>JAHWFO010000211.1:1362727-1404928 GCA_023313115.1 Rhysida immarginata | reverse complement strand
AGAGAGAGAGAGAGAGAGAGAGAGAGAGAGAGAGAGAGAGAGAGAGACCGAGACCAGTGTGTCCATGTAATTATCTTTTAAATGTATTTAGATGATAAGCCCATTCACAATACAAGTAAGCGATGAATAAAATTATCAACTACGAAACGAGTTCATATTCCCCTTAATAAATATCGTCCTTCTCTATCAGTTGCGTTCATTTAACTTTTTTCATTGCACTGGCCTCGTTCATCTGATCAAATACGCCGCTTTAAAGGGTAGACGCGACGAGAAAATTTACATTTGCACGCACACTACAGCAACACAATGTCTCCTAATTGTACACCTCCCCCCAAATGCTCCACACATCATGAATTCCGAAAATCTTCCCCAAATAGGAACAGTAGCAGCGACCAGAAGAACACCGATTTTCCTTGATAATCTGGAAATGTCCCACTCAATTCAACTCTCTTTGGATGCTCATTTATGTTTTGAATTAACAATGAAAGTTTCAGGTAAATAATGCGAATATTGGTGATAGGAGATATTTTCATGACCCCTCTCTGTCTAAAAATGTATTCCTGTTTACGTAATATGCATCTAATCAAAAAAACAAGTGTAAAACTATGGCAAGTAAGTTTTTGACGTAAGCCATTGTAGGTAATTTTCGTTGTTATTATTATTAACTAGAGTATAACGTTAACTCTTATACGCACTTTTATATTAAACAAGCGAGAAAAGTAAGAGGAGAACTCCTCTTGACATCTGACTCTTATTTTCGAGTTAACTTTCAAACATTTGTGACAGGAAGATAAAGACAATTGTGATCGGAAGAGTCGAAGGGATAAGGAGAAGAGGAAGGCCGAAAAGATGAACGCTGCTGGGTGATATCCGATACTGGTCTGAACTGGGTATCCAAAGTGCAGCTTCATGATTCAAGAACGGAAAGGAGTAAGGGCAAAGAATAAGATTCCATCCACTGTTGACCCCGACAGTTCTTAGGGAGCGCAATGATGATGAGTGCCAAAATTCCACGGCTATGATCTTTCTAGACTGGACGAATGAGTGAGCAATTTATCGGGTCCTCTTTGCTGGGAAGAGAAAAGATTCACGTATAATACAAAATATTGTAATATATTACACTCGTGTCCCGAGGTGATCTCTAATATAGGAAACGTGCACGATAGCGGAAATAAAAGCTGAAAAATTAAGAAAAATGATAACACTCCAAGAGTAATGCACAGAATTTTTTTACAATTCAATTTTATTCTACATCTTTGCTATTCATAGAGCGAATAGAAGCATCTTTCCTACTTATATTAAAATTTAATTCAACCCATTTGCCCCTGATGACGCAGCCGCAGCTCTTCTTGAAGACAGCTGCTGCGCTTGAACTTCATCAAAATCAACGTACTGTTATAGTTTTCTTGTGTTGTGAGTAAAACAGTGGGAAAAATTTACAAGAGGTTTACAAAGGTCTATGAAGATGATGTTGTCCAGGCAGATTATCTGGTGAAAGGGGACACGCCAGTCATTATTCGGGATTCTCCTCGCAACGGCAGACCACACACATCGCACAACCACCTGACAATATGCAGCGTGTTAACAACATGGTTTTGGAAGACAAGCGTGTAACTGTGAAACACCATGTCGCTCTTATTAGGAAGTGGGGAAGCAAGTGTAAGCAGAATACTGAAACAGTTGGGACTACAAAAAAAGGTTTGTGCCAGGTGGGTTCCGAGGATGCTGACAGATGCCCACAAAGTAACTCGAAAAACTGTGTACACTACACTTGGCACAGTACGGGATTGATGGAGATGACTTCCTTGCAAAAATTGCGACGGCTTCCAAAGAGACATATAGGCCCTAGTTTCACGGTGGCGTAAGGCAGTTGACAGGGATGGAAATTAATTCCTGAAGAATGTCTCCTATATACTATAGAAACAGCAATGGAGTAGAATAAAAATTGAATTAAAAGTTTAAAAATACCGTGTAATTTATCGGTCCCAAAAATATCAGCCATCCCGACGGTTACACTAGTTATTTTGTGGAATTAATTATTGCGTGTGTTTTTCCTTGATCTCTGATAGTTCACAGCTTCTGATATTATAGTTCATGACAATTTTGTCTGGCTCTATATTATGATATTTTCATTAAATCCATGACCACTTCTTTAATTCCATGAGCTTCTTTGACCTTTCCTGAACTAGAAAAGCAAATGTATTCTAATAATACTTCATAAAAATAACCAACATTTAGAAGCTAAGATAACCAATTGTGGATAGTTGCAATTAAGAAAAAACAAGTAACCAAACTGTTAGTAAGTAGGATGGCTGATGGATAACTTACATTATGGGGACGGATAAATCATTTAAATATAGAATATGACTAAAAAGTATGTACTATGAATACGTTATCATTTCCTTCATCTTAAGCTTTCGTTTCCGGCTTTGTGCGTGTTTCTGAATTAGACATAAGACATTAATCTACATACTCACTCAAAAGTTAACATGGATCTGTTATACATGTATATCCACAAGTCAGTTATAATGTAATGAAAAAGAAAGCGTTTAATAATACTTCTTTACGATAAAGCTCGATTAGAAGTAATTTTTTATTAATCACATAGGCCAACAAAAAAATAACTTTTTAAAGACATCTTTAATGTTAAGAGCTGATTCTTATTCTTTTTTATTGTGCTGAATCTGTATCTGACATCAGTTTTTTCCTATCACCCACAGATTTCTTGTTTTTCAATAAGACATTTTAAATTATTCAGAGTTTGGGACCTGATAAATTTCCTTGTGTCTGAAATCTATGGATACCTTAACATTGCAGCCGTTTCTCTTCACACCTATTGCTTTAACACTGATGCCTATGTGCGTAACTAGGAAACGTGACATGATAGAGAAAATCTAAAGGCAGATTCGGATTTATCACACAAGAATAAGGCAAATTCATTCAAAAAGTTTTTTCGTCGCTGGCTTGTGTCATTTCAGTCTTAGTAGCCTAACATTATAACAATTAACAATGTTAGAATGTTATTATAAAGAATATGTGGTTCTATGTACTATTCTTCTTAATGAATTTTAGGGAGGCCTTACAGTACCTAACGGAAGAATAAGACAAAATTTATCGGCCGGTTTTTCACCATTTATTCCAAGTTTTATCAAAGGTACATATGAAAGGCTTACCAGACTCTATACAGCGTATCTCAAACTGTTCGGTCAAAATTCCACAAACGGCAGAGAACTGTAAATTGAGTATTTTGCGATAGGAACCAATGATCGGAAATGCATAGTTCAGGCGCCAACGATTAATACACGTGAGAAACGTTTTTGTAAGCTGCTTTCGTTTTCAGAACAAACAACAATTATTTTTTTATTAACAAACAAAAACTTTCCCCAAATATTTCTCGTTCAAGATCTCGTGTTGTTTGAAATATGCATTTCCAATCATTCGTTCCCTATTTCAAAACATTCAGTTTCCAGTAGAATTTTGATCCTAAAGAATTTTGAGACACCCTGTTTAGATAACATTGATTACATCACAAGTGTGTCTAAATATATGGTAATTTTCCTTATTCCAACCAATCATGTAATACCAGATATTTAGACACACCTATGACGAATCAATGTTATCTACATAGAGGCCGGTAAGCCTTCCATCCGTATACTCTTGATCAAGCCTGAAATAAACGACGAAACTAGTCGGGAAATTCTGTTTTCTCTCTTCCGTTAAGCACTATAAAGCCTCCATAAACTTCAATTATTATTATTATTAGCAATGAATATTTCTAAATAATCTTTTTTTATTGAGCAGGCACAACCATCACTAAGAGCGCGTATTAAATATTACACTTCGAAATAAAGTACCACGCTTTTTAATTAACGGAATTAATGGATGGGTCCTACAAAAGCATTATCAGCTATCAGAGGTTTCAATTTTCGAAAAGCATCCAATGGACGAACAAGCGTTCGAGGCGCCAGCAGTTTTACCGAGAAGGAAGTCCGTTTATTTACACCAAATATAAGTATTTAGCAAGGGGGGCCCCCGCCCCGATTAATACTGAAATGGCACCGTAGTTAAGATAAAATATCACGAGCCAAAATATCACCCGCTCCATTTATCGCCTGCTGATAACAAGAGTGACAGCCACCTTGCCCGTCCTCACCCCATCCTCGCAAAATGCCAAACGATCTTCTGGCGCATTCGATTCTCCTCCAGCGGCGCGATTTCCAAAGAGAAGATCATCATCGCCTGCGAAGTGTCGACGCAATTTATCGTTAACCGGGGGTGAGGAAGAGGAGAAACAACGCCAATCACATGTCGACGAACGGGGCATCCATTTGGAATCTATCAACAGCAAAGTGCATTCATTGCCTCGCACGATAACAAGAGCGACCAAAGAGAGCAGTACGTATATTTGCACTCCCATTATTAGAATACCGATGATAATGGAGAGGGAAAAAATGAACCGATATCGCCCTTATCGCTCGTCATTCATGGTGCCATGTTTATTCTCGTTCTGTTTTTTTTATTGTTGTTGTTTAATTCCTCTATCAACATATTTTTTAAATATTATTTCCATTGACACACCAGCCTCTCAAATTCATTCAAATTTCCGTGAGGTGCGTACATCTGTTTCCCGGTACACCAATTTCATAATGGAAACGAAGCGATTCAAAAAGGAAGCTGTGGGTTAAAACTGCATTGCAAGAGAGGGAGGGAGGCCCATTGTTTGACACTCAGGTGCGTTGACCTTGCAGAGAGGCTCATGGAGATAGATAGAATAAAAGAAGAAGAAGAAGAAGAAGAAAAAGAAGATCGATGAAGAGTCTCTCTCTCTGTCTCTCTCTCTCTCTCTCTCCTTTCCATCTTGGTGTGCACGTCTCTCCCTGCGCCCTCAATGAGCCGGACCCAACGAGGCGTTCGTTCTTCGACAGGTGATCCCAGGTATTATCCTGGCGTCAGAAAAAGAACCCGGCCAGATAAAGCAAAGCCCCAGCGCTGCTGAACAGGATCCAAAGGATACAAGGGATCCACCAACCAGCTGAATGCCTTCCCCAACATCTTCCTTCCCACGGAAGGGAAAACTACTCTCTCTCTCTCTCTCTCTCTCTCTCATTCTCCCCTTCCATCCATCCTTCCCAAACCTACCCCCTCTACAAAGTACACGCAGAAAAAAAAAATCATAAAACTTATTTTTTCCCTTCTCTTCAAATCCCTTTAATATTTATCTGGCATTTAAATCTCCTTCCATATTTTTTCCTCAGTGCTCTCAAAACGAAAACTCCAAAAACTTTAACGCGAGCCATTTCATTTCGATTACCTCACCAAGGCTCCCAGAAGCCAATTCCTCCAATTATAAAGTCAATGCCAATGGAACATCTTTTCCCATCCCAAAAACATTTCAACGTTGCAAAATACCTTAAACAGCTTCTCGGGCCTCGTTATAGCCAAGACTGACCTTTACCGTTAAATGCACGCAAACAAACACGCCCTTTCCAATCTTGCTCTCCCATTTTAAGAAGCTGATTAGTCAAAACGACCTTTCTTCGAAAAGAATAAAAAATAAAAAGAAAAAAATCAATCATCTCAAATCGAGCCTATAATGTTCACCAATTTCTCGAAATAAAACAACGCAAGAGAATTCCCATGGCGATTTTCACCGAATTCTCATTGTTTCTCTCCATCTCTTCTTCTCTTCATTCAGAAAACAAAACCATTTTGAGAAAAGAGCCTCGAGACCTCATTCGCAGTGCAGCCATTGGTCGAGCGAGGGACCCCGAATGAGGTCAGGATCCATCGATGACGACGACCGCACCTCTCCACATCTTTTGTGTGTCCTTGTTCTCCAACCATCTGCCCAATCATTAACAAAAAAACCATTTAAATATTAAATAAAAAAAAAAAAGAAGGAACGAAGAGAAGAGGAGGAGGAGAAGAAGTTGCTCACCATCCCGTCATCATCTCCCAGTAAACGCCCAATGGCTGACAAGAAGACGGCGACAAAAGCGAATTTTCCAGAAAGTAAAGGAAGCGTTTCGACAGCGACGAACATTTCATTGCATCACTTAACATTGTCCTCTTAATTGCGACATAATTTTTATTTTAATTTTGTTTTATTTAATTTTTTTTCACACCACGCCACAATAAGTCCTATGCGAAATGGCTCTTATGTATACTTAAAGTTTCCTCACCGTTATTGCAAAACAGTTTTTTGGATTTAACTGTAGATTAAAGGCCTGAAATTCCACTGGGAAAATGCATAATTCTGTGTAATAATGCAACCCTGTTTACTGCCATGAAACACGTATTACGTACAGTTTTAAATCCTAAGAAACAAGTTTTGAAAACTGTGCGTTAAATCTTCCACAAAACTTTGATGTGTCCATACAGAAGCAGAGACACTGGAAACTATAATTTTAAACATTTTTGAAACTACCCATCACTTAACAGCAATCTTTCTCGACAACATCGCCTTCCAACATCAAGCACGAGGATCAACACGTAGAATGCAGGAAGAAATAACCATTATAAACGAACATAGCGCTTATGTATATGCCTGACAGGGCTCTGGTATATGCACATTCAATGATTCAAGAAATAACCACCAGAATCCTAAAATGTCATTTTTTACTTTACCATATAGCGACCTTTACTCGTAATGGATAAATTGCTCAAGTATCCCTCGAGAATGATAAAACATTGATTTTAATTTAAAATGCTTGATTCTTCTAAATTACCCTGCTCCCTCTCCTTCTCACTTAATTACGTGAACGAGGAGCGCTAATCGTTTGCTAAAGTAGTTCGTAGAGCGCAGTCGCAAAATTCTACTGAAAATTCAGGTAAAAACCGATTTTGAACCTGTCAAATGATTTTTTTTCCCCTATAAAAATAATGAACTTCTTCTTAGAATGTCTATAATATGTGACCTCTTACTTATGGCATTTAGTTGAGGCTGTTCTCCATAGACTACAATGCTACTAAGCTATAAAGTGCACGAAAACACTCAGACACCACTGATGAATTCGAATTTTAATCGTACCGGCATATAAATTATTTTCTGTTATAAAATAGTAAAACCCAATGCAGCTACGTTTTCATTCATTTTCTGTTATCTGTCGAAATACGCCTGCAATACCATTTTAAAATCATCTTCCCATCTTAAAGAATGGGAAGAGTCACCCATCTCGATCTCGAACATACACTATATATACTGCTGAGTTTTATGGTTTGGAGATTTAGGTTATACACAAAACAGACGAACCCAAGTTTTACATACATTTTCTTTGATATCTGTGTATCAAACGACGTTCAGAAATGTAAAAATATTTGTCAGAAAGATGTCCATTTCCTTGTAGATTCTACGTATAAAGATAGTGTATGAAAAAAAAACCGGATCCCACGCTGCTTGCCAATTCATTTTTGCACAAAGAAAAAAAATACGAGGAAATGCGAGCAATTCAATAAAGATGCATTTCGCCAAGTTTTGCGAATCCTCATTAAAAAAAAGCTTCATGCAATATATATAAAGCCAGCTTGCCAAGTTCATCTCTACCATCCAGTTTATCATAATTTCGTCATAAGGGTAAAAAATTACAAAAATTACTCAGAAAATCTATGAAAGGCAGAACTAGCTCAAATATCTTTTCTCCACCCAACCTCGAATATCATTTCCTTAAAAATTAGTCGAATGCTTCACGAGATGCACTTACGAGACACAGGCTGTTAAACATGACCTATGCCAGGGCACAAAACGCGTTCTTTTCGCAAGAAACGAAAATAATTTCAATGAAGGGGAACTTCCATGACTCCTCGGTACATCATAATTGGATCTTTTCTCACTTCCGATATACATATAAGCGCCGAGACACTGACAATAACTAACATCGACTGTAATTTATTATTCACGCTTGTCAATTAAGTACACTTTTCTGCACATGAACTTGAAATTATGCAATCTTTCTTCTCTTTTTTAAATACGTATTTGATTGTCAGAAGGGAATTTGGGTAGAGGCATTTGAAGATGCTATGAAGAGGCAAACGAGAGTCATCACCCACAATTGGCAACACTTCTTTCGAAACCAAACAATGTCTCTAAGAACGAAGGACGAGTTTCTGTCTCTTTCTCTCTGGAGGAAGTGATCAATCGCTCGCATGCAATCTGGTCGGATGAAGATGTGCGCGTACAGGAAATGCTGGTCGAGGCGCCCTCTCGCTCTCGCTCTCTCTCCCTCTCTCAGTGAGATAATAGCCGACGGCGAAAAAGAAAAAGTGGTCGGAGCAACATGTCTTCGAAGATGACCTCTCTCTCTCTCTCTCTCGCTTCCCTCGCTCTCCTACTTGCATCAAATCTCATTCAACCATCAGCTGATGGAATTTTACGCTCATAAAAAAAAGAACCCAGCGGCTGAGGAGCACCTGACGGACCTCGCGTTTTAAAGCAAAATACAGGCCTTGGATGGACGGAAATGAATATTATATTCATACATATTCTAACAAAAAAGGAAAAATTTTTAAGTTTCCCTCTATTTTAAAAAATAATTCAGACTTCCTCTAAATGGTTATACGCACTGAAAAGAGACAACAGCATATTTTACCTTGGAGAGAAATTTGTAATTCTTATCCATTTTTTTTTTTTAGTTGTTATTTTTGAATCTTCGTTATTAGCCTGACAGATACTGAATTGGTGAGAAAATACAGCAGATCCTGGATAAATGCAACAAAAATATACCGGTTTACAGCATTTATTTTTGAACATCCTGTAAGCATTCACATGCATTCTTCTATTCATATACACATAATTGTGAAAGTGGATGGTCAATGAAAAAGTACTATTAGTACCTTATTTTAGTATAATTTCACTAAAATAATCAGTGACTAAATGAGCATTTAGTATACTCGTCTACTTCCACTGCTGGTTATTATTAAATATTCCAGACTGAAATATTCGAATTTAGTTTTCGTCACGCCTCCCCAAGAACTTGAAGAATATGAATTACCTAAATAACCAATTTTGTAACTATACTTATTTTTTAAAAATGAAAAATTGGTAAATAATAATTAAAAAAAAAAAACTCCTTCAAAAACTTGTTCCCGTGTAAAAAAATAAATAAATAAAATAAAATAAAAAAAGCAATGCAGTCAGAATCCCGGTTCCCGATGTGGATTGTGGAAGAGATGTTCGAGCTATTCTGATAAGAGTTCTTGATGTTCAAGGTGAGTTCTACCAACTTTGCATACAAGAGGCGGTGTTTAAAAGATCTCAATTTTCCATTTGCTCAGAAAATCAGATCACTGAAGAAGATGAATTTCCCTTACAGAGAAAACTGCTACACTAAAAACGAACCGTCCAATGTTGTGATACAGGACAAAGCTTTTTCAAGAATTCTTGCACTTACAAGACTTTAAATTAAAGTGTACATGCAAGAAGAGTGAGACATTAAGCACATCTAAAAGCGACAGCTCTTTAAACAACAGCAATAAATTAAAACGTTAATAACAATATATTTCATCATGTCAAATCTACTTCCTCTACGTTAGTAAAGTGTGACAAACGTGCGACAAAGGGACGATATACATACGTCATTTGTGAAAGACGTGAAATATCACTGCTACTTTTAGTGATGTATACATTGACTAGTCAAACTCTACATTTACTGCATCATCCACTATTATGGAATATATACAAAAATGCATACGCATAAGTTCCATCATATTCCGAAAAAGAATATCGTCGTGGGATCTAAACAAAAGGCCTGACTGCTTCACTGAAGGACAGACAACTCAGTAATAACAAGAACTCCACAATAACGTATATTGAAATGATCCGTATTCAAGTGAAATAAATTCAATAATTAAAAGCGAAACAATTTATTCAGAAAACACCGTCTATCAATATACTCTGAATACTTTTCTCAATGGTCTATACAAACTTTCAGGCTATGTTCAAGGGAATTTGAGATTTGCAAACCGTCTGATTTGTTCAGCAGACAATCAGCGCTTATCAACAATTGGGCAATTCAGACCGGTAACAGCCAGTAATGCTGATCCAAGAACTTTATGCTGAAAAGAGTACAATTTTCTTCAGACGATTCTTTGAATTGTCGTAACTCTTCTTCTACAGCAGGAAACCTTCAAACCGTTATAACTCTAGAAAGAAGCGTTTTCGAACCCATGTTCATATGATATTTTCTGCTTGTTTTGGTCCCTGGAACATCATATCCTGAAAGACCATTCAGAAACACACTGTATGATTTTCTGATCCCCATCCAAAAATAATAATAAAAATATATCATTTTCGTCTTTTGCATATATAAGAAATTTCGCCCGGTTCACCTTCTCCCGACAGGTGACCAGATGCCCCGATTTTTCACCTTTTGTCTCGATTTTTGGACAGGTAAATCGGGACTGCTATTTGTCCGATATTATAATCTCTCTCCCTATTCCTATAAAATATCTCCTCAGAGATATGGTAGAAGTTCTGTCATCAGGTGTCAAATTTGGGGGTTCGGATTTTTCAAATCGCGATTAAATTTTTCAGTACAAAAAAAACACTCACCTTAATATATCATACAAAGTAAAATATAAAAATAAAATTGTATTTTCAAAATGAATCTTTATATATATTAATAGTGTTCTTATATTAAAAAGAAAAAAAAGTTTTGTACTCCCTCCCCCCATCAGCATCCCGTTTCGACACGTTAACATCTTAAGATATGAAGTATTAATGGCATTATATAATAAAAAAATTATATAATTGATAAATACTTTTGCGTAAAACGTGTTTGAGTTCCACAAGTAATAAGCTTTAAAATAAGTTTTCTTAGAAATACAATGCAGAGTAGCCAATTCGAGAAGTTTCTTTAAAAAAAGTAATAAAAATAAAAAAATATAAGGTTTAAATAGTATTAGTCCGTGAAATCGCTTTAACGGAGCATAAAAATTATCGCTTAACTTTTAAATTTAAAAACTTTAAAGTTTCCTTGCAAGCCAATAATAGTTAAGCTAGTCAAAGTTCTGTATATAGAAATCCGGCTTTTCGTTAATGAAAACGATCGACGTCCCCTCCCCAATTCGAATTTACCATAATACGAAGTGTGAAAAGAAAATAATTTTCTCAGCAAATAACTGAAATCTCTTCGACAGTCTGAAAGAGCATAAAGATTTCGACTATCAATTTTCATTTAATTATTTTTACGTAATAAATAAATAAATAAATAAATAAATAAATCTGTAACGAATTCTTCGTAGCTGTTTTAATGAGTTTCACGCATTTCGATGTCCGAGTCGGACGCCAATGGGAGGAGAACAAAACAAGAACAGGAAACCGTTCAAGTTCTGACAATTCCCATCGAGAGGACCACGAGTAACCGGACAATCTTGCAACAACGATTCCAATTTGTCATCGACGTCCCCTGAACAGAGAGGCAGCGGCAGCTGGTGCAGTTGGCTTGTCACGGTGGCCGGTGACGACGACGACACCCAACCGCCAGACAATTGAATTTGCCCGGAGGTGAGGGAAGGCATTTAACCGAGGAGGAGCGACACGATGCGCGCGGCGACGACGACGGCGGCAGGTTGTTGCTCTGGTCACGGATGGCTTCGCCGCCGCCTCCTCCTCCTCCCCAACCACCAGCTGGACACGGCAGTCCGATAAAACTCCCTCCCCCTCTATTTTTTCCCTTTGACAATCCCACACTTCCTTCAGATGGGGAGTAAGCGAGGACAACCAAAGCGGATGCACAATCCACATACATAACGGGATCACAACATGACAATCGGGAAAATAAAACGAGAAAAAGAAGAAATTGAGGAGGGGAAGGAAAATAAGTGACAACGACGTCGGCAAAAGTGTGGGATGATTTCCACGCTGCTCTTTCCGACTATTCATGCGATCAATCAGCTTTCTTCCTCATCTCTCAAAAAAAATATAAAAAATATTTTTCAGAAATCATGTCATAGTTAGGAAGACCATATAAGTGACTCGATATTCTAAAGAGCATTCGTTCTTCATCAACAATCTAGACAGCGAATCAATCGTTTCTAATGGGAGCGCTAGAAGCAAAAGTAGCTGGAGCTAATCTCCACTGCAAGTAGATTCCAATTTGCACCTTCATAATACGATAAGATAGCATTATAAATAAATAAGGTCAAGGTAAATAATACGAAGGTCGCTTCAAAACTAATGTCTTCACAATTTTTTTAAGAAAAATCAGTTATCGACAGCATCGTTATCGACTCTTATCAAAATCGCAACCCCTTTAAGTCTAGTTTCCAATCCAGGCAATTTTTCGAGCACAGAAAAGGAAGAAAGAGAATATTGTCTGTAGAATTCATTAACCATTCTTTTAACTGAAATGACGAGTTTCACAAAACACTACGCAGCATTTTTAACCACCTGTCATCTGCTTCCAATTGATCACGGTCAGCAACCAAAAACTTTGACGATATCAGAAAAACTTAAAAGATGCGAGGAGACTGTTTCAGCGAACCGTATTAATAAAAACTGTTCTCCAGCTTAATGCTAGTTGGTTACATTTTGGATTAAACAACGGGAAAATAAAACGTCACGAGACTCGATCCGCTGATATTCCATTCGCTTGATAAGCCAAGCTTAAATTGAAAACTAAACAGCTTAATTAAAACGCCTTAAAAAAAATATACATTGTAACCGAACGAAAACTACTACTTTTACTAGTATTTGTTAAAGAGGTTTTCAAAAACAAATAAATTAACAATAAAATTATAAATTATACAAAAATAAACAAAAAGCAAAAAAAAAAACGAATCTGATAGATGCGCATACGCGTAAAACTGAACGGTAACAAAGTTACCTGCTGCTCTCCCAAAAATTTGTCGGGAAACTCGCTAACCACCGTCCGAATTCCATGTGGCCTGAGTGGAAAATAAAAGGTAAATTTCCGCGATATGGAATCGAAGACCATTCAGCTCGTCACTTATACAAAATCTAAGCTGTCAAGTGAAAACTGAAATAGCAGTGCAGCATCTGATTTGCAAATCGCGAATCCTTCCTTTCTAAAAAAAAAAAAAAAAAAAAAAAAAAAAAAAAAAAAAAAAAAAAAAAAGCTGACGAGAACTCATGATAAAGTATAATGAACCACTGGGAGAAGATGCTAGATCGCAGAATATTTTTTTCTTCAATTTTCCATTATAGCTTTTATTATGAGCACCCGATTCTAACGAATGCCCGAATTCGGTCACCATTATGACCGACACCAGCAGAATAAAATGTTTGAAATGTAAAAGGAATAGAAGCAGAGGGAAGAATCTATAAATTGTGAACTAAAAATGTCTTAACTTATGCAAAATGCTCTCTTTCATTATGGGAGTGAATCGATATTTTTAATGGCGTTAATCTATTAATGCGCATGTTTCTATCAGCCTCACCATTCCTTCGAAGTGAAAGCCTCATCAATCACGAAAAACTATCTTTTTTTTTGAAGATTACAGGGAGCAACAAGGCCTCTTTCTAAGCCCTCTTTCCAGTAAGCAAAATATTAATAATTACCAATGAAGGAAAAGAAATTGTTTAATTTAATTACGGTCACATATCTCTTCAAATTTTATCATCCACAGATTTCATCTTTACTGCCTTTCAGAGCGAACAAAATAAATAACAGAGATCAATACCTGCAAAACTTTAGCTGGGAGAGTGGGCGGGGTGGGGGGGGGGGGGGTAGAGAAAGTTCAACAGTGCAGGAAAGCATCCGTGAAATTGTGAAACTTTCTCCAAGTCATCATTTACAAACTCTCAAATTTTCGGACTTTCCCAATGAGGAATGACACTAGAACTAAACAGAGCATTGGCCGCATTTTCCTTATTGACGAGTTATAAAAAAATGGTTAAATCAAATTTTAACATATAAACAACTTCGTATTTTCATTCGAGATATACTGCAAAGAAAAAATTGCCAAAGAAACTGGATGAAGACTTACATAAAAAGAAGAGAAAACATTTCAACAAAGCTTTAATTAGCACCGCGTATATACGTTTCAGTGAACTAAGTAAGGGCCAGTTCATTATCTACTTTCTCAATTGAGTCTTCTCAGCTGAGTCGTTAGCAATAATGGACTTACGGTGTTGAAATGAGGAACACTTGGGTTACAACAATGTCACTGTATTGTTGCTGGCACTTTTATCAGCCTGAAACAAAATGATACAATGAAGCTGTTTAATGCAGAGCCATGAGAAAATAAACAAAAAAGAAACCAATGAGGAATTGTTGAATATAACCAATCGACAATCGAACAGCGTAGTGTATCGATATTCGAGTGGAACTTAACCATAGCTTCCATAATCTCGCCCTTCATAACTATGCCAAAGGAAATGCATTGAACTGGATGAGAAGCTGATGTACCCAGAAAGGTCATTCAGAGCATGAAAGAAAAATAGTATCTCCTCTTGGTGGAAGGTAATTTGAACTTAACCAATTGATATGATATACATTGATACAGTTAGACGGTTTACACTCTGCCAATAAAAACAGAAATGAAAAGAAACCAATCAGAAATGGATGAATTAAGCCAGATTATTACAGTAAAAATGTTTACAAATTAACCAACAGAAACCAGAACCAAGCAGGAATTAATGTATCTGCCTAAGTTTAGCCAGTCATCGATGTGCATAGGAGATTGGACTTCTTTCTAGAAATTTCCAAAGATTCTTAAAAAATCAAAAGGTTTGGATCTTAAGTTAGGTCTTAACTTTAACCAGCTTGGAATTGTCGCTGGAATTTTTTATGCAAGCCAAGTACTCACCAATTCTTATGCTGATCTTTTTCTCTTTTGTTTATTTTCTCATGGCTCTGTATTTAAGCCGATTCACTGTATCACGCTGGTGAAGGTGACTAACCCACTGAAATGTGCACACGTGGCGTTAATTAAAAATTTGTGGAAGTATTTTTCTCTTCCCTTTTTAATTTGAAATACACTCTATTTGTATTTCCAGCGACAACTATTTACTTAGTAAAATAACTATTAAATGCATTGAATATAATTCCGTTTTTCCTTAGCCTGTTCATTTTTCCAAAGCCCCTTCTTCAATTTCACCGTATGGCTTTTGCAATACAAACGATTCGATAAACAGAAACCATCCAACCGAATATAGCGTGAATCCGTATACAAGTAGCGATATTGGCGTTCCACACTGCAAAACGCATGAAGAGAAAGATGCGGCAGATACGGTGTTTTAGATGTGACTAATAGCTTAATTTACAGCTAATTCCTAAAATTTCTAAAATTCTAACATTTAAAGTACAACTCCCACTACAACTTAACCCTTCAATAGAACCGCCGTTCGTCGATCTAGTTCGCTGCCAAAGACTCTCGTAATAAGCCCGCTTCGACAGCCCATAGAGTCTTGCTGCCATTCTTTCATTCAAAAGAGCTCAATGTCACACTGGAGAGGAAACATAATCGCAATGGAGCGAGCAAGTGACCTTTACGAAGTGTTCGTGCCTCAGCCGCAGCAACGAATACGATAACAACTGTCTGCCTCTCTCTCTCTCTCTCTCTCTCTCTCTCTCTCTCTCTCTCTCTCTTTCTCTTGTCGCTCGCTCAATGCACTAGGAAAAGCTCATTGCCCAGAAGCAAGCGCGTCCTCTCCCCGGACGAAAATGTCACCGCCGCTGCTGCCCAGATTCCATCGCATCTTCATCATCATCTGCCACTCTCTCTTCGTGCCCTAATCCTCCCGAGAGATGAACATCTCAGACCTCCACCTCCCAACTCACTTCAGGCGACATTTCCGCCTCATCCATAAAGTCATTCCCTCCCTCTCTACCATCACCATCCTTCGTGCTCATTGTCCTCGACCGTTTTTTTTTTCTTCTAATTTTTTTTTTATTATTATTTTAATTCCTTCCTTTCTTTTGCTTCTCATTCTTTTCCCTTCACGGCACGAGAGACTCCATTGTGCAACCCACCCATCCATACGGTTCCAGAAACGTATGACCGACGACGAAAAACTCGCAACAAGACGGCGGCTCCAAGGGGAGGAGAAGGGATTGGCTAATCGTCGTTCGTCGCGTGATGGCCATCTTCCTCTTTCTTCGAACCGTTTCACGTTTTAACGACGCCAAATAACAGGAGAAAAGGAAGGGAGAACAAACGAAATGATGATGGTGATGATGATAATAATAACAAAAAAATTTTTTTTTTCCCCTTTTCATGTTCCTTTTCCTTTGTTGCTAACAAACGTATCAAAAGAGTTGTTTAATGTTTAAAGCGCTCCGAGTTAGCAGTTAATGTAATAATAATTTCTAAATCTTGACAAAATAATCAGCAATTCCCCCCCCCCCCCTTCTTCTTCTTTTTTTTTTCCCCTCCTTCCTCTTAGCTTCTTCTTTCCAGTAGTGAAATTGAATACAGCAGTGATAGAAAGCAGCATCTATGAATTCGATCTAAAAGCCTTGGAGAGAAACCTTCCTCTGCGTTCGTATTACACACGATATCGCATTGGTGGAACCGTTTCCGATTCGTCAATTTGGGGGCCGGCGACGACAGATCGTTTTGCACCCTTTCACTTCTGAAGTTTTTAATTATTATTATTTTTTATGCTCGAAACAGTTTTTTACTCTCCAAATATCATGCTCGGGTATGGAGAATAATTACTACAATTACGGAGAAATAAAACGCATCCAATAAGGAACTTCGACAACTTTTTAAAATTGTGTGTTACACTCTGAATTTCTAGAGGCCATTTCTACAGTTTGCAGCAGAAGATTGAGTTCATAACATTTCTAAAACTTAACAGCTCTCGACCAATTTAAGTACAACCGAGAAACAAAATTCCCGCGTTAAAATTTAAAAAAGAAAATTAGCTTTGAACATAATCTCTAAATCGCCCCGAAATTGTGGTGGCTCTTTTTAAGTCGACATAAAAATTTAATAATTTTCCCAAGGCTAAATTTGCATGTTTAAATGCCATTTCCAAATCACCTTAGGGTAACGAAAACTAACTAATACATTCTTACCCTTAAGCATTCCTCTACAAAATCTCCCTATATCTGGAACTGTATTCTAAGACTTAATTCACGTTCTCAATTTGAATTAAAAGCTATAAATAAAGCGCCTTGGATTAATCACATTACAACATCACAGTATGCAAATACTTGACGGAGTGGCCAGAAAAATTTACTGTATGCTTCCAGGCTTTCTAGAAAATTTATAAAAACTTCCCTGATGTACTTATCCAGCATCAACAACTAAGATTTCAATCGTCAAAACCAAAATATGCCCACACAAATCTGAACAGCGATTCTTAAGGAATCTGAACAAACGCAATGTTGCTAGATAATTGAACTTTTCTTGACCCCAATACAAATCATGAACTATTTAAAATTTCTGCTCATCTGAGTTTGAAAAGAAACTCCAAAAACTTTCTTCTAAAAGTATGTAAAGCATCAGCGCATTTCTTACGAAACCACACAATCTCCGATTCTGTAATTTGTTTTCTGCTGATACCTCTCAGAGCTCTTCAAAAGCCATATCCAAACTTTACCAGGTGATAGAAAACAGTTCTCATTCAACATCTCATCAGAAAGTCATTTCTGACAAAGTGTTTCATAACATTTTCCTCCATCACAGACAAAGGTATATTTTTCGACGTTGTAATAAAAATCTCGGATAAAACCGCTGATATTTGCCTGACTTTTCCCTGATTAAGAAGAATCCTAGAATTTTCCAAATTTTCTTGATACGTGGCTACTTAGCCACCCTGTTTGAAAATACTATTTCTAAACAATATTCTTTAAAGAAAATTATAATGTATTCACTTCGAAATGGTAATTTCTTTCAAAACTAACATGCACACAAAAATTGAATATGCGGTGTTGGTATGGTCATCTACGTCTAAATTTACAATCGCTCTCTTTAAGTAAATATACATCTATTACTGTATGAAGCTACATAGACGATTTCCTCTTCACCCAATCCATTCTCTAAAGTACTGGATGGAAAACTCAATTGTTATCAGAAGTTCTCAGCGATATCAATTTCAGGTGCCATATATCCTATCAAGTTAAATTCACAAATAGTTTCCATATTATGCATTTCAGAACGATATTCTTTTCCAAATCAAAGAATCTATAATGAAATATAATTATCCGAGTTATACAGTCATTTATATCATGTAACTACGTAGAATTGTCCCCGATTATGTCATGCACAAACAAATTATGCAAAATGAATTAGATTTCTAATTTAAGATTTTTGACGCAATAAATTATGCCGATAGGATGCAATCATTTTAATAATAATAATGATGATAATAAATAAATAAAGTTTACACTATGAAGATCTTTTTTTTTTAATTGCTGAAGAGTTAAAAGAGTAAAAAGTTTTACATATGCAGTAAGATCTTGATCCAGAGGATAAGGTAATGGAAATCCCCGCAAAGAAATTCCGAAAATTCCGATATCCATTCGTTGCGAAAACCAATTTATTTATAGAAAAATGACGAATAGAAAGTCATCATCATTCGAAAACAGAGAAACAAATAAACGGAAGTTGGCAAACGAAAGATAACGAAGAGTTAAAAATTAATAAGAGCCAAATGGCGCTTATCAGTTTCCACTCAGCTAAATAGGCCTCGTTCGTTTGATTATGGAAAAAAAAAAAAAACCCACTCAATTCATACGCCCACTTGTTAATTAAATGTCTTTCTTTTTTCTAAAATACAAAAATTCCACATATTCCACTTAAACTGAAAACACTTGTAAATCCTAAGCAATGCGCTGTGACGCCATTTTAATTTCAATGGACCCACGAGATCGCTCAACCACAATCGAAAGAGTTTCCCATAACTCATTTAACAGTTCTCTCTTGATAACAAACGAGTGGGAAAAATCTCTTCGTTCATTGAAAGTCCTCCTCCTCCCCGCACCATTTCCATTGAATCGACTCATTGCGTTTGACATCTTTTAAAACCGTTGAAAAGATTTCAAAACGACGACGCATGTTGAGAGTGAATACAGATTGGAGAGCGAGCTGTAGGCTACACTTCCTTCCTTTTATCCCCTCCCATCCATTTCCCCCTCGCTACAGCGACATTTTTATCGTTCGATAGCCAACGGGCGTCTTTTAACCGTCACCTGTTAGCTGCAAGCCTCCACCCTATCACACACAACTTGAATTGAACATATAAAAACGTCGAGCTTCGATGATCCTTTCCCTTTCTCAAGATAATGAGAGAGAAAAAAAAAATTATATAAAAAATAAAAATAAAATTAACATCCTCCCCAGTCGGCAAAGCGCAAGTATTAATTGAGTCGCCTCCTGTTTTCCTTCTATTTTTATCGCAATAACTCCGATTGAATTTCATCTTTTTCAACATCCGCTGCAAAGCATCACTTTCCTCACCCGGAGTCAGGCTCGCTCGGAGGATGCTGAGTTGACTTTTGCACCACGAATTTGCGCAAATTCGACTCGTTTCACCCGGACACTTCTCTCCTTTTCTCTTTCTCTCTCTCTTTCTCTTGTTATTTTTTTTCCTCTTCCTTTCCCTTTCCTAAATCCGCTCTGCCATTTCCTCTTTTCAATTACCCTCCGCCCGCTCCATCTTACGCAACTCTCATTTGAGTCTGCATTCATCTTGGTTTCCAACGACGAACTGGTAACGCACGTTTCCAAATTAGCGCGCCCCTATCTCGAGTGGGTCGCCCGTATTGTGGGTCGTCTTCTTCAACAAATTTAACTGCAAGTTTGCAGCGACATCTTTTAATGCACTGCCCCATCGCAATCTCCCATAATGAATTTCACGGTTAAACAGCGACGAAGGATGACGTCACCCGGCAACCAATCCAGCTTTAAACAAATGAGTTGGCTCTCTGAGCTTAAGCTGAGCTTCACGAAAACAGCCGCCCACATTCATCATCACAATTCCCGTTTAAACAAATTTCTTTGTAATCTCGTTATCAAACTAAAACAAATGAACATTTATTGATTTAAAAATAGTTCTTAAATTTAAAAACAAAATTCACGACCTTCATAATTTATGACAGTTATTCAGTACAGAAACAACCCCCGAAAACAAACAGCATTCAACCAAGACTACCCGACAGCTGAACAGCTCTTTATTTAATTTAATTATTTTAATTATCCTCTTCATTACGTCTGATATAGAGATTTCATACAGATGAATGGAAGATCATTATAACAAAATAAAAAAATAATAATAACAAAAATAATGCCCTACTCCAGCAGGCTCATGCCCATCACTTCCCGGTGAGCCGTCAGGAAATGCAACAGACTGGGAAGTGGCCAACGGATTGGGGTAGGGGACAAGCACTGTCAAAGCAGCGACTTGTTGAAAAATCAAGTTGCCACCACAACGACATCATCCAAAAGACAACAACAATCGCCATGGGGCATGCAACTGCCGAGCTGAGGGGCTCATAGGGGAGAAAGACAAGAGACAGGGACTCCGAAAAAACACCCACTCTTCCCTCCTCTAGTGACTGAACCATCAATACATTTCCGTTCTAAGGTATTGATGGGACAATGCATTTCGATTAACAATCCATCGGCTCCCTCTTTAAATTAAATATCCTGTTATCATAAACATCAAGCTATATTCTGAAAAAAAAATCGATCGCGTAAATTCAAAATAAATAGAACTGGAAGAAAGGCAACCTGTTGATGTAGTAGTGGTCACGTTTCCCGTTCGAAATGCAAAAGTGCGTCAAAACGAGTAATAATCTCCGTGCAATTATTCATATTATATCCCTAGTCAAGTAGTTAACAATATTTTTACAGCATCAGGATGTTTTAAGCTTTTTCCTCATTTATTTTTAGCTTTCTTCCCTGAAAGCTCTCTCTACTCTTTCTCCGTGTCTTCAATAATAGCAACTAACAAATCCAACAAAACGCAAGCTCAATATTAACAGCGTTCAGAAAGAGCTGCTACACGGTCATTTTCCTGATAACACACTGTTCCCAGGGCCACACGCAGTTTATAATAACGAGCCCGGAGCTCAATTCGCGGCATAGCTTGAGTGATCTCATCTATTGGTATCCAAAACAAACACATCATCTCTAAGCCAAGGATTAAGGCAAAGGACACATTAAATAAATGATTAAAAACTCTCCGGGCACCTGAAAAGCACATGCTTCTGTATCACAGGCACAAAATAGCACTGTTTGTTTTCTCACTACCAACTGATACTTTTTATATTTTATTCCGTTAATTCACGACTCTTCATACTGTCTTAGCGCTATTTCGGCCGATAACATACTTGCACATCACTCTTAACCACTATTAACGTCTAATGCAAATGAAATGATTACTATTAACTAAGCTAAGAGCTACTGTTTGCTCCCAATACACTCCGTTCAACAAAAGCGCAAGTGTTAATATTAGTTGTGGAGCATCACGCTAATCACGCTACATAGGAAGATGAAAACTGAAGACAAAAGGTAATATCGCTCTATCTCCGGCTTAATTCAATGGCAACGATTCAACTGTGCTCAGTTGTTTTGACAACAGCAAAACTAGAGGACTGGTTTTATAACATGACCCGGATAGGAAAGGACATAAAATTTGTAATGTAAGATCAATTTAGAAGTGTTTTACATATTTTTAAATATAAAATATTGGTTGATAATTAACCTCAACGACGAAAATCCGAATGAAATAAAGGAAATGAATAAAATAAATTTAAAGTCCCCAAAATGTTGTTCGAAGTTCCTCGAATTTCACAATCTGGAACTTGAGAAATCAGCAAGCAAATGATACTAAACACGTGTCTTAAGATGGCTGATGTGATGCCCAAGAATGTTTTATTTTTTAAGAAATTATTTAATTTTACAAGAAATTATTCATCTATTGATGTGAGGATAGACCAATTAAACTGTCCATTTCATCACAATTGTGACTGTTTTGAGAAAGCAAGAAGACATATCTTATGATTTGATGTGATGCCCAGGAACTGGATGTTCTTTCCTTGTTGGCAAATGTTTGCTGATTTCTTAAAGATGTAAAATTCGAACATTTTCGAACAACATTTTTTTGTGATTTTTAATTTATTTTATTCATTCCCTTTGTTTCATTCTCATTTTCACCATTTAATATCTAATCTAGTAGTTAATTAAACACTAAATATTTTACATTTAAAAGTAATTATGATACTAATAACTCGACAACTGAGAAACCTATTGTGTTATTAATGTTGCTTTTTACATTTCTCATTGTTGCAATAACGAGAGGCTTATTACAAACATGGATAAACAAAAATTCAACATTATTACAAGATAAACTATTTACTCAAGCCATCAACAACAGTAAATGAACAATTTTATTTAAAACTAAAATTATAAGTACACATCATAAAAACAATCACAAGTCATCATTGTTTAGACAAGAATAAAAATAAATCATTGTTAACAGTTTTTAGTTGAACGTTTATATAAATTAAAAAAAAATTCCAAAAACTGAAGATTTTGTTTTGCTTTTTAGTAATACCATATTCTATATTATTTCGCGGTAAATAGAATATGTGATTTGGAAATAATTGCATTAATGGAAGAATACTGTATGAAGATTGGGATCTCTCAGTGATTTAACTGGAGATGACCAACAACTTGGGAACCTCAATAAAAATTTATTACGATCAACATCATAAAGAAGAATGAATTAAAAAGTAAAAATTGTGACCCTAATAAGAGGATGCAACAGCTTCCATAAAGTATGTGACTATCAGCATGTGGCCAAGTGACTTTGAGATCCATTTTATTAAGCTAATTAGTTATTTATTTATTAAATGATTAAATATCAGATTAACAATAAAATCTAGCAATTATGACAATAACTATATTTACGAATAAAAAATATGATAAACTATTTCAGTTTAGAGGACTGAGAAACTTGAGAAAAAAAAAACGTAAAACTAAGCGAGACGAGGCTCTGAAATATCGATAATAACTGAAATTATTAAGTTATATAGATGAGCTTGAATTCGAACCCACAGCCTTAATTCTATCTCGGGCGGACATGTAAACACATCACTCATGAGCTGCAACAGTGTGGCACATCTCAAAAATTTTCAAAAATGAGTTAACCCATGCAAAATAGCTCGGATTAGCTTATTCTTCCCCCCAAACAATATTGGCACCAAATTATATATAAAAATGTAAGGAATTTAATAAAAAATTAACGTAGGCAATCCGTAGACAATCAATTTACAAATCCCACTTTCTCAGAAAAGAGAGGATTTTGAGATGTGCCATTGTTGCAGCCCATGAGCGATATATTCCGAGAAACATAATTCTCTTTTTATTATGTAACTAGTTCAAATCATTTTTAAGTAAAATTTACCCACAATCCATCCGCTACGAAAATATTATTACTCCAAGAAGTTTGCATATTCAAATATTGAGAATAATTTAAATTTAAATATATAATTCTTGGAAAAATTATGACCCCCTTTATTTATTTAAATTAGCAAACAGGTATTATTTATTTGACTTTAACAATGCTTTCAATATTGTTTTTGGCATTGTCAATTCAAAGTAAATAATTAACGAATAATTATTCGCCAGTTCATTCTTGCCACACATAAACGAAACTTGAGTATAGAAATTTAAAAAAAAAGCATAAATGGAGACCCAAAATACATAAAAATGTCAAATAGTACGAAATCAGGTGACGATAAAAGCTTAAAAAATTATATAAATGAAAGAAAGTACACCATTGCTGTCTGGATTTGAAGTGGCGATCTCGGGTCTATCTCATCGAAAATTTTCTTTTAATTATATAATTCGCATCAATAGTCCATTAAGCACTGTCAACAATTTAATATTTAACTCGGAGTAGCAGAAACGTGATCATCAGTTCGATTCATAGCGATACAACTCTACAACATTATTACAGTCGTCAACAGAACTGCGATTTCTCAGGGTCTTCAGCTTCATCTCCGGATCCGGGATCACTCTTGGCCTCCCCCCCCCCCCCAATGAAATATTTATTTTTGTTCCTTAAAATCATTTGTCAGTGACATCTGTACATTGTTTAAAACAACTGAATGATGCTTGTCTAAATATTAAAAGTTGTTACGCTGAATGTCTGGCAGGGTCTACGAATATTTAAAAATACACAAAAGAGGCTGCCAAATATCCTCCCCTCTACTAACTAACACGCCGTTAAACCGTGCAACAAGTGTTTGCGTTACTTTATTACAACAGGACATACAGCTCGATTTTTTTTTCGTTTCTCTAGCTCTCTCCTCTAATCACAAAGCTGCGCAAAATCGACATCCGGAACGCCACCAGTTAAAATGGAGAGGA
The DNA here is from genome assembly GCA_023313115.1 of Rhysida immarginata. Taxonomy (NCBI): domain Eukaryota; kingdom Metazoa; phylum Arthropoda; class Chilopoda; order Scolopendromorpha; family Scolopendridae; genus Rhysida; species Rhysida immarginata. The sequence continues at coordinate 1,380,640 of JAHWFO010000211.1, read as the reverse complement.
AGGGGAAAAGGGGGGGATGGGGAAAGGAAAAAGAATTTCGGTTCTGTGATGGAGGAGGGTGAAGAAGATGATGATGTGCGTCACCAGCCTCCCTTTATATATCATCCTCCCTTGCCAAAGACGATTCCATCTCAAAATAGCTGCCCAGCCTCCGGACGTTATGATATCCTGACTCAGTGAAGAAAGGGCTGGAAAAGAAAAGGATAAAAAAAAAAAAAGAAGAAGGGAGACCTCGCCTTTTTATTCTTTTAAACTTCCTTCCCTTAGCTTCTCTTTCATCATAAGGAGAGAAGCTTGAGCCTCGCCTTTTTCTTCTCTCTCTCTCTCTCCTTCCCCCCATTTAAAGAGAATGGACGGTGGCGCTAGAAGACTGCCCCGCTCCAGCTGCTACAGGTGTCTGCTGCTGCTGCTGCTGCACTGGGTGACATTTTCATAGCCACCCTCGTTCGGGGTGACAAAAGAGAGAATCGAAAAACTGAAAGAGAGAGAGAAGGCGGGCTTAACCCGTTGGGAATGTAAGTGTTCATTATAGCCAATTTGCTCAGATGAAGTCCTGTCCAATGGATTAAAGGCCAGATTTTTTTTTTTCTCCCTCTCTCTCTTCTAAAAGAAAACCTTTTGACTTCTCCATTTTGACGCAAATGAACTGAAGAGCGAGCCTCGAACCGATCGAGATAATGTTTTATCGCATCAAACCGTAGTTTCCCAAATCTTTTAAAAGCCGCTTTCGATAATGTTTTGATAGCCACATAAGAACTTGCACAGTCGTTTCTCTCTCTTAGCTGATGAGATCACTATCACTCAATGATGAAATGGTGACAAACGAAAAAAATTATTTTTAAAATTAAAACTGCATTTTCTGAAACATTTGAATTTTTTCCAGTAAGAAAAGTCTTAACAATCGATAAACAACCTGCACTACTTCCCTTTAAAGATAGGTTAAAAAATAAAAAATAAAAAAATAAAAAAAACTCGCCATAAAATTGGATTCTATTGTTTCAGGATTCAGTTTGGATTTTATCGCCTTTTTTACCGTCTGCGAGGCAGAATGGCGGAGACTCCGACTCAAATAATATTTGGAGAATAAAAATATTGAAAAAAATATAGCACACCATTTCTCATTTTACAAAACAAAAGCAACAACGTGTAAATATAGAAATATTTTACTCTTCTATGAATAATGCACGCACATCGAGGAATTAAAAAATAAAAATTGCAATTCCGTTTTCTTCTTCCAAACGAGCAGTCGCTCAAGCATTTTTTTTTACAGTTTCAATAACTTCGTATTTAGTGCATGTGTAAGGGCCATTTGTATTCTGTCCTTATTATAAAGTGACTTAGTATAGTAAATTTAAAATTAACCATCAAGAAAATGTTGACACGACCTCAACTTTAGCGTATTAAGAAGAAATATCAGGAGGGAAGCTTAAGACGTATAAAAGTACATAATGTGATCAAAAGTTTGCAGACACCTGTACTTTTGCATCGCAACCATAATTTCACAAAAATTACTATGGTGTCGAACCTCTCTGCTTTGATTACGGTCTCCACTCTCCGAGGAAAACTTTCCAGATATAGTAAAAATTTCTTTTATTTTTCCCGAAGAACGTTGAACGATATGGCCTAGCCAATAGTCGTGGTCTTTCCAACTCATCCCACACGCATTCAATTGGATTTATATCGGAATTCCCGGCAATCCAGTCCGCTTCTTCAATCCCTGTCTCCTCAAACCATTCCTGCACACATTGCTTAGTGACAAAAAGCAGTATCAAATGGTACATTCCCAAATTGTTCCTACACTCTTGGCAGTAAAGAATTGTCTAAAATGTCAAGGTAAGTTGCAGACATCTGAGTACCATGACACCGCTTCCTCCGAATTCGTATCCACAGTCAGGCATGAAGCGTTCTCCAGGCATTCGCCAGATCCAAATTCGACCATGTGATTGCCAGAGTGTGTACCGATTTTCGTCACTCTTAAGACATGTTTCTATAGTTTCAGGTGCAGTTTCCGTGAGTTGTACACCATTCTAATGGAAACCTTTGGTGCTCAGTCACCGATGAATGGTCATTGTACTGGAGGTAGATACTTGAAATCGCATTTCGGAATACTGTACCAATGGTTTCAGCTGAAAACTTCCAAATGCTTCATGCCACACGTGCCAGCACTTGACGATCTTTATCATTTCTTTGGCCTACCACTTCGCGGTTTCACTGACGTTGCTCATTGAGATTTGCACTTAACAATGATGCCATTTACAGTTGAAGGGGTAATTGAAGAGTGACAAAAATCTCGCGTATAGGCTGTTACATAGTTGACATAGGCTGAGCTAACTTTTCCGTGTCAATTAAATATGTGTTATTCAATATTTTTTAATAAATTAGAATAAATATTTTATGTACCTTAAGAAAGGTTTACTTGCCAAAAAAATTCAGCCCATTCACATATATTGCTTTGTAATACTTAAAAATTACTCCAAATTACTATTTTCATTGGTGTTTCATTATGCCAAATAGCTTTGGGGCAATGATAACTCATTATAACGAATATCTTGTAAATGTAGACAAAACTGGTAATTTTAATGCTAATTTGCCAGCTAACATGCCAATACCAAAAATAAAATTTTTTTAAATTAATAAAATCGATTATTAATCGAGAAATTTTTATATTCGATTATTAAAAAATGATAATCACCCAGCAGTTTTTTCGTTTTTTCCCAACCAACCCGTGCATTGCGCATGCGCAAGTGGCGCCACCTGTCGACAAGTGAAAAGGCTAATAGGTTCGGATCAGTGAGATACTTCTATATTTATACTTCATCTAGACTCTTCTTAATTTTGTTTTGGTAATTCAATTATAAAGTTTTATTTATTTTGCTTATGTGCTTTTTGAGGGTTGTTAAAAATTGCATTTGCTTCCAAAGAATAATATTCTTATTAAAAATTCCAAAGAGCGCTTTATACATAGCCCCTTTTATCCAAAAATTGGAGGTCCCAATAGGAGTACTTTGACAGAAGAGGAAGTCTACAAAATATGCAAATTGGTTATTTTGAATTTTTCCTGGATTTCGAAAAGACTATAATAGAAACAACATTTGTTCTCTCTCTTTTTTTGTTGATCTAATCAAATTCCTTTTAATTTCCATTTCCATTAAAAAAAATTATCCTACTGAAAAAATAAATTACCTTGACGCGCCCAGACCCGACATCCTCTACCATTCCAAAGGCTTTTAAACAGTCGGCGGGGGGTAAGAAGAATTACGTAATGACGAAATTCGTCTTCACACTTTCACCTGTATTAATGACGTAATGAAACGAGTTTCGAAATACCCCAAGTCTGTCTCTCCCGGGTGGAGATTTTTTTTTTATTTTTTTTTCCTAACTGCACGCGTGAAATTCAAAGAGGTTCTAATTATCAAAAGAGAGGGGCATTACTTCCCACCATCACTCCTAAGTTTATTTTTTGTCCCTCCCATAACCACACGACCCAAAAAAAAGACAAAAAAACTATGCCATCTACCATGCGACGGAAGGGATTGAAACAAGAGCGCAAAAAAGGCAACAAAAAAAAGAAGAAAACAAAACGGTCGTGCCCGCATCCAGCAAAGCCTCGTTTGTCTCCTCTCTTTTTTGTGCTCGGCACAAAAAAATGAGAGAGAGAGAGAGAGAGGTGCATCTACAATACAAAAGCAACACTCTTAACATCGCACGCACGAGCCATCAGTCCTCCTCCTCCTCCCCTATCGTGCGCTCGTGTGGCTCATTAGCCTTCAACAACGACGCAGCAGAGTGCTGCACGCGGCCACTTTTTTTTCTCGTTGCCTGTGCAGAAAGAGAGCTAGAGGAAGCTGACCAGCGACTTCCTCATAGCGTTTCTTTCTGTTCTTATGTGAGCCAGAGAAACAGCACAACTCTCCTCCGCAGGAGATGGATGGATGGATGGATGGGTGACCTTGGATGCTTCCCATTCGCTGCCAGCAGAGAACCTACGCGTTCTCAAGAAACAAAATGGGAGGGAGAGAGGCAGAAAAAAAAAGAACGACCGACCATCGCCATCAATTCTCTCCGGTTTTCCCTCCTCTCTCTTTCTCTCTCTCTCTCTCTCGTTCGTTCATTTCTGAACTCAATTTCGCGACTTTCTCTAAGCAAACTGATTCTTGGCCTCGATTCAAACCACCGCCACACGACACGCATTCCCTCTTTTCCAATCTTTCTTCCTTCCCCGCTAATTTCTCGGCTCGCCATCTAATCCTTATCCTTATCATCTCTCCCTCCTACTAAGAAAAGTGACTCGCAAACACAGACCTGTGCAAATAAAGATCTGTGAAAGCCAATGAGGCTGCTGATTACAAAACACTTAAAAAAAGTTCTTTGAGATACATATTTCCAGTAATCTCTACCAGATAAAAGTTTACTACGAGGGAAGTCTCAAAAACAGCGATTCTTCACAATCGTGTTTTTTCCTCCACATCTAAAGGTGGTGGCCTTTGTTTCCGTACCCCCCCCCCCCAATTCAAGAATGTTTGTGATGGAGATGGAGTTAAACACTCGTGATTCGAGGAGATATATTGAGATTTTCCAAAACAATTTATTTTTCCTTCTGCACGTTTTGAAATTATGTGACCAATTTTGTACAGCTAACTCCTCCAAAAAGGCAAATAGCAGAGCCAAATGAAACTCTTAAACTGTGCCTTTTTGTGACCAAGAATTTATCTGGCTCTGATGAACCATTTTTTTTGGAGTTAGAGTTTTTACTGACCCCCCCCCCCAAAAGGGGAAAATTTTCCATCTGTATTACGTATGTTGGCCAAATTTTGTGCAGCTCCTCTGAAACGGAGTCTCATTGAGATGATAAAATTTTTGAATATAAATTGATGGGAGATAACTGAATCATTTGGGAGATATTTAAGCTTTATTTTTATAAACAATTAAAAATTTAACACTGTAAAATTGAACTTGTACGCAAGCAAAATTAATTTTAAGTTATAGTGGAAGGAATTTGCGAATGTACCATTCCACCATTTCAATTTTTTTTTTCTTTGCGATAATCCCTCTCAGGTAAAAACCGACTACGAAGAGAAATTTCAAAAAGCACTGATTCTTCATAAATTGTTTTTCCTCCTTTTTTTTTATTTAAACACTTAAAAACGAACGCTTTAACAAGATGTTTTCCTTGAAAGATTTAAACAAAATTTTCCCCCGCGTTCTCCACGCGTCGTTTGTTCCCGGCGTCGGAAAAATTTTTACAACTCTCATTCCTATTTATTTCTAAAACTCATTTCAATTTATATCACGTTCACTCTATAGACAGGTTTTTTATTTCTATTTAGATAGGATGTCTCAGCTTTCCCTTTCCTCCTCATTTCAAGAAATCTCTCTGATGTCTCCCTGACTAAGCATCAATTTCCCATTGCCGTTCCCTACTTTTTCCAGAATATGGACATCGTGACCTTTCTGGAAGTTTAAAAAAAAAAAGAAATTGGAAGCTCCCCACCCAATCCGTATTTATATGTCGATAAGGCCAAAACTTGGCACGTAAAAGCATTTAATGAAATTTATTTTATGCCTACTTTTTAAGCCTTTTCTCCGATTCTCTATAGCAGCATCTGATTAATGAACTTTTAACAAACAAGTTCGTATAAAAAAATCTTGCCAGATTGGAGCCAAAAAAAAAAAAGCTTTAAACTTTTTAAGATCGAAAAAACACCTTTTCTCCAAAATAACAAAGTAATGATATCAATGGAGTATTGTCGTCTTCTTTTGTCAAACAAATCAATTAAAAAAAAATTCAGACCATTCAGCCAATATCTCCTCCCGCCCCTAAACACTCAATGTGACCTACTTTGGACTACTGATAATTTATTAATTAATTATTACGTTCAAATCTTCACAAATATTTCTGCTCAATGACAAACATCATTAACAAATTTATTAATCAGTTTGCAGAATAAATTTTGGATAAGCGCTCAGCAAAGTTTCCAACTTCCAATCCCGTCCCCAAAAAATCCGTCATTACCACAACCCAACAACAAATCCGATTAATTACTTATCACGCACATTACATTCGCAAAGCAGGAAGTGACATCACGACTCCCGTAAACCGAACTTTTCTCTCGTTTAGAAAACTTTTATTCAAAAAAATTCTTTCCTCCTCCGTTTTACCTCTCCGCATAATCAGCCATTTTGGCTTGGCCAACAAAAAAAAATTTTTAATCTTCACTTTTATTTTTTTTTTCCACTGCTTGAGTGCGTCCTCTTCTCCTCCTAACTAACCTTGGGTGAAGAATGGCTCAGCCCATCAGGCTGGTGGTTCCAGGCTCCACCTGGATTCACCTCAACTGATGCTGACTAGCGTTGCCAGGGAAACAGACCCTGCCCTGGATTACAACACCTGTGTTATTCGAGCAAATAGGGAGCGAGTGCATGCATCTCGTCGGTCCGACGGGATGTTAACAGGCCGAGCGCTTCCATTTCTCTTTCTTTCTTCCTCCTCCTCTTCCAGCGAACGCAAAAGTACTGAACAAAAAATGAAAATAAATTTCAACCCAGAGAGAGTGATAGAGAGAGAGAAGGAAACATTTAGATTCTTGTCATTTAATTATAAGAAATGAATTTTATTAATTAAAAGAATCTGTAATTGTCCTTAATAAACCATTCCGCGTAGCTCATGTGGTCTTCAGGTGTGAGGTTCTCATATTTTGTAATTATATTTCAAGACATAATAATTATTATTATCGCGTATTGCTTTTTTGCCATTATAAATTTCAAATCTTTTAAGGAAATTTGTATTTTACGAGTCGTTATATTTCATTAAATTGTCAAAAGCAATCACTCTAAAAGCGCGTCTACAATGTTCACCTGTAATGGCTGCCCTCCCACCTGTCTGTCCCATGTTCAGCGCGAAAAGCTTTCACCAGCACTTCAATATAATTTTCTTTAGTTTTTTAGTTTCCTTCATAATTTCTTCCTCGTGGGATACACCCATACTGACCTTGACCACTGGCTAACCCCCCTCCCCCCCAAATCAACTAATTACCAAATTAATATAATCATTGTACCGTAGAAGGTCCCTGATATTTCAGCATCACTTCTCAAGGAATAGAAAATATTTCAAAGATATAAAATAATTAAGTTGATAAAATAATTTACTTCTATATTAGAAAATAAATGAAATAATTAACTTGAAAAAGTAAAGTTCACTAAAAGTAGCTCAAAAGGTTTTGAGTTGATATCACTTGTCTGTTGTTTGAAATTTACTTCACATTTAGTTGTTGCGTTCTTGTAGAACTGATGCTGATGTCTTGAAGATTGTCCTTATGATAAAGTTTGTTGGAATTCTGATGCTAAAATTGTCAAAAATTAAAAAAAATTACCATCACTTGTTCTTCACGACATCATCAGCTGTTTTCCTGCGCATTTAATCATCCTCAATAACATCAGAATTCCAACAAAGTTCATTACATGGGCATTCTTTAAGAAATCGACATCAATTCTACAAGAAAACAAATAATGTCAAGTAAATTTCAAATAAGAGACAAGTGATATCAATCCATGAACCTCTTGGACTTTTGTTGAACTTTGTTAATTTCAATTTATTTTACTTATTTCTTTTATTTCATTTTTTTATTTCATTAATAATATAGAGGGAGATTATTATATCAACCTAACTGTACAGAATTACTCCTATTTATTGATTTTAATATATAAAAATTTCTTAAAGGCCTACGTGTAAGATTACACGTAGGTGTATGATCGTCCATAAAGCACGTGCCTTCAACATTACGCGTAATTTTTTTTAATCGCTTAAATTATTAAATAAGCGAAGTCATTACTACTTAAACAAGGGTAGAAGGGCCTCATAGTGAGCAACAGACATTTAATTTATTTATTCTTTTGCCTGGCCATTTTTATTTTCTAGATCGCATGTCACCGTCGTCATTTTCCCCTCCCTTTTCGATAATGGCTGGCGATAGAGCGAAAGAGAGAGAGAGAGAGAGACTGGAGGCAGGTCGCCGCTCAATTCACAGCTATTCGAAGCCTGCCTCTCTCTCTCTCTCTCTTCTTTTCTTTCTCTCTCGTGTGAGTTCGCGTTCCGTGCGCTGGCAGCGAGAACTTCGTGCCCTCGTGCAATGCTGTTGCCGCGACGACCAACCTCTCTTGTTTGCACTCGACGCTACCATGGCAACCAATCAGCTGAGCGGGCAACGGTGCCAGGGGACGAACGAACGAAATGCAACAACACAAAAGAAGGAGAAGAAGAAGAAAGTAATAATGGACGAGAGAAAACAAAAGAACCACAAAAACCAGAGAAGATACCATTTGAAGGAAAAAAGAAAAAAAAAAAAAAGTTTCCGTCATCGCGGTGTCATCGATGAACGACAAAGATTACTAACGCAAGCGGGGAAGAATCCAGAGCAATCGTTATCGTCCATTTATCAGTTAACAGGAGCTCAGGCAAACGGAACATGATCGAGGAAAAACATTGTGATATTTTATAATATCCATATTTCAAACTTTCTTTATAAAGACTCTCTCTCTCTATTCAACATCCCCCGTCCTCGTTGGAGCTCCAGCTTTACATCCCCCTACCTCTCTCTTTACCTTTTATCAAAGAAGCTTTTTCTCTTCTTCCCCCTTCACTCCAGTCCCCCCCCCCCCTTTCCCCTGCTTCTTCCTCACCTGCCGGGGCTCCTTTTCCTTCCCTTTTCTCCCTCTCCTACCCACTTAACTCACTTTTGGTTTTGTGGCTCTTTTCAGCCCGTTGCCATGGCGATGGGCTAGCCACGGGACAAGTTTGAACAGCAACAACGCTTAACGACAGTTGCTAAGGGGATGAAGGACAAGTCGAGCCCATTAACTCTCAACAGAGGATGACACAGAACGAAAAGGAAAAAAAAAATGAAACGAGCAATTATGATATTCGCTGAAGAAAAAAAAAAATTAACTAACCTAAAGTGTACTTTCAGCACTTTCCTTAATGCTTTCTCGGACGCTTTTTCCTTCATTTAATCCATAGGCCTTAAATAAATGACTCCTCCGATAAAAAACACTAAGCGTTTAAAGTGTTCGATTAAATCGATGACGATGAGCGGGAATGTTGATGACGATTCTCCAACCGTCCGTCCACTCTGGAGAATCGACTGAAGATGGAGGAGGATGTTGAGAGGAGGGGATGAAGGGGCATCCATCCACTGTTATGGCTTCATTCAGACGGAGAGGTCACAGGCACCTGGCTTTTACCTTCCTACCTTTCCTTCCCAGGGCCCCCAGCCTCTGCCCCAAAGGCAAAGGTGGCCACATTCCAAAACAAAACCTCTCGTTTTTAGTATACGAGAAAATAAAAACAATTATACATACATGCTAATAATAATAATAATAATAATAATAATAATAATAATAATAATAATAATAATAAATGCAAGTTTTCGAACTTTCACTTACTAATACAAATGACAAACTGAACTTTTCCTTGCTCCTAATCTCCTCAGAGACAGGACCATTTTGATAAGGAAACCTCACCAGCCACCCACCCACAATAGCTAAACCCTTTTAAGCAATTAGTTTAATCCGTTGTTGCTCTTTATATTCTTCTTAACCCTCCTCTTGACTACTTCATCCCCTATTCCAGTACTATAATACATTATGGCTTTAAATATTTTTTAAAAATGCTTCTAAATTTTTAACATTGAGAATAACAAAGCACTAAAATGTTGATAATATGAATTTTAATTAACTATGTATTTAATTAAAAAAAAAATAGGCGTTAGGATAATTAATACAATAATAAAGATGAAAAAAATTTTAATAAAAAAATATATCAATATTAAAAAGATATGGATCCCACATAAAAAAATTGCAAAATTAAAAACGATTTATCTCTTTTACTGTTCATCTGAGTCGAGAGAAAAATTATTATTATTATTAATTATGCATCATGCAAAATAGTCCCACACACCAAAGACCTTTACGTTCTTAACCTTAAAACTGGCACCATAGGACTCTTTCTGTCTTATTGGGTGAAGAATTCCTGCTGCCTTCAATTAACAAGGAAATAAAACAATTTCTAATTTTAAAAACCAAAAGAAAACCTCTAACACCCCCTCCCCCCAGATGATAATAGGTTGCGACTATTTTTCCATTAAGAGTATATCAGTCGTCTCCAGTGTTCACCTTTATTCATGCAGAACTGAATAGATAAACACAAAGTTAAAATTAAGAACCCCAAACTCCTTAACATTGCTAAATTCCCACCTTTAAGTGAATTCCTATTATATTTTTGGTTGTTAAAAAAAAATCCCCAAACTCTCCTACAAATTAAAACTCATTCTCTATTTCCTAAGGAAATAATCTAAAAGTAATTAGGTATTGTAAATTAGGCAATGGGAAATTTGGTTCTAAATTCGGAGTCGCCATCCTACCGGGATGCCCACCTGTTAAGTAGGCATCCGACAAATATATAACAGAAAAGAAACTTCGAAGCCATTACTCGTGAATTCCCTTCAGTGAAGCAGGAAAAAAAATTTTCTTCCAACTTCTCTTCTACTTCACCTATCCACCACAAAACAATGAGCGCTCTGCTCGTCGTGTTGATTTTAATGCGCGAGAAATAAAGTTTACGATCACGCAAGGAGGATATTACGTGCAAAGAGCGAGAGAGAGAAAGAGAGAGAAAAAAAGCTTCAATTCGTCTTTTGTTGTATACTCCTCGTCGTTTGTGGCTTTTTCAGGTCTTTCAAAGAGGACTCGACCAGGTATGGAGGAGAGAAGGCTTGGTTTTGAAATCTGAGCAGCGACATCAGTCAGCATCACCGGCCGGCCGAACGGAGGAGGAAGAAGGAGGCACGGCAAGGCAAAGGTAGGGTGGGGGAGAGTGCAGAGGGAGAGCGCCCAACCACTTTTGGCCCCAGGCACCACCCAGGAATGCTGGCATTTCCTACCTTTGTTCCAGAGGCTGGACGTTGTCGTCTCTCTCTCTCTCTCTTGAGGCTCCATCTTCCTCGATGCCTACCTACACTGCCAGGTAGACGGCCAACACCTATCTAGCCACCTCCATCTTTGAACATCTCACTCTTTTTATCTCTGAAGCACATAGAGCGCTTTATAGATTCTCAAGATATTTAGTTTAAAAAATTGAAAAAATTCCAATCACGTTAGAAATTGGATAGCAATGCCACATCAGCGTATTAGGATAGAAAATACGCCGTTACCAAACAATAACGAGTGGGTTTTTGTAGATAAGAACTGATATTCTAAAGTTATGTGGAATATCAAAATGTGATAACACGTCATTGTTATATGTATAAAGTATTCACATGATTACTTCCCTTTCTCGTATATATATAAAAAAACCAACTTTTTCTCGTATTCTTAAAAATTTCTTATTTCAGTTTTATTTGTTTAATAAACGAACGAAAAAGGAGACTAAGAATTATTTTTTTAAAATAAAAATGAAAAGAGAAAAGGGGGAAAAAAAGTTGCCTTCCGTCTCCGTGTTCAATTCTATTTCTGCATCCAATTTCTGTCATCACCACCAGGTGTTTGCCAAACTTGAATCCTGCGTTGCTGTAGCAACAATCACAACAGTCGATTGATAATTCACTCAAAAATCCTCGACATCTGTGAGATAATGGATTCCAAAGAAGAAACTCACGGTTCTCCAAAATGCACGTAGCGAAAAAATACGTTTTACGAACATAAAAACATAACTCATTAAAATATTCATCTCTCCCAGTGGACGACGATGACGACGAGATGAAAAGCATCATGACACCATTAGGCAGCTATAAATTTCACTTGATACGCCAAGGTTTTTTTTTTAAACAAGGAATTTAAAAAAAAACACTCTACATCTATAGAAATATAATTCTTCAATTAGACAGTGTCAATTTTATGTGTTTAATAAAAGTTTAAAACGATTAAAAAGGCTTTTTTCTATTTAATTGTAAAGTGGTTTGAATGAGTTTAAACAATAAAAATCGCGTTTATCATCTTCATCAGCACAAAATCAATAATTTTTTTTAGTTTCGTTAGATAAAAGCTTAGCACTTAATAAAAAAAAAATTTTTTTAAAAAGTCAAAAAGAGCGACGACGTAATTTCTTAAAAATGTAACCGAAAATAAAAAGCGAGAGAGAGAGTTTTAGTTGTTTCACTTGTCGCCAAAGAAACTCTCAATTGTTTGCCCGAAAGTTGCAGACTCCTACCTACCTACTATCTACCTACCACACCTGGCCGGTCACGAGACCCCATTCTCTCCTCAATCGCATTTAAGTTACATTAAAAATTTTATTTTAATTCCACGCTTTATCTTAATTTCAATAACATTTTCAGCGAAGGAAGCTGATGCTGAGAACGTTAAATGTAGCGAGTTGAAATGAATTGGCAAACAGTTAAATTGTATCGGCCGAGAAGATGCGAAGATGCCATTTCTTGTTGCCTGCATCCGCCATTCCATCACAGAGTGATCGGACATTCACAGCAGCAGCAGCAGCAGCTAATATTCACATCGCGCCGCCGCTGCATTAGGCCAGCCACGACCACTTTCCGAGAGTTAGCGCCATGTTACCCGAAAAGAAAGAAACGAACGAAAAATGTCCTCTTACCTTTGATGGGTTTTGGATTCGATTGCTTTCGACGTGACATTACTACGGGCCCTGCCACCCTCTTTCATCACCGGAACAACTTCACGCATTTCCAAACAAACTCCCGGTGGCAAGGGTCCGAAGATCTTCCGTCCTACGCATGCGCACTCCGTTGTTCTGGCAGGTGGTCCTTGTGGCGCCGCGGCTCGGCGAATCGAGGCGACACCACCAACTCCCTGTTGCCACGTCACGGCTGACGCTACTGCTGCCTTTGCTGAAGCTCGCTTCCTTCCCTTTTCGGAGTCGACTGCGAGGAACAAACAAAAAAGAGAGAAAGAGAGGATGTTTTCTTTAGCAATCGCACTCCAACAAAGATTAAAATAATATTAATAATAGCAGCAACAATACTTCTTTTGTCTTAGCCGCATTTTCCAGCTACAATGCTTGATGCTGTGGGGAAATGACATTTAAGAATGAAACGTAAAATTTAAAAACAGATGCAGTCAACAAAAAAGTGGCTGATAAATTTTAAAAAAGGAGCTTCGTTTTAGAATACATTTACTGAAACGAGGAACTAATTTTTAATATTTTGGATTCGTGTAATTTTATAGATAAGCTATCAAAGAATTGGATTCTCCACTTCATAAAACTTCTTTTTGAAGAAAAATAAATAACATTTTTAACCTAAAATGTATTGTAAAATATATTATTATTTCGAAATCGTAAAAATAAGACTTTTTAATACATTTTTATTTTAATGTAAATGTTTTTTGTTTTTTTTTTATAATTTCCATCTTAGTGACTTTCAAATTTAAAAGCTGTTTAGTTCAATAACGCTATTCTGAAACCGCTGGATTTTAATCGTACGTCGACTTTTGTAGATGACATTCGAACGTAGACACTCCAGATGAATCATCTACATACTTAAAAACCGATTTGAAAATTGGCTTCAACAATTTACATGAAATGACGATTCACTTTACATTAATTTTAATTACATTTGCTTCTCAATTTTAGTGCATAAAAGTAAACATAATGGACAAAATGGAAATTGAAATGAAACTACATCAATTAAAAATAGAATTTGGAAATTAATTTCTATGGAAACAATTGCAATAGCATCAGGCTTGCAAATACTATGGTATCTATCTGTCTCTTATAGTTTCCATAGAAATAAAATTCCAAATTCTAAATTTAAATGATACACTTTCATTTCAATTTCAATTCTGTGCAATTATTCTCTTTACTTTTCATTAGATGTTTAATTATATGCTCTGAAGTAATTAACATTTTCTGTCAGCATGTTTACCTACCTGTATTTCCTATTAAATTATTTGGTCATTATTACTGACAATCTATATAACAAAGTAACAAATTCATTCAGCTCCATTCTTTTTCAATCAGCTTCTTGTTAGATTATACGACGGTTTCTTGTTACTCGGCCTACAGGCGCTGAAAGATTCACCTGATCGCCATGGGAAAAAATCTTAAGAAAGCTCTATTATTCTTAACAATTTAGCGAATGGAAGGAAAGACACAATCATCTCAAATCCATCAGATCAAACATACTAAAGCCAATTCACTACTTTTTTCCATTCCAGATCTATAGAAAGTCTATTTTCATGACAACTTATTGGGGGAAGAGGAAACTTGGACGTTCGTAAAACGGAAATAAGTACAGTAATTATAAACCATATTTTTGCATGTCAATAAGTGATCGACATATGTTCTCTTATTTATTTACATAAAATTTACTTCCAAAGTTATAATGGATTTAATATTTCTTACAATTTTGTCACGCAGATTAGTGAACTTCAATATTTACTCTTAATTTGAATTTTTATTAGGATTTCATCTTCTCGGGATGAAGTTAAGACGAGACTGGCGCCTGGCGGTGGAAAACGAAACAAAACTCGCCTTTCGTGGAAGTGTGTAATGCGGCATCGAGTTTCAGTCCGTGATGCACATGCAATCTATGAAGTAAACTGTTGTATAGTTATTTCATGATAAAACATTGCTAAATTACTTGCGGCTCTACTAACTCTACGGCTCTGCTAACTTCATCTTGAAGTAGACTCGTGATTATCCGAATTAATTGGGACTGAGATTGCTCTGGATACGGAAAAAACTCGGATAATACGGAGAACTGGTACAAAACTTGACGATAACCAGCTGCATTATTGTAAAGTCAGTGTAATACGTACATTACAAAACAAAACATACATATGTAATTACAACTAGCAAGATAAACAAAAGATTTTAAATTAATTTTTGTTACAAAAGTCTTTTTTCTTTTTTTTTTTTTTTTACATTAATCGCGCGCATCAGCTGTATTTACGAAAAATCGTCCTACTTGAAATCATCAGCTGTACATAATGCTAATAATAAATCAAATACACAGTATGACTAGCGAATTATTTCTCAGGTCAACTCAACGTGAAATATCATGGAATTTGTTGAACTTCAAATGCAGTCAATTCCTGATTATCTGGGGGGGGGGGGGGGGGGTTAACTTTGTTTGTGAATTAAAAAAAAAAATTTAAAATTTTTTAAAAAAAAAAAGAAAGTGAAAATGAATTTTGTTAATAAAATATTACTGCCAAGAATAAGAAATGCTTAATATATTACGTCAGTGTTTCCAAAACTGTGTTCCGCGGTCCGATACCGGTCCACAGAAAAAAAAAAAAATACCCGTTAGAAAATATTAAGGAAATAAAAAAATGCACCATTTTGCCCTAAATTCATGAAAAAAAACCTGCTTATTTGTTTTATTTTATTATTAAATAACGGAAGGCTGGAGCTACTTATTGGTTTTACCATGTCCGTCTATTCGTCTGTACCCTTCATATTTTCTACGTTTTTTTCATGCAGAAGGTTAAAATTGGGAAAGTAAATTGCCCTGCTTCAACACTTAGTTTGGTCTCGATGGGCCCATTGGAGTCGGAGTCACAGGAGTCCATCTGGTCATATATATTCCTAGTTTCTATACCTTTTAGCGAAAATATTTGCTTGGATTAAAGGGGAAAATTTTTGAGAAGCCCTGCTCTAGTCAAGAACTTTATTACTATAAAGTTTGGACCCGATTTTCTCCCATTTGTGAAGTAGCGATCAGGTGGTCTTTAAAACTATTAACGTTTTCAAATGACAACATAATAGGGTGAGAGGGCGAAATATGGGCATAGTTAATTCAATTGAGAAGCCAGCTCTATTCGACGACATATATTTGCAGCCACACGATGCAGCATAACGGTGGGAATGGATGCACTGATGTTGCGGTTGTTGTCCTTTGTCTTTGGATTGTTTTCGTATACACGTTCTTTGAAACCATGGAAAGAAATCAGGGGATGTTAAATCAGAGGATCGAGGTTATTCTGCGCCGTGAAATCGCACTCCAAATACCGATCTTTACGGAATGCAATGGCTCTTCGTGTAGTAAATGTGGATTTTCTGTAGACCAATAACAAGTGTTCTGACTATTGATATATCCGCTAAGATGAAACCAGACTTCATCGCTGAAAAAATTCAGGCCCTGAATGTTTATATCAGCTTGAATATGTTCTTGAAACCACCGACAAAAACGTATTCGCTTGTCTGAAAATGGTTGTCATTTTCAGCATTTGCTGAAATGCACGAATGTGGGTTGCGCGACTTTAGGAACACCCTGTTCAATTAACCTTTATACATCGTGGATCAAAAGAATTTATCCGATTTCAAAATGCTATAGCTCACAACCATTGATTGCAAGTAAACGATCTGCATTCCATTGGAAAGAGGGGATCATCAAGTTTTTGTTTTACTGCTGCCAGAAGTCTCTCGGGCGCGTCTGAAAATAAAGTTCTATACATGTATATACAGAATTTATATAGAGCTTTATTTGAAATGCATAGTAAACTCCCGTCAGTTTATATCGAGATGGCGACCAGTTTCAATCGTGGTCACCTTGTTTCACTAACTTGATGACTGTTTATGATTTTTTTTTTTTTTTTTTGCGGGGCTTTGTTAAGAATCGTCTTTATGTGCCTCCCCTATCAGCAAATCTGGACGAGCTCAAAACTCGAATCAAAGCCGCCATAAAATGGAAGGAATTTGTGTATCGAGTGCGCGTGTGCCGTGCAGCGGACGGGGGTCATGTATAACACTAATAAGCTACCATGACTATACTTTAGTATATTCTGAGCAATTTGCAAATTGACTCACCTTTGTATGTTGATTTTTTAAAATCGAATTAAATAGAATTTTTAAATCGGATGAAGACTTTTGATAGATCCTGCATATTTAATGCATGTTGACCTCGTACTCAAAGTGTGTTTAATTACGTCTGTAAAGCAAGGATTGGTGATCGACCCAAGTTTCTTTTCACACCGTCATCGGATTTTAAATGTCCAGTGTAAAGTCTGTCGTGAAACACCAAAAGTTGAACTTCCTGCTTTGCAAGCCAGATTTCCAGATCTGATGGTTGCCTTAGCTCTCCTTAGCTGATCTGCTGTCTATTTGCCATTATCTTTTTCCATTGATATTACTTGGCATCTGTCAAACTGTTCTAGGACAGTTTCCTCCTGGACAACTGCCCCCCAAATTGCCTCCGTCAAGTACTCTAATTTAATAAAATAATTTAAAAACTTAATTTTGTTTTTATTTTTCATATTGGCCGACCACTACTTAGGGTAGTGGCCCATGTTTTCGTTTTCTCACCTGAAATTTTTGGCCTACCACTCACTAAGAGTGAAGGCGTATGTGTTCGTTTCAGAAACTCAATTTTTTTTTTCTGAAATCGACTTAAAACTCAAGATTCGAAAAGATATGTTCAAATTTTGAAAAAAAAAATTCTGTCTGCACGTATGTGACCAATTTTGTGCAACTAACTCCTCTAAAGTGGCAATAGCAGAACTAAATAAAAACTACACATACTTAGAGGGTACCTGAAATTGTGCCTTAGCGTATTTTTTTTGTCGATTGGGTAAGCTTTTTTAGATATTTTTTTTTTCTGAAAATTAAAAAAAACGGCTGTAGCGTTCAAAGCAGCGAACCAATCTTAGTAAACTCGACATGTACAAACTCCTGACATTAAGGCAAATTTTTTTGTTTTGTAAATGACTTGTTTGGTCTTGATGAGCCGTTTTGGAGTTTTTACGCCCCCCCCCCCTCCCCGACAATTTTTGTTTTTTTTTTAATATAAAAAAATAATTCGCACTTAGAGGGTCTTTAAACGATGCATTGACGTATTTTTCATGAAAATGGCCTTTTTAGAGAAATTGATTTTTTTTTATTTTATAAAAAATGAAGAAATGACAGAAGCATTCATTTCGTCAACCCAAACACAATAAAAACGACATGAA
>JAHWFO010000211.1:1331520-1343682 GCA_023313115.1 Rhysida immarginata | reverse complement strand
AAACTTTTTGAATATCCTTCATACGAATTTGCATACGATTTGTTTGCATGACATGAAGAGTTACAAAAAAACCTGATTTTTAAAACAATTACTTTTTTATCAGCACAAGGTGTCACGGGAGCATGGTTTCAAACATATTGATATACAGCAATAACAGAATAACACATGTGAGTAAACGAGAGAAATTACGTAGCTGTACAATTCATGAAATGACCAGAAATCGTTTTGCACATTTCATCAATTGTGTAAAATTCTGCACATTTCACGAACTATGCAAGTGCATTGTACAATTCATGAAATGTGCAAAAAGTTGCGCATTTCATGAATTGTGCGATCAATTTCGGACATCTATCTTCTTCTATCTATATATATAAAGAAGGATGTTTGTGGGTCTGTGGGTCTGTGGGTCTGTGTGTATGTTTTCTATACAAATCTACAGTTTTATTCCGATCTTGATAAAATATCGCATACATGACCTTTAAAGCATGAGGAAGGTCACTGTCTACCTCAGATTTCGGAAAAATAATAAATATCGATAAAAAATCGATATTCATGGTTATGGCAAGGCATATTAATGAGAAATATCTCATGACCAACAATGCAAGGCAAAGTTTGTACAACAATAGGTATCAACAATGGTATCAGCACGCAATTCACAAACACACTGCATGAACCAACAATATATATCTCATGACTAACAATGAAAGGAAAAGTTTGTGCAAGTGTAATTATCCCGGGCAACGCCGGGTACCTCTTCTAGTCTAGTTCTGTATATTAAGAAGAGTGTTTGTATGTTTGTTTGTGTGTATTTAATACAAATCTACAGTTTTATTCCAATCTTAATGAAGTTTTGCACACTTGATCTTCAAAGCAAGAGGAAGGTCACTGTCTACCTGAGATTTCGAAAACATAATAATTATCGATAATAATCGATATTCATAATCATGACAGTGCATACTAATAGGAGGTATCGCATGACCAACAATGCAAGGCAAAATTGTGCAACAATAGGTATCAACAATGGTATCAACAAGCAATTCACCAACAATGGTTTCAACATGCAATTTACCAACAATATATAATTAACAATGCAAAACAAGATTTGTGCTTTATAAATAAGGTTCAATCTGTAACAATGCATAGAATTCCTGTTGTTCGGGCTTTTCTTAGAAATGATAGTTCTTAGAATTAACATTTTCTTGAAAATCTTTAGAACTAAGCAGTAACTGGATATAATGGAGAGTTATCAGAAACTGAGCAACTGGTGAGTGATCAAGTAGTCATCGAAGTTCCCAGGCGGCTCTCAACGATGCAAGCGTATCCACCGAAGAAACGGCGACTACTAGACCACACAAAGTGATGAATGGCCAGTTTTGCTTCAAGACATCGAGAGCAGAGTCCTAGCCACGTCGGAGTTATCAACTAGCTTATTTGGTTGCTCAGCAGATCCAAACATTTCCTAAAAAAATCCCCAATACATTTTGACTATAATCTGTTTGAATGTGAATACTTTGGAAACCGAGATAAAAAATAATAACCGTTATAGCTGTAGCATATGATTAAGAAGTTTCTTTTACTTATCTGTGTTCATTTGTATGAGAATATCACTTATATTCATGGAGATATAAAGGTTTCTTGAAAAAAAGGAATTTTTTTCGTCGGTTTTTTTGTTTATAACATTCAGGCTTTTCCACCAATGCACTGCCATTTTCAGGGAACTTGACAAACTACAATAGAGATAACACTTGGAATATGTCCAAGCATGCCACGAGTTTCAAGCTTGCAGAAACACCAAAACAACTGTCCAACAGATACACCATATCAATACTATAAAAGAGTTGTAGCAATTCCCATTCTTGATGGCATCTGTCTAGAAATGGACAACAGTTTTAACGAAGAAAACTCATGAGTTGGAAAAATGTTCGTGCTTGCTCTATCATTAATTGCCAGTACCACTTGCGATGTTGAACATTTTGCCTCTGATTTCTCCTACTGCAATAATGATCTTCCATCCCCACCCCACAAAATCTTCATACTGAATTACAGAGGTGGCGTAAGATGTGGAAAGAAGACCCTGCGCCCCCTTCAGACTTTTTCCTGATTCGAATCCAGGCCGTGGAATTTTTTTCTTTCATTTTTTCTGATAATATTATTACCTTATGCTTGGAACATTATCTCCAGTTTCCATTTAATAATTTCTTATGCGTGCTCATCAGCTTTTCTGATGGTTTGGAAAGGAGGAATTCTCGATCAGTTAGCGCACTTCCCCTGGCTGATGAAGATTATCTTAAGACTTTTATTAAGAATAACTTGTTCTTTACCAGTTTCTACTTGTAAAACCTGAGAGATCATTTTCAGCCCTGCGCTGAACAAAAAATTATCTTCGGAACCACATGAGTGCAGAAAGATTGACCGATTTTACGCTCTTAAATATGCATTATGATATGAGCACATCTATGTCTGAAATTGTTAAAATGTATATTGAACTCATCCTAGACGCCTGTTTTCAAAATCACTTTTGGAGTGATTAGTTGCTTGATGCAAATTATTTACTGTTCTGACCTCATCTCTTAATTCTCTCTTTCATTTATGAGTAAAATATAAATATAAATTATTGATTGTATTATGCATTAAAGTTAAAATATAACTTTTTCAGCATAGCCTATAAAGCGGGGAGGACTTTTAATAAAAAAAGAATAGCCAAGATTTCAGCAGCCCCCCCCCCCCCCGTTTAAAAAATTCTGGCTACACCCCTGCAATCTGCGCGTAACATATTGTTAAGAAGAATGTTTGTTTGTTTCTTATACAAATTATTCCTTTCCAGATGCGGTTCCTAACTCAATATACAACCGGACAGAACAGTCCTCCAGCATTCGATAGGAAAAAACGGCAGACCAGAAGTATGCTGCTATCACTTATACTGGCCCCGAGATATCAAGGACTTCTAACGTCTTCCGGAACAAAGGAGTCTAGAAAGAATACATGTATAGCCTTTAGGACGATGAATAAGTGCAAATACGCATTAAACCCAACTAGACAGCAACAAAACCCGGACGACACCTCCGCATGCGGAGTTTACAAATTGACATGCCATGAATGTGGATGCTTATACGTCGGATCGACGAAGAGGTCCTTTTAAGAACGGTATAGCGAACATCAAAGATCCTGGATCAATGGCGACTGTAGATGTACAGGACAACTCCCTCTGGTGTACAGTCAGGACCCTTAAAAGCCAATTCACTAGAAGGCGAAGGACCCTAAATTATAATCTCACTCATCGTGTACTTGACCCTCTCCGTGCTATATACGTCACCGAGGTCTCGGTCATCCTAAAACGTCTAAAGAGTAACAAGGCTCCTCTCCATCAGGGATTATCTGCATTACAGAGGGTTGAGTACGTTACAACTAAACGATTTGCAAGCGTCATAAGTCTGCGAGAAACCTCGCTGCCATGTTCGGTGATGTTCTCTCTGGTGCCCACGGTGTCGAACTATGGCTCTGCATCGCAAATTCCATCCAATAAGACTTCGCCGCAGAGAATTTAGGTCGATCTGTGCCCACTCCTCTTCACAGGCTTTTCATAGACCGTCCAATGTACGGGTCGTCTACTTCCAATGGCGCGTTTCAGCAGTCCAAAGCCGCAATAATCCATGGGGGGATGCGTCTGGAGATTTCACGGGCATGTCTTCAAACGGAATTGAATGTATGCCCGTCTCCTGTTCCAGTGTTCGCAAATGGGCGACCGTTGACTTGGATGTTATGACTCGCAGCTTTATCCTGATGCACTCGTAGCAGGTTTTGGACGCTTAACCAGTCGGAGATTTTTGTGGATTATGTTGCGTACCGTTGACTGTGATACCTCTACAGCCTTTGAGTGTTGGTATTTTCTGCAGAGATGAGACGCTTGACTTTGGCTACAACCTCCGGTGTTCTGCTCTGAGTGGGTCGTTGTCTTGAGGGTCCAGGTTCGTCCCAACGTTTTGCTGGTATTGCGGTTTTTCTGTTGCTGGTATTGCGGTTTTCTGTTTTTATTTAGTATGTTACAGATTACTGCCTTCGATTTGGTGAGACCCCTGGATCTGCATTATTTTATAATCATTTGAATAGGATCACGTCGCGTCGGAAAGTGCATTCATATATCCTTCCCAATATCTATCGATTTTTGGCGGCATTCTCGCAGCTAGCGTTTGAGATAGGCTTGCCAACCCTCCCGGATTGCCCGGGAGTCTCTTTGAATGATAGACAATCTCCCGTCTCCCGATTGTCTCCCGGTAGAAATCTTTGGGAATTGCATTTCAAAATTGACAAAAGCGTGAAATAAATTAACGTCTGATATACACTGGCTGGCCAAAAAAAAGTCACAATGTCAATTTACGCATACAGATTCTGAAATAGGAAAGAAAGCTGACGTAGGTAGAAAAGTTGCATGTTAGCGCACACGATAAGTTTCAAATAATGAAGAAGCAGTGCAACTAATCATTTGAAATCAACCATGCCTAACGAAGTAACACGCGTCGCGGAAAAGATGCTTCGGAGTTCAAGAAAGGCTGAAATCCTCCAAGGAGATTGTTGAAACCACCGGCATCGGATTGCGAACCGTCCAGCGTATTATTAAATCGCAGAAAGAAATGGGCGAACAAACATCCTCGCGGAAAAAGATTTGGTCAAAAACGATCCTCAACAATCATCATCGCAGATCATTAAAACGATTGGTAAAATGTAATCGTAAAAAACCCCCCAAAAAATAGTCTAGAACTTACAGAAAACCGATTCAAAACAATTTCTACCCCGACAACAAGACGAGAACTACGAGGACTGGGCTTAAACAGTTGTGTTGCGACAAGAAAGCCTTTAGTTACTGCGACTAATCGGAAAAAGAGACTGCAATTTGCAAGGAGTATAAAAACTGGAACCTGAGCAAAATGTCGGAAGATTATGTGGTCCAATGAAAGTCGATTAACTCTCTTCCAACATGATGGTCGCATCAGAGTTAGAAGGGAAGCGCATGAAGCAATGGACCAATCATGTACCGTGCCCACTGTTCAAGCATCTGGAGGAGGTGTTATGATCTGGGGTTGCTTCTGCTGGGTTGGACTAGGCTCAGTAACAGTGTACAGCAATAAAATGAAGTCTCTAGAGTATCTGAGCTTATTGAGTGACCATCATCTACCCTCAGTGCAATATTTCTTTCCCGAAGGTGATGAGAGTGAAACTTATAATATTGATTGTAATAAATTGGTGCTTGCGTAGTAGTCGACTGATAACCGTTTTACTCCTTAAAAAATAACAAAGATAAAGATGTTAATGGAATCTTTGGAAATTGTAAACGATAACTTGCAGATTGTATTTTTAGCACTTCTTTATCACTAATCACTAAATCCTTCTTTATCACCCAGCCATATTTATCACACGATCCTTTGACGTTTTGCAACCTTTTGCACCATCAGATTGGAACATATAAATTTGTTCAGGTAATTAGCGCATGATAATAAAGTCCGGTCTCATTTGCTTTGTACACATTCTCTGGAGTAAACTCTGAACAAATTTGGGGCCATTCGTTAATTAACCAATTTCCTGCAGCTGAAACATTTGCTTCCTTCTGTTCGCCGCATATGCGCTTGTAAACGATATTCTCACGTTTTTTCCAGTGGTGGAACCATCCATCTGTCGCAACAAATTTGTTTTTTCCATTTTGGTCGCAAGTTCTTCAGCTTTCTGGTTCACACGGGCATCTCTTTCACGAACGTCCATAAACCACGTTTTCAACGCCTTTCCACCTGTTGATCCTTCCGATTTCTAGATCTATGCACGACAGCATCTCAATTGCATAACGATTTTTCAAAATTTTGGAAAGGAGAGGTTGGGAAATTTTCAATTGAACTGCTGCATTTCTTTGATTCATTTTTCAGAGGTTTATCAAACCTCCGTATTGTGTCTGCTTTATCCTTTAGAGTAAGGTCATTTCGTCGTTTAACTGGTTGGACAGTTGTGGACAAAAGAAAGGAAAGGAATGAGGACTGAGCTTTTAAGAGCTGAGCTGCAAGTATGCTATAATCTTCATCTAAAATGTAACGAATTTCATGCCTTCGCACCACAAATTATTCAGCTGTTACATGGCCAGAAGTGGGGCAAAGTGCAAATTTAAAAAAAGTATTCAGCAGAGAACAGCAATAACAGTTCAAAATGGCAAAGCTCAAATTACGTTTTGTTTATTTATTAATGATATTCTAAAACAGTCATTAATACCCATATTACTCATATTAGCACAATCAGCCCTTAAAAAATCCATTTCATGTTTCAAGCTAAGGTAAAGGTTTGCTATAAATGATCGTAATTAATGACCTATTTGTCTATTACTGTTGTAGGCCTAGAATAATCTTTTTTATAGTCAATTTGGTCATTAAACATTAATTCTGGATGCAGGTTTCTTGATTTTGTACAAATGGTCAGAAAAAACTTTAAAACTCAATAATTCGCACACATTGTAGATAAAAATATTCTGTTTGGAGAGAAACGATTGATATGACGTCGACTTTTTTCCAGGGAAAAAAGTTCATGCTAGAATGGTTCGGTATTTGACCATCAGTTTAAGCAAATTTTCAGACTGTATAAAAAGAGTAGCGCTCGCTGCAAACGCTACTTCGGAAGGACGGTACATTGAACATTTGTAAGCCGATATTATCAGGCATCTTACCAGTTGAAAATTTACATAAACTGTTGTCTGTAACTGACAATATCTAACTGGAACAATCACGAACGGAATAAGGGCTACTGGAATACGTCTCCCGGAATTGCCAGTCTGAGAGTTGGCAAGCCTAGTTTGAGACCTAATAAGCCTCACCAAAAACTCTTGGTTTTAAATTAAAATTAGGTTTTAACGCGGAAAAATAATACAAAGTGATATGATTAATAAAATAGAAACCAAGTAAACTGCCGACATGAAGAATGATGAAGCGATGTCCCCTTTATAACTCCTTACGACCGCGTAGCCCTGTCAACAACGTGGCTGGAGAATTTGCATATGTAAATCGTTTAGTTGTAACGTACTCAACCTTCTGTATTACCAAGATTTTAAATGACTGCCGGAACCACGGCTACTTCCCCAACGCCTGGAAGGACTCAGTCATCCTCACTATATCTAAGTCGGGTCTTAATCCTGCACTCCTCATCAGCTACATGCCCATTAGCCTATTACCTACGTTTTTTAAGGTCTTCGAACTCTGGATCTCCTAACCCGCAGATGTACAGAGTTGTAACTACGTCAATCTACAATCCTAGTCATCGTCCTACTACGTAAGGACACTATCCGCAGGATGATTGAAGAGGGTCATCAGCAGGGTTGTTTGTTTTAAAAACTACTATGATCAGGTGACTTTTCCGCACCTTGGCCTGTCTTTCTCGTTGGCTATCCACGAGTTCCATTCGTCAGCGTGCTTGCAACCGGAAATTGAGGGTTCGCTAGAGGAAGTGACGTTTTTGCTCGAATGAAATGAGTAAAGCACTGGTTAAGGTCAAAAACTCTCACCGGTGAGAAGAGTTAGCGCTTGGTCGGTCAGAAATCCCAGTGAGAAATTTGTGACGTCATTTTAACGCGGTCAGAAACGCCAGTTAGTGCTGCTATGCCTAACCGGTTAGTCTCACCATCCTCACCGAGAAAAAGACGGTTAGCCCAGTGAGAAATTACGTCATCATTCTCTCACCGGTGAGGGTTTTTGACCTTAGCCACTATCATACAAGGCATTTACAGGCATGTCGCCATCTCTTGGCCTAGAGATTTCATTGATAAGCATTGCTCTTAGTGTACTGTCTTTAATTTTATTTATTAATTTATTTATTTTATTACGTTTGACTGTTTGTAATTTGTCTATATAATTTTATGTATTTTATTTATCCACATTAATTTGTATTTTGGGTTGAGTACTTTCCTATTCTTTTGTTATTTTTTATTTATTTTTATTTATTTTATTTTTATATTATTTCAAGTTTGTTTTATCTAATTTATTTTATTTTGGTTTTTACTTGTATTTTATTTTATTTATTATATTTATTTAATTTATTTATTTATATTATTCATTTAATATTATTCATTCTGATTTATTTTGTATTCGTTTTATTTCATTTCATCATATAGATTTATTTTATTTGCTCATTAATATTTATAGACCTTTACCCAATCCAAATTCTTGAAATTTAAATATTTTGTATTTATATTTGCTATTTATATTTTGTATTTTGAATCTGATTCTTTGTCGAAAAATATTATTTCCAACCATTTCTCTGAAAATGTATGTTTTACGAAACGCATCAGCTAAAATAATTTAATTTTTCTCATATTGCTAAACTAGAAATGTATTACCCTCCTTTATATTTTTCAGTAAAGCTAGACCCATAATATAGATTTATTGTATTTGTTGCTCGTGTTTTAGGAAGAAAAAAAAACAGTTCATAATAAAATGTCTGAAAATCAAGTTGTTTTAAGTACTTATTTACAGGTTTTTAAATTATTGGCAAAAAATAATTCTCGAATATGCCAATGCTAACCATTATTAATTCACAGAAATTAACTCGTGTTCATTTAAAAATATTTCATCTCTAAGTGAACTCTTTCAAACAGTAACGAAAAATTACATTAATGTGATAAAATGACAGTTTTATGTAAAAAGGCATGAAATTAAATTTATAAGAATTATTCGCTTTATATTGTTAAAAACTTTAAAAATCAAAAAGTTTCAGTTGTAAATAATTGGTGACGATGTCTGAAAGGATGAAAGTTAATGTTAATTAATTAATAAAAACAATTGTATTGTATAATGGACGTTTGTTTGATAAATTATTTATAAGAATAATTAAACGGATTAAAAAATTAATTAAAAATTAAAAATATAGCACATACTCATTCTCTTCATAAATTCATATCCCATGCTTAGATGTGTTAACAATAAGCAAAACATGCAAATTGTGTTCATTATAGATTATATTTTGTAGACTCTTACAACAGTTTGATATATATATTTTTGTAAACATTTATTATTATAAACGTTGAATTCATAAATTGGGAAAATAATTATAAATAACTTTGTATATAAAATTAATTACATAAATCTGTCAGATTATAAAAAATTCTATTGGAACTGCCCTGTAAATATTGCATATTGTGTTGATGTTTATTTTTTACATTTTTGATGGAATAAAATCGGACCTTGAAAAATGAATCGAAGTGCTTTTCTTACAGCGAAATTTTATGCCATAAAAACACAATTTAAACAATTGGATTAATACACTACTGTTTATAAAAATCGCAACACCCTGATGGAATGGTCTAATCCATATGCAATTTGCAATATTTGCATACAATGGGTCAGACAATGGTATAAATGATTAGATTTTCAGAGTAATTGCTTGAAAGAACACCATGCCTCGACGACGACGAAGGGTACCATATCAACAGCTGACAGACTTTGAAAGAGGACGCATAATTGGTCTGCGTGAAGCGGGATGGTCGTATCGTGACATTGCTGCTCGTGTAGGACGTAATGCAACGACAATTGTGCGTGCATGGAGGCAGTGGAGCGAAGAGAACAGGGCACACCGAAGACCAGGCTCAGGAAGACCCAGCACGACGACACCGCGAGATGACAGACACCTCTATCGCATGTGTGTAGCAGATCGTACAGCCACTTCCACAGTGTTAGCACAACAGTGGGGTGCTATAGTAGGCAGGACAATGTCTGCTAGCACTGTACGACGCCGTTTGATTTCCAGAGGATTGATGGCACGAGTACCATTGTTGCGGATTCCTTTGACTCAAAACCACCGGCGCCTCAGGTTGCAATGGGCCCATCAACACCAACAGTGGCAAGCTGAATGGCAACAAGTTGTGTTTTCGGATGAGTCAAGGTTTAACTTGCAGCACCATGACGGCAGGATACGAGTCAGAAGACATCGTGGCGAGCGCGACCTTCCAGAATGCATCCTGCAGCGTCATTCAGGACAAACGCCAGGGGTGATGGTGTGGGGTGCAATCAGTTACCATGGCCGTTCCCGTCTGATCAGAATCCATGGCAATCCATCAGGGAAGTTGTGCAACCCGAGGTCATCCCCTTCCTGCAGAACCTTCCAGGCGCTGTATTCCAACAGGACAATGCCCGACCGCATGTGGCCAGAAATGTCCTCGCCTTTTTCCAAGCACATCAGACGCCCTTGTTCCCCTGGCCTGCACGTTCACCAGACATGTCCCCAAACGAACATGTGTGGGACAGGGTTGCTCATCGATTGGCTCGTCAGACTCCTGCAGCAGCAACTGTGGATGAACTGTATACCCGTGTAGACAGAGCATGGCAGGACATTCCCCAGGCCCTTATTCAGAGCTTGTTTGACTCAATGCCACGACGTTTAGAGGCTGTAATTGCATCCCACGGTGGTTTCACCCGATACTAATGTGACAATAAAACGCATTGTATTGACCTGAAAATCTAATGGTTTCTTTTCTGACCCATGATATGCAAATGCTCCAAATTTAATGCAGATTGGGCTATTCCATCAGGGTGTTGCGATTTTTATAAACAGTAGTGTATATATAATAAAATACAATAGTTAAAACCAATATTAAGCAAAAAAGTATGGGAGGGTAGCAGCAAGAACGGATGAACGGGGGGGGGGGGGAGGGGGGGAATAGCAGTAATGAAAACGTCATTACAGTATGTCATTTATTAATTTACCACAGTTTTTTGTATGACGTCAGTAATGAACGTTCCCCGTATATATTGCTCGGACCTTCAGAGGACGCCACACAATCGGAATTACAGAATTTCTATGGGCCAATCGCCAAATGCCCAGTCTCTTTTTACAAATGTCTCTGCCTCGGGTTATACGCAAGGCCAACTAGAAAGACAGGTCCAGGCACTAAAAAAATCACCCGAATATAGTCAACACTTCCTAGACAGAAGGCCTGAAGACGGAAACGTCATACATTGTTACATCATCATTAGTCGACCAAATTATAGAGAAGTTTCACAGCATCTTCACGCATGCGCAAAATCAGTAGCGCCACATTGTGAGAGCATGGAAAAACGCTCAAGGAGATAGAAACCACGTTTTTCCCGCATGGGGAACATGTACACGAAGAAAGTTAAAATGAATGAAACGATGCTTTGGGGAATCAATCTGAAAATCTTCTAATCTTAGACGATATCATCTTATACAGGGTGTTTTTAAATTGAGTACAGATTTTTTGGGAGATGATAGAAGAGGTCCTTAGAAGTATTTTTTGTCATATGAACATGGCGTCCCCGCAGGTCCGTTTACTTACAATACTGCATTGAACAATCAAATGACACCGGGATGCAGTGTGCGTTGGTAGGCCTAGATTATTTTATTTTTAACAATTAACACAAGCAATCTACTGTATGACTTTTACAGTGATTGTTCGAAATGACCGCCATTTACATATGGACTAATCGTATTTTACAAAGGGGTTGGATACCAGCATTAGACGAAGGGTACATGCAAGGTGTTAAAATACGCATCTTGAAGGAAAGAAGTTTGCTCTAAAATTAGAGTAAGGCCCATTGACCTTAAATAACTGGATGGCGCATCCCTCATTAAGAGGATTAAAAAGGGTGACACCACTGGACGCCATATTGGTAGGGGCAATAGTTTAAACTTTTTTGTGACATTTTTATTTGAGATTATTACAATATAATTAATTTGATGGGAAAGTTTAAATTAAAACTTTTTACTAATATAATTAAATATTATCTTTTTGGTTGGCAGAGTATAAGGTAAATAATATTTACGAAACGCACACTGCTTAATCAAACCTTACACACATTAAAAATTTGATTTAAAATATTTAAAACGTTATTTTTAATTAATTAATATTTTATTTTGATCAATTGTTAAGTTTACTTTGTTTACCTTTATAATGCTCTGTTTCTGTCATTAAAAATCAGAATTAATGAAACAAATGTTGCACACACGATGAGATTTCTTGCCCTGTCATTAATGATCTAGCGTCGGGGTGGCGTCAAGTTTTTCGCCGGATGCGCCATCCAGTTATTTATATAGGTAAGGTGGTTACTCTCTGGTGTGCATCTTGTTCAGCTGTGAAAAAATTATTATTATTATTATTATTATTATTATTATTATTATTATTATTATTAT
>JAHWFO010000211.1:1298715-1319392 GCA_023313115.1 Rhysida immarginata | reverse complement strand
TTTTCAATGGTATCTATCGCTGCGTTTGGGCCAACAATGGCTGACAAACTCACATGACAGCCGTTCTACCAATCAGCAGCTGCGGGCGGCGCGGAAAAGGATTGCCATACTTTCCTAATCTAGAGCTTTACTGAAACTTGTCTGTTATTGGTAGAAATAGGATTAATAATGTTCGACTAATGATGATGTAACAATTATGACGTTTCCTGATTGTTGAAATCCAAGATATAAACAATGAATATTGGATTGTTG
This sequence comes from Rhysida immarginata, assembly GCA_023313115.1. Classification (NCBI taxonomy): domain Eukaryota; kingdom Metazoa; phylum Arthropoda; class Chilopoda; order Scolopendromorpha; family Scolopendridae; genus Rhysida; species Rhysida immarginata. Next base: position 1,319,140 of record JAHWFO010000211.1, on the reverse strand, counting down.
CTAGATCTACTTTGGTCATGTAACTTTTTAGTGCCCCAGTCTGTCTTTTTCGTCGGCTACGGCCAACGCCTCCTATAAAGAAAGCCTGAGCACTGAAACGTCATACATTGTTACATCATCATACTTCGTCCTTTGTTAACCGCAGTTCTACCAATAATAAGCTCTAAATTTGGTCGACCTATGATGATGTAACAATGTATGACGTTTCAGTGCTGAGGCTTTCTTTATAGGAGGCGTTGCTACAGCATGCTCACTGCCTGCGTCATCAAATGTGGGCTAACAAACCAACCTTCATTGTTTACAACAAACGAAAAAACACAGATTACAACAATTGTTTTTTTCGTTTGTTGCAAACAGTGAAGGTTGCATTGTCAGCCCACCGTTTGTGACGCAGCCAGCAGGCTTTGTTTTTTAGGTGGCGTTGATTTTGCACGATTTTCTATGATCAGATAACTTTTCATATGTACGAGTTGGAATGCGAGTTGTATTGCTTGGTAAATTGGAATTGTTTTGTATTTTAACGTGAACGTTGAACAATAAAATAGATGTAATTTGGAAAGAATTAAATGAATTCCCGTTGTTGATTAGGAACTTTAGCTTAATTTTCAAATTTTAAATTACTTCTCCATAAGAGATAAAAGCTTTCTTGGAATGTTTACAAATTTTACAACTATGCAAAAGAATCTATTAAAAAATTGCTCCAAAATTTTATAATTTAAATTTGAACAAAAAAACAACCTTTTTCGCCTATTTCGACCTATTTTAAACGTATAAACTTTTATTTTATCTATTAAGTTACAAAATTATTTAGTTATCATTCCCGTCTTGTTTTTGTTTTTTTTTTTAATTATCAGCAATTATAAAGTTCAAAAATAATTCAATTTTAATTCTAAATAATTAACAAGCCAACATTCCCAACGGATATCAAATTTGTTATCATTCGAACTGGTAGGTGTTTGCTGATTCCAAAGACACCAATCCTGTCTGCTAAACTGCATATTTCGGCGTTTTAGAGACCCAGAGCCCTAGTAGCTTGAAGAGTCGACACAAGCTTAAACCAAAACAACTTTTAATTAAAGATCAATGCATAGCGAACAATTCGGGTGAGTTCCGCAGCCTTTGCATCATTTTGTCTTCCGCCACCGAAAGCTAATGACCCATCAATTAATGTCGGTTTATGCGTGATATCAATACACAAATGCAATATCATTTTTTTCCTAAGCTTATTTCAGTTATTAATTCATCCAGCATTAAAAACAACAAATACTATAGTTAATTTCAATTGAAACTAATTTCTTCATTCTCAGCAGGCAAGGTTGGTATTTTTGGAATGAACAAAGAATGGTACCGATTTGAATGATACCTAATTGACATAGGTTGCAGTTATCCGTGGGCTTAACTCATTATGGAGAATCACTCCAATCTATTCTAATAATGTATGGCATATACATGCTACAAAATAAATTACTAAAAGTGTACATAAACGTAAGCAGTTTTACTGTTACTGAAAATCTAAACATAATATAAACCAAAAATGTAAACATTTTTTAACAAAGGTTATCTATGACATTTTCTATAATAATTTTTGTACTATTTTGTGAAGTAACCATTCAACAGCTAAAAGTTGGTTCAATAATGGAACTTTTTGAATTGCAATCAAAAATAATCTTTTACATTCTAAGGGAACTATTTCGATAGTCTGTTCGGACAATACTTCGCCGCAATCAAAAGTAAATGGTACACTTGTACCTTGTTCACACTATAATTCTTGATCATGATCACTTTACATACGTTCAAGGTGAATCATGTTCACACTGCAAAATCTTAATCACGATCAGTTACAATTCTTGCCGCTAGATGGCATCACTGGAGTTTTTAGCGATAGGCATTTTACCGCGGACTAATCTTCTCTGATTATAAAAATAACTTGGATTCTTTCTTGTTTCGGTTCATAACCGATGTTCTGGAACAAACAGAGTTCCTTCTACGTTAACTATTCATGGCATGACGGTGCAATTAGTTCGTATAACTCTTAAATATATAGCGAAGCGGCGTTTTTCCGCCATTAGGAAAACCTTAGCGAGCGCACTGGATTCTGGGAGTTGATCCGACTTTAAACGTGTGTAAGGATTTGATCAGGTTATATTACACATGTTCCGTACATGATGATCACGTTCCGTTCACACTACATTTTTTATCATGATCAAGATTTATAGTGTGAATAGGGTATGAATGAATACTTTAAACAGCTGTTGCAAATATAGAAGTTAGAGGTGGTTTATATTCACCGCTTCATTTCAGTATGATTTTAGTATTACATCTTTTATACAGGTTCCTCTTTTGTTGATTCCTATAAATATTTTAGCCCTCTCTGTATATAAGGTGGTCGCCTCAAATTACTTAATAACTATCGTAGAATTAAAAAAAGAACCTGTTAATACCAACAAACAAGCCGGTTCGGTGGCCGAGAGCGTTAAGGCGCTCGCCTTGGAATATATTTCAATTTGGTGCGAAACCGTCAGATACAGGTTCGGATGGCTGCCTTGTTAGAGCAAAGATGCGATCCGTTGTTCTCTAGACAGTTTGGAGTGAACCATTTTCGCTTATGGCCATATCAGCAACAACTTTCTTAACTTGTTAGACTTCCTTCAGCAATATCAGTTTATTATTGCTGAAGGAAGACACTGTTGGGAAAGTTGTTAATGATTGGCTATTAGCATGGACTTGCCCAGGAATACTGAGCAAAGATGCCTCGACACTTGTTTGTGCAATCGAAGGGATTTGTTTGCATCATAAAAATTTATAATCTTCTTTGTGCATCTTACCATGACTTTTTAAGCTTATTCTAAAATGGTTACATAATGGTGAATGACATAAAAAGGTTTACAACATATTTCAAAAGGTAGCTGGTTCCAATGCTACAACAGTTATCAAGTAATTTGAGGGGTAGAGACTTTTCAACCACAATACTGAAGTATCAACATTCCATTTCGGCCATTTTCTTCTTAAAGGGAAAATATATCCAAGTCGAATGTTTGCTTTTTTAACATTACTCTTGTTTATTTTAAACAAATGTTTAAAAATATAGTAATTTTAAAATAATGACAAACCACAAAACAACAAAATGAATGACAGAAAATTAATGTTCACAACAACGTGAGCAGCTTTGAAATAAAAAAAAAAAATAATAAGCTAATCCTTTCAAAAGTCTGTACAAAAGAAAAAGTTCTTCACGAAACTAGCAAAGAAATACTCAAACGATGATATATGTAGATATATGTATAACATTAACTCTGTAGTATTTCCTACAGATAGACATTCTTCTGAGGAATGGGTGGGATAATAAAGGTAAATAAAAAGAAAAGTAATTTTCTAGTTCGTTTCCCTTCGCTGCGAATACTATTTTTCACTGAACATAGACGTAACATTAACCTCGAATGCTAACATGTCTGCGAATGATTGTATTCGAGAGTCCAGTTCATTTCACTTTAATTTCAGACGAGAGTTAGGCTGACGGGTCTCCCTCCCATGAGTTGCATGTTGAGCTCGTGGACACACTGCTGGGCTTCAGACGGCGAACGGAACGAAATGCGTGCCTCGCCCGACGCCTGGCCCTTCTCGTTGAACCGTCGAATGATGTTCTCTTTGGGAACATTGAACTTGGAGAAGAAGGCCAGTATGTCGTCGATGCCCGCCCTGTACGGAATGTTCTTGGCACCGACGACGCAGCCTGGCTTGCCGAAACCGTGAATGCTACGCGGCATACCGTCATTCATATCGCCTGTCCATCCCATCGAAAAATGGTCACCACTGCTGCCGCTACTGCCTCCGCCGCCGCCACCACCACCACCGCCACCACCGCTGCCTCCTCCGCCACTAATTCTGTCGTTCAATGGACGGTCGAGCAAGGGCATTCTGTCCATCGTCGACCGACCGACCGGTAGTCGATCCATCGATCCCCTGTCTAGTAATGAATGTCTATCAAGCGGAGGGCGGTCAATGGGGGATCGGTCGAGAGACGGTCTGTCGAGTTGTCTGTCCAGTGGTGGTCTATCGAGAGAGGATCTGTCCATTTGCCTGTCGAGTGGTGGTCGATCTCTTCCCAACCCACCACGGTCCATCGAAGGCCTGTCGGGCAAGGACTGTGTCCTGTCGCTGCTCACGGGCATTCGACCCATGGCTCTCCTGTCACTGCTGCTGGCGCGATCGTGGTGAGGGATCCTGTCGTGCATGGGAACTCGTTCGTGTGGTGGGAGTCGTTCGTTGGGAGGCGTCCGGTCGCTGCCTCTGCCGCCCAATCTATCGTGTTGTCCGAGTCTTTCGTGCGGTGGAAGTCGGTCTCGTTCGTGGGGTGGCAGGCGCTCGTGATTGGGTTGTCGTTCGTGAGGAGGTAATCTGTCGTGGTGGATAGGTCTGTCGAGGATAGGTCTATCCAAGGGTCTATCTAAGGTTCTATCCAAGGGTCTGTCTAATGTTCTATCCAAGGGTCTGTCTAATGTTCTATCCAAGGGTCTGTCTAGAGGTCTATCCAAGGGCCTATCCAAGCTTCTATCCAAAGGTCTGTCTAGGGGTCTATCCAAGGGTCTGTCTAATGGTCTATCCAAAGGTCTGTCTAATGTTCTATCCAAGGGTCTGTCTAATGTTCTATCCAGGGGTCTCTCTAATGGTCTATCTAAAGGTCCAAGCCTGTCGTTCAATCTGTCATCATAAGGGGAGCGTGGTGGCAGAGGACATTCCAGTTGATTGCTGGCTAACGGCGGTGGCTGATGAAGCAATCCCAAAGCATCCAGCATTTCAGCGCGTGAGACAGGCTTTACGATGATATATCTCGTGCCCATGTACTGATTGTTCTTGCGCAATGCAACTTCGCACTCCTGGGAATTCTTAAATTCGCAAAATGCATCGCCAGATGGCTGTCCCACTTTCGTTAGCATTATATGGATTGTTATAGGCATCACGTTGACCGTTGAGAAAAACTCGACTATGTCTCGATCGGTCGCATGGTACGGCAGTCCCTGCATGAGGCAGCAATCCGTGTTCCGCAAATCAACGCTCTCCTTGTGATCGGGCTCGTTGCGCAAATCCTTATTCTGTTCAGATAGCGTTTTCGCCGTCAACATTCGTTCTTTGGCCACCAACGATATGTCTATGTACTTGTGGCCGACCTTGTGCTTCATCATTGTTGCTTGTTTGGCATCTATGTAACTGGCGAACTCGACAAAACTGTTGCCGGTAGCTTCTCCCATACGATCATACTCCATAAGCACATAGAGTACCTTCAATCCCTCAAACATCTTGCGCACATCCTCTTCCTTACGTGTGTACGGCAGACCCTTGATCAAGACACAATTGGAATTCTCGTCACCCGTTTTCTTCTCGAGGCTGGGAGACAGATAGAAATCGGCTGCCTCGGAAAAATACGCTTCCGAACATGGAAATATCTCCACATACCTGGTCCCCATGTACTGTTTGTTGCGTTTCAAAGCTTCATTGCGATCTACTTCCGATGCGAAACGAACGACTGCCGATGTCACTTTGACGCCTCTCTCGTCTCCAATCAACTTGACACAATCGGACGAGATGGTCAGGCCTCGGAAAAAATCGACAACATCCTTGTGCGTCGTACTGTAGGGAATGCCCCGCAGTTCCACGCAGGTGCCAGGAAAACGCCTCTTCGGACCCATGTCGTCAAAGTGATCAGTAGGCATCAAAGGCGCTCTTCCATTGGGGGCTCCAGGCATTCCACGAAAGTCGGCCATACGGCTGTCGTTGTCCATGGGTCGTCTTGGCGCCAGAGGTCCACTATCCATTCCAAACTCATCGTTCCCCGAACGGCGGAATGGTGGCAATCTTGAACCGGACATTTCGCCTCTCCTGTCCATCAGTGGATCCTTGCCGTCGCCCAAGAAAGGATCGTGCGGATTGTCGATGGTGGAATCTCTCGAACTTAATCCGAATGGATCCAAAGCCCTGTGGTCGGCGGGCGGCATTCGCATATCGGACGGAAACATCTCGGGTCCTCCTCGATCAAAAGGCGGCCGTCTCCCCATGGGGGTCATGCTGTCGCGGCTCCTCTTGTCCGGGGGCATGTCTCGACTCTCAGGAAGAACAGATTCCCTCCCGCTGGCAAACGAATCCCGGTCGCGTCGATCTTGCATCGTATCCCGTGCCATAAACATGTCCGGGGGTCGGTTGTCAAAGGCATAGGGATCCTTTCCTCTGCGGTCATTCAGAGGAACCTCGGGCGGAAAGGATTCTGGAACTCTGGCGTCCATCATGGGATCAGGATCCCATCGGTTGTTGCGGCTCCTGGCTCCATAAGGGTCAAACTCTGGTCTCTCCCAATCTTTCTTTTCCATCGGTTGTTGTCGCATTGGCATCGGCATGTTCTCTTGACGTGGATCCCAGGTCTCGTTCATGGGCATGCTCTTCCACTGCTCTTGAGTACGATCCGTCATAGGCATCTGTCCGTAACCACCGAACCTGTCGTTCACCTGGTGGCCGGGCAGTGGCGTCATTCCTGGCCCCGACATCATCATGGCGCCTCTGTCTACGGACATCGGATCGTTCATCTGGTTATGCTTCGGCTCCACCTTGTCCTTCATGTCGTCCCTCTTGCGAGATTCGTCCCGTTTCCCACGGTCGTCCATTCTGCGACTACGATCGTCTTTGCGCTTCGTGTCCCTGTCTCTGTCTCGACTGCGTCGGGGGCTGCGGCTCCGGCTCTTGCTACGGCGTCGCCTGTCACGTCCTCGGTCCCTCTCGCGCGAACGTTCGCGTCGATCTCGCCTGCTCACGTCTCGCCTGTCGGGGCTTCTTCTGTCGGGCGAACGTGGCTGCTCCGTCTCGGACATTGGTGCTTTCATGGGCTGCACAGGAGGCATGACCGGCTGAAGACCCATGGGTTGATTCCTCGCCATTTCAATGACCTTCTGCATCTCCGTTCTCGAACTCAGCAGCAATTTTATGCGAATTTCTTTTATTTTGCCGCCGTCCATCAGCATGGCTTGCCGGGCATCTTCGTCCGATGCGAAGGCAATGAACGCATCGCCCAGCTCACCACCAACTATGTGCACACCACCCTCGGGTATGACGAGTCCCTGAAAGTAGCGGCGAATGTCCATGGCGTTGGCTGACCATGGCAGCCCCTGAAGTCGAATGATGACACTCATCGTTTACACCTGAAAAAATAAAAGAAAAAAACCTCATAAATTACATGCGCATTGAAAAATAAAACGTTCAACACTAAATCATTATTAAAAATAAAAAAAATAAAAAATGATTAGATTTTGTTCTCACGAACAATTAGATGATGCTTTCAAAATCATTCAATTTTGACTGAAATATATGTAAATGCAGAGAAGGCCGAAAACTTAAAAAATAAAGGTTAGGTCAAAGATATAAAGACCAGTGCTTTTTTCCAAAGTTACTTGTGAACTATTTGACAACATTCTGCGTAGAAATAAAATACATTTTTGCAGATATCTACGGCAATGCCAGATTTGTTTATTGTAAATTGTAGAAAAATTCCGCGACCTGGATTCGAACCAGGGACCACGATTATCTAATCCGGCTTGTCGCCTCCACAAACTAGAGGCTGTCTCCAAGTATCCTAATGTAGTCAACGTGGAGGAAGGCTCCCGGCTAGCAGAGTAGGAATCCTCCTTTCCAAACCATCCAAAAGGAGGTTTGTGCATGTTATAACTTTTACTTACTTTTTGATGCTCTATCCGAATCTGAAGTCAAAATCAAAAACTTAGAAAAAAATTGGCCACAGAACGACCGACTTCGTGAATATAATAAACGACGTTTTTAACATCGTTGATAAATTTATTTCAAACTTTTGCTGAGTATTATGCCACTAAAACTAAAGGCGAGGAACGCTCGTGGGATCTTTGTATGTTTGTAAGATGCTCATACATAAATAGAGCTTAAAGATTATTTATGAGGAAATCTATTTTATTTTGGCTGATGGTTAGTTCATCAACAGGCTTGTCCATCCATCACTGCGAAAGAAGTCCTCAGAATATATACGAGGGGCATTTTTAAAGTAAGAACCGTTTTGTAATAAAAACAAACTACTATATATATTTTCAAAATTTTTTCTTTACCGGATTCAATGTACTTTACACTATTTTTCCACATAATTTCCACAGCGCTCGATGTACTTCCGCATGATCACTTTATAGAAGCTGCCGCCAGTGAAGAAAGTCACTCAGTTTTCACTTGTTCATCGTCGCTGAAATGCAGGCTGCCTATGATCTCCTTTAGATCCCGGAACAGGTGGTAGCCACTGGACGCGAGGTCCGGACTGTAAGGCGAATGGTCAAGTTGTTCCCAACTAATCAGATCTTTACAACTTGACCACTCATCTTACAGCCTGACCTCGCGTCCAGTGGCTACCACCTGTTCCGGGTCCTAAGGAGATCTTCGGCAGCCTGCATTTTAGCGACATGAACAAGTGAAAACTGCATGGCTTTCTTCATTGGCGGCAGCTTCTATGAAGTGATCATGCGAAAGTATATTGACCGCAATGACATGTGCTTAAATAAACTTGGGATCTATGTGGAAAAATAGTTTAAGGTACATAAAATCTCGTAAAGAAAGAAAATGTATATAGTAGTTTTGTTTTTATTACAAAACGGACCTAAATTTCCGAATAACCCTGGTACGTGATGATGTAAATTTCTGTATACATGCATTCGAAAGTTTGAAGAGGTAGCCTTATAGTTTGTTGAAGTGTGTTAATATAGAGAAAAAACAAGCCCTATTCTTTGTCCAGGGAAAATAAATTTTAACAGTTTGCTCATGAAAACAAATTTTTATACTGGATTTTATTGTTATCGGAATGAATAAAATCTTGTAAACATTCCAAGGAGGAGCTTTAGCAGTGAAGCAGAAATGCATTTATACGTTTATTAAAAAGAAATTAACCCCCCTCCCCCGCCTCCCGAGTAGGATAAGGCAAGTCATCTATTTTTACCCCTTCATCTGCACTTTTACCTCCCCCCAAATTTTTTTTTAATCAATAAATTGATTTCCTCGAACGTAATATGTAAAAAACCTCGTATCTTCTTTCCTTTCTCATCATCTTCGAACGTATGATATATCACATACCATATATTGCCATAGTTCTAAGGACCAAGTGACTGCCATCCCTGCAAATCCGATCCCACTGGAACAATTGGGCCTAAACTTCATAGTAATGAAGATCTTGCCTAGAGGAATCTGGATACTGGATTTTACGCCTTTACGTACCTAAATAACACATAGATATGTTGCCCTCTCTGAATCCCACCCCCGTAACAAATCAAAACCAAACTAAACAGTGCAGATGGACATGCCCATAGTAAGCTAATTCCGAATTTCAACCTTCTACCTAGAAATTATGAAGGGGACGGACTGACATTATAAAACCAATAAGTATCTCCATTCTTATTCTACTTACGAGGGTCAGTCAAATGAGAACCGGAAATATTTTTTTACAGCTCTTTTATTACCGACAAAGTTGGTACACTATTTTTCAATGTAGTCCACATCTTTTCGATGCATTTCCGCCACAGAGTCGGGAAGGCATGGATACCTCGGGAAAAAAAATCTACATATAATGGAGATCTTGCTTATAGGAATCTGCATACCGAATTTCACTCCTTTATATGCATAAATACACCTAGACCTTTTCCCCTCTAATTTTCACCCCCAAAACTCCGACCTTAATGGGCTAATCAAAACCAAACTAAATAGTGAAGGTGCACATGCCCATAGGAAGCTACATTCCGAATTTCAACCTTCTACCTCAAAAAATGTAGAAATTATGAAGGGGACGGATTGACATTATAAAACCAATAAGTAGCTCCATTCTTCGGCTACTTAATAATATAGATTATGAGCACTTGAGCAATCGTGCGTCAACAAAGCGATTTCACGTGCGCGCGCCGATGTCAATAATGCTTAAAAGATGAACAGAAAGTAACAATGTATTACTTCTTGACAAATCGATTGTTATAGTAATCCTCCTCGACTTTAGTACGTAATCATGGTGTCCCTCAAGGCTCCATATTATCCCCGCTTCTTTTTAACCTCTTCATAAATGACCTTTCATACACACTTATGCCTTCTTTTGTTATCCTCTATGCGGACGATGTGACCCTCCCTTGTTATGCTGATACTTCCATTACAAGTATCCAAAAATCTATCAATCACTCGCTAGCCATTTTAAATAAGTGGATCCAAATAAACCAGTTATCTTTAAATCTTAACAAGACCAAATACATGATTTTTGCCCAAAGAAATAAACAATCTGTCCCTCACAAGTTGCTTATTTATTACAACTCAGTCCTTTTATCTCCTACTAATACTTTTAAATACCTAGGATTACATTTGTCACCTGACCTCTCCTGGAATAACCATATAAATGAATTATCCAAGACTCTTAGTAAAAGATTAGGTATAATATCTCAACATCAATATCTCCCTACTGAAATATTATTGTTACTATACAATACACTTATCCATTCATCACTATGTTATGGTGTTCTACTTCTAATACTAACCAGAATCTTCCGCTTGCAAAAAAGGTTTTTTAGAATACTATTAAAAATTCCAAATCTATATTCAGTAACTCATTACTTTGGACATTTCCGAATACTAACAATATATCAAATTTATATCCAGCAACTGCTATCATTCATTTTCAAGATAATTAATGGCTATTTATATGTTCCTAATCCACCAATAATACAGTTTCAATGCGATTTTCACCATTACTCCACCAGATCTGCCTCCTCAATACGTTGCCCATTCGCCAAGCGTCACTACCAAAGTGCATCTCCCATGCAGGAACAAAATGGTGGGCTATCTTGCCTGAGAATTTAAGGCAAGCCCCAAACCCAGCTTCCTTTAAAAGAAACATAAAATCATTCCTAAACTCAATTAACCCCTAATGCCCCTAACTCGACTAACATATTAAATTCTCTATTCAAACTCTAATACTAACATACATTTTTCATAATAAAATCTATTAATATTAATTATTATAAAAATCCAGATAATTAATAAACTACTATTTTATTTATGTCTAACCCTCCGGAGACCGCACTTGTCGGCCTAGAGGCCATACCGGCTCTGGACAGGGTCATTGTAAAAGTTTTTTTTTTTTTTGTTTTTTTTCCATAAATAAATAAATAAATATGACATGCCAGTATCTTTGAATTCTTTACACTCACTGTTTTAGCACGTGAGTTCGACTTGAAGGGGTCCACGGAAAATTCTGAAAAGTTGATACGGCCGAGCTAAGACTTTGATGGTCATATTTCTGAAAACAGAATTTGAAAAAGTTAATCTGTTTTCAAGTTATCGTGCAAACGGCTGCCGGACGGCCGGATAAACGTACAGACCAAGGGCGCATTCTTATAAGTAGCTTTTATGCTAAAGCTCCTAATAAAGAGTGTCAAACTTGAAATGAACAACGGTAAGTGGGTGAAAAATTAATTGAAAGACGAAGTGACTCAAATAAAAGCAAGTAACAATAAAAAATGCCATTAATACGAGGGGCGTTCAAATTTGACCTGGGCTTTATTTTTTGTGAATTTCATTGTTGTAAAAATCTAAACTTTCATTTATGCAAATGCAGCACCACTCATCTAGTTGCCATGACACCAATTGTTTAAACAAAATGGCGAACAGCGATGTGTCGACCAAGTGTAACAACGAATAATCAATCAAGTTTCTCCACAACGAAGGTGTGAAAGCATCTGAAATTCATCAGAGACTTCAAAGACAGTTAACCGAGTCATATGTTTGTCTCGATCATCCGTCTTTGCTTGGTGCCAAAAGTTTGAAGGAGGGCGAGTATCCACCGGCAATAAACCTCATAAGGCAAATCCGGCAACTGCTGTCAAAGATGGCATCGTCTGACGAAAAAATGAGCTGATAAAGGACAACAGGCAGATTCATGTCCGAGAATTGGCTTCAATACTGAACATCAGCACTGGCCGTGTGGAGACCATCATCCACGAAAAGCTGAAATTCAAGAAGATCTGTGCCAGATGGGTCTCTTAAACAATTCCCCGAGGATCACAAAACCACCCGGGTGGAAATCTGTTCCATGCTGCTGCAGCGATATGACAGGGAAGGTGACAGCTTCCTAAGGCATGTTGTGACAACACCATCTAGACATAAGGTCTTAGTCGACTAATGAATTCCGTTATCAGGCTTTCTGTCTAGGTTGTGTTGGTTGTGACCACCGACGAGACACTAGATTCATCACCATACTCTTGAAAGCAAGCGTGCGACACACTCACTCACCACGACCCAAGAAATTCATGTAGATTTTCTGGAAGAACGTCGAACCATAAATACATACTAATACTGTGACATTTTGAGGACGTCCCTGAACCCGGCACTAAGGAAAAAAGCGACCAGATTCCATACCAGTGGTGTTTGTTTTCTGCAAGACAATGCCAGGCCACGCACAGTCAAACTGACTACGGACTCACTGACGGAACTCAAATGGGACATTTTACCACATTCTCCATACAGCCCGGATCTCTCCCCTTGCGACTATCACCTTTTTGGACCATTGAAAGACTTCTTGGGAGGGCAGAGGTTCGCTTCCAATGAGGAAGTGAAAAAAGCTGACGTGCTTTCGACATCAACCTGAAGATTTCTACAGAACCGGTATTCAGATGCTCCCAGAACGCTGGAAAAATGTGTAGAGAAGCAAGGAGAGTTCTTTGAGAAATAACTAGTGTGTATGCATGCTTTTTTGTAGTTTCCTGGATTTATAAAAAATAAAGAAAAGGTCAAATTTGAATACCGGCCGGTTCGGAATACACGGACTTTTAGATTAACTGGGTCCTATTGTATGGCACCAGTAAGTATTTCAAATATAAAATGGTCTGTTTTGTGAAAAACGATGGTCATTTCATAGAAGTTCACAGTTCCAGACATTTTGGGACAGCCTATATAATGTCACTCTTCATGAACTCATGCATCTTGTGCCCTGTTTTTTTGCGATTGGTTATCAACTGCATATACGAGAAACTATTAAATCCAGTAGCCTGAAAAGATGGCATTCTCAATGTCGTCGAAGTTAACACAGAGGAAATTCTTGTACAGTAAAACCTATAGTCGTCGATGAGATTTTCTGACAAAAAATTGAGACCTTACAGTACAACATTTGATATAATGGAACCACCCGATTGAAGGCGGGAAATAAATCCAAAGCCGGTTGGTTTCATTATACCAAATCATTTGTTCTGTAGGCTTCAATTCTTTATGTCAAAATCTGTCTAATCTGGACCCTCTAGAATCTGGGAACCTACCCTTTCTGGGAGAAAAATATAATCCCAACTAGAATTATATAAGATATGAGTCTCACCTCCATATTGTAGATACCTGTTTATACTGAAAATACTTTTGGTCCAGTGCAATTCCAGCTTAGACAAATTTTACTATTTCATACTTTTCCCTTCGTGTTTAAGGCCTGATTTAAAATGCCCATGATTCCCGGTAGCGAAAATTTCATGAGATCTTGAATGTATGTTCCAAATAAGGGATCATCCATAAACCACAAGGTCAAGTAGAAGGGAGGGGGGTAAAAAACAGAAGCCATGGTATTTTAGGAAGGGATCAAGGGATGTTAGCAAGCAGGTCACACTTCATTTGGTCAGTCAGTTTCGGTCACATTCATGTCTCATTCAAATCGTCCCGGATCGTTTTGTCACTCAGGAGACTCGACACATCCAACTCGTCCCAGAACCACTGTGCCATTGAGGATGACGTGTTTCAGAGGATTTTTATATAAGAAGTCATTGAAAGAGGTGATAGGTCAAAGGAGAAAATTAAATACATGTAATATACAGGGTCTTTATAATTAAAGTTCCATTTTGGCATGGCCATAAAAAAAGCTACTGGACCAAAAGCTATAATACTTGGTAATATTATACAAGGTGATATATTGTAGGTGATATTAGAAGATTCGTTAGCTAGCATATACAGAGTGAATAAAAAGTAAGGGGACAGGCTTCCAGAGGTGATCCTGACAGGAAAGGGAACAAAAAAAAGTTCATATCAACATATGTTCGGAAATGCGTATTTGCTCCGGTAGATGGCACTGGTGAACAACATGATTCTCTCATAATACCTCTCACTAGGGAACCATACGAACCTGTACATCACAGGTTCACGCCAAATTATGTTGTTCACCTAAAGCTACTATTAATGCATGCAAAATAAGAAATCGCGATATTCAGAATAAACCGCAAAAAACGAAAAAACTTGAGCGCACATTACCATAGATTTTGGAGTCCTAGTATGGCCGAGTATTTCAATTCGGTATTTCAACTGTGAGGTATAGTTTCGTATGGTTCCCGAGTCAGTGTCCTCTACGGTCAAGCACATGGCAACGGTCGAGAGACCGCACGGATTTAGCGAGCTACGTACCCTTATAGACAGCACCAACCAACGCACAAAACATTTGCATCCATTTATCGGCTTTATGTGAGCATGGGTCCTTTCATAGTCGAGACGAACGATCAAGAGGGCCACGGCACGTTCGTACACAAGAGCTGGATAAATAGATTCTACACGATACGGAGAACAACACTTGTATAAGCTCCAGGCAAATGGCCAGCCTCCATGGAGTAAGCCAAGGGACGGTTGTCTATTCTGCACGAAAACCGCTGCTATCCCTATCACCTGCGGGATTATCGCCAGCAGATTTTGTACATGGATGAAATTAATGCCGTGTAATGTCATGTAGCAGTAGTAATCGCTTTGTTGCAGACTCACCGTCCACTTGTTCCCTTACTTTTTACTCACCCTGTATACGATTACATATTTTGCTAAGAAAATAAATTATTTCCTATTAAGTGTGCGATTTCTCCCCTTAACCTCTTTCCATATTTTGATGGTGAGCATTTGTAGAATAACTCCAGTGGATAATATGTAAAGATAGAATTAAGTATCCATCTGATTTAACTGAATCCATGTTTTTCGGTTGCCCGTATTCACTTTTATTTTTTTTAATGAAGATAGGAACTGCTGAGATAACACTTCGTATATAAAACGAACTAATTTTATTCTTTAATTAATGTACGTCTTTCTTGTATTATACAGGTTAACCCGGTTAACACGAACCACCATGGGACCAGATTAAAAGTTCGACTTAGGCATTTGAAAGAAAACAAGGCTATTGAATACAGTCGAACCCATATACAAGGCGTTTCTGGACAACGCAGCACTCCCACCTCTCTGGCAATGGCCCTTTTCTGTTTCAGCACGATAACGCACCTTGCCATAAAGCAAGGGCTGTAGGCACATGGTTTGATGAAAAGGGGATTCGAGAACTTGACTGGCCTGCACAGAGCCCCGATCTGAACCCCATCGAACATCTGTGGGACAACGTCGATTGCGCGATTGTGCGAAACACCCGAAATCCGTGGCCGAACTGTCCAAGAAACTTATGGCAGAATGGCGAAAACTACCTGTCGAAACGTATCAAAAACTTGTGGACATTACCGGGCTTTGCAAAAGTTCTGTTACACTCTTTACATCCCCCAAAAAATGGACTGCTCATGATTTGGATAATTCCATTTCCACAAAAGGATCAAATAATATACATGTATTGGAAATTACGTGTTAACCTCTGAGTGATCCTAATGTCCACGACAAAAGCGATGGAAACGAAACGAGTAGAGATCGCTGCTCTCCTGCGCGCGGGCCACACGAAGTCCGAGATTGCCAAGCTCCTCAAAGTCAGCCGGATGACCATCCACAGAGTTGCGGACAGGCTCAAGAATGGGAGAGACCTTAAAGATCAATCTCGTTCAGGTAGACCTCAAGTCGTCAACCGTTTGGCTGTGAGAAAAGCCTTCGAACAAGATCCGACGCTCAAAACGACAGCGCTCGCAAAGAAAAAGAAAATTTCGGTGTCCACAGTGTCCAAAGCGGTCAAAGAAGAAGGTGGAAAGAGCGTGAGGCCTCTGCTGACGGATCGGATACGGGAACAACGTCGGGAGCGCTGTCGCCGTCTTCTCAACGACTTGAAGAGTCATGGCGAGCGAATTGTCATTTTCTCTGACGAAAAAGACCTTCACGGTCGATCCTGTCATCAACAAGCAAAACGACCGCGTGGTAAGCTTCGGCCAGGACATCTCCAAGATCCGCTACGTGTCTACAACCAAGCACCCGGCCTCTGTGATGATGCTCGGAATCGTGGCGTCGAATGGCGAGAAAATGCCACCCGTGTGGTTCCCAAGTGGATACCGGCTAACGGCGGCTGATTACAAGGACATCCTGGCCACAAAAGTCCTTCCCTGGGTGAAGAAATGCGGACTACATCTTTCAACAGGACGGTGCCCCTGCCCACACGGCCAACACTGCGCAAAACTGGTTGGGGTCCAACATGACCTTCTGGTCGAAGGGCTTTTGGCCTCCGCAGTCGCCAGACCTCAATCCACTTGACTACAGCGTGTGGGCGCATGTCGAGGGGAAGGCCTGCAAGGTCCGTCACAGCAACGTCGACGAGCTGAAAACATCTGTCAACCGTGTGTGGACCAGAATGAGGAAGGACTACATTCGCAAAGTTTGCAAGGCTTTTCGGCCTCGTCTGGAGCGGGTTCTTGATGCAGATGGTGGCTACATTGATTAAATGACTAATTACAATGTTATTCTACATGATGGCACAATAAAAACATGTCTAACTGCATCGTGAACATTGTCGTGTCCATTTCTTTGAGGGTCGTCACGAGTGTAACAGAACTTTTGCAAAGCGCGGTATGCCCCAGAGAGTAGACGCTGTGATAGCAGCAAAATATGGACCAACAAGATATTAAAATATGTATATTTTTGAGTGTTTCCATTAAAGTGATGGTGTCCCATGACTTTTGATAGGGTAGTGTATATCAACGGAAAAAAATGTTCCCCACGTATGAATACAGGATGATACTATGTCACGTTTTTTTAAACGAATGGAACGCGTGAAAATTGGAATAAACATCCAATTCCCAATGTTATTAGCTGACGGAAATTAATAAAATACATAGCCAATTAAATATATGTACAGTTAATGAAAAATGGCTATTATAAGCGGAGTGTTTTTTAATCTGGAGCTCTTGTATGTGGGTTCGACTGTACTAAAAAAAAAATAATGACCGATTGAATAAAATATACGGATTATATTCAAAAGCTTAAAAAATTGGTTCACTTTAAGCGGTTTTAAATAAAATTTGTTAACTGGTAAAATTTCCACTAATTAATGCTTCAGGGAGATGAGACCAAGAGTTTAGTTCGACTTATTCGGGTTCACGTGTATTTAAAAAAAAAAAAAAAATAAAAGTGGATTTTATATTCTAGCGTTTCTCATCCGTTTCATTATAATTTTTTTAAAATTAAATACAGCCATAGTTTCAAATTAAATTTTAATAAAATAATAGTGTAAGAATGATGATCTGACGTGCAAGGGCCACCAGCTGCATCACCGAAACGAGTGTGGACGAGTATTGAAATGTGTCCCGAGTCCCGACTTGTCAATGTCGTACAGTGACGAAATTTGTGCATACTGTTAGTAACCATAGAGTAGAGTATGAATACCAATTTTCAGGTGCCGCCATCAAGCAATATTCGAGAAAAGTTAATGATAATGACAAAAAGGTTGAGAAAAAAACAATTAAATGAAATTTACTGTTTACAACAGTTGTTGTGAAGAATAGAAACAGTGAGAAAAGCAGTATGTAAAGCAGTAATTGGCGCACCTCATAATGTTTTTCTCACCCTGTTTCTAATCTTCACAACTGTTGTAGCCAGTAAATTTCATTTAATTGTTTTTTTCTCAACCTTTTTGTCATTATCAATAAACTTATATTAGACTAATGCTCGAAAGGTTTAAGTGTACTTTTCTCGAATATTACTTAACGGCGGTATCTGAAAATTGGCATTCATACTCTACTCTATGGTTGCTAACTACATGCCAAATTTGGTGACTGTACGACATTGACAAGTCTTGCACTTCCCTTGTGAGTAAATACCTAGCGAGAAGGCCTGCGCACGGAAACGTCTTACATTATTACAAAGTAAAAAGTCATAATTCAGGACTTGTTATTTGTAGAAATGCGATTAACAATGACTTTTTATGATGTTGTAATAATGTATGAAGTTTCCGTGCGCAGAGTGGCAAAACAATCCTGGGCCAAATGAATGAGACGAGCTAAATGTGTCGAGTCGACTGAGTGACGTGACGAAGTGAATATGACCATCTGAATGACCAAAAGTGTGTATGACGAAACGACTAGGAACCTTCTTAATACTAGGTAACCACAAAAGTTATTGCCGTTTTTATGTTGCCATAAAAGGAAATGACAGAAGATATGCAAATGAGTGTACATTGTGGTCCAAAATCTGTCAGGGGGGGACCAGGAAGGTTAGCCTGTATAAATACAAGGCCGTTGGGCGTTCACATCAATCACATCTCGTGCAGAAGTGAAGACAAATGGAGGTATCGAAGGAGATGGTTAGGTGTTGTTTGCTTTACGACTTCAAGGTGGGCTTGTCAGCAGCAGCATCAAGTCGCCGAATGTGTCTTGCGTTTGGGGATGATGCTGTGAATGAACGCACCGCAAGGCATTGGTTCCAGAAATTCAGGTCGGGAGAATTGCCATTTCTGGTGAACCCCGTAGTCTAGTGTCTAGTGTGTCTGGTGGACTAGACGCCAAATGGTTCACTACGAGCTGCTATCAACTGGCCAAACCATCACTGGGGACCTGTACTCCCAGCAGTTGGAACGTGTGCACTAAGCACAGCAGCAGCAGGAGCCAGCATTGGTGAATCGCAAAGGGGTACTCTTCCTTCATGACAATGCCTGTCCACATGTGGTGCGGGTGACCAGGGAGACCATAGAGCAGCTTGGCTGGGAAACTTTGTGTCGTCCACCTTACTCACCAGATCTTGCTCCAACGGATTATCCCCTTTTCCATTCTCTGGACAACCATCTTCGTGGAAAATCCTACACCAATGTTACAGACCTGCGAAAGGCACTCACGGACTTCTTTGAATCCAAGACCGGCAACATTTACAGCCAGGGGATTGATCAATTGGAGACACGTTGGCAGAAGGTGCTAGATGCCAATGGAGATTACTTTGGGGACTAGACTAGCGATACGCTACTTTTTGTGTACATCATTTTGTTTTCCGAAATTAAAAACGGCCAGAACTTTTGTGGTTACCTAGTACTTGAAAAATGAAGGGGGTGAACCAATGACCGTGTTGTTTAGTTAAAAAAATGTATGCTATTTTTAGAACACGTGGTTTACCTACTGAAATCATCATACAATGACTATAGATCGGGACGAGACTCCCCCCCCCCCCAACTATAAATCATTGAATTTACAAGGTTGGCTTTGAGAATTGGTGATCACTAAACATGGTGTAAATAAATTGGAATGGTACATTTGCATAGGTCTTCCACTTGGTCATGAAGAGAAAAGGTTTTCCTCCCCGTTTTGGCGGGGGAGGAGAATCTTTTAAACAACTCCAAATTGCTCTATTAGAGCAAAAAATTTATTTACAAAAATTATTTCTTCTCATTGAGGGGAGTCCTGAATTTATTGACTTAGATTCGCTTGAATGACTGCTACAGCCATTTTTTTTATTTTTACAGAAAAAAAAAAAAAAACCTTTACCCATTGCCAAAAAAACTACGTCAAGGCACAATTTAAGGTACCTTAAGTACATATTAATTTCGTTTGCTTCTAATTACCGTTCGGAGGTGTGTGTTGCACAAAATTCCTCTTATACGCACAGATGAAAAAAAGGTCATTTCCCCAATTCAAATTTTTTTTTCTTCCGAAATATAGAAGTTTCCTTAAACTGTGCCTTGACGTACTTTTTATGATTATTGATAAACTCTTTTTAGATATATTTTTTTTTTTAATACAAATAAAGAAATGTCTGTAGCGTCAATAAATTCGACATGTACAAACTCCGCTCATTGAGACTAATATTTTTTATTAATGAATTGTTTGGCTATGATTATTTTTGAGTTATAAAGTTTTTTTCATGACCACCCCCCGAAAAATTTTTTCCGTGATTAAGTGGGAGACCTGTGCGAATTTACCATTGCGCCGCTTCAATTTATTTTTCAAAATTTCAAAATCACGAGTTTTTAAGTCGATTTCGAATAAAAAAATTTATGAGCTGGATGAAGTTTTTTGTTATCTATTTGTAGGGTGGATGATTGAATTTAGCCATTGAAAGCCGTAGAAAACTATGTCAAGTTTTAGCGATCACCAATTCTCTTGTGATGTCATTGGCAAAAAAAGAAAAAAATCTGGGGGGGGGGGGGGGAGGAGAGAGGACACTGTTGCCAGATTTGGTAATTTTTTTCATTGTTTAATTTTTATTAATAATGCCCAACAAAGGACAAGGG
>JAHWFO010000211.1:1231332-1293323 GCA_023313115.1 Rhysida immarginata | reverse complement strand
TCCCCCCCCCCCTCCATCTTCCCAATCCGGATATGTCATCTCTGAATACTGGAAGACTACTTTCTTCTTCTGTTGAAGAATATAATGAGCCCATTTTCCAAATGGTATTGCACCAAAATATTCGTGAAATCATCAAATAGTCGATGCAGAGAATTTTTAAGATTTTAAGATATATTAATAACTGAAAAATAGTACAAGGAGGAATTCTCATCTCCGAATGTTAATAAAACCGAAAATTCCACGGTCTGGATTCGAACTAGGGACCTTTGGATACATGGCTTAAACATCGAGTACAGGTCGTGGAATTTTCTTTACTATTTTCTATATTTAATTAAAATATAGCATTTGAATCAAAAACAGTGCATAGAAAATGTAGAGGGAAATTAACTGGTGATTATAAAAATCTTCACATTATGTAATGGTTTCATCATTACATGTTACAAACTCATCTATTCAAATTCGCCACCTGTGGCATCCAAAATCTAAATTATCGTACTCGTAATTTAATGAATATTTTAAGATATTAAAAAAAACAAAAACAAAACCAAATACATGCGATGAAGCCAGTAAAGTCAAGTTGGAGAGCAACAGTTTACAGATTTGACGAAGATTCCTCATCCTATTATCTATCACAGTCCCCCATAAAAAGACAAAATAAAAAGAAGCGGTTCTCCAAGTGGCCTCTCCTTTATAGCCTCATCAAGTTATCTTAAAAGCTCCTGCGATTAAGATAAAGATTTTGTATGAAACATTTAAAGCTCCTGCGATCGGTCATTTCCCGAAAGTGACAAAAAATTTGCTAACGCCTTTAGTGCATTAGTCGATACATCCTCAAAAAAGCGTTTCCTTCTTAAAAATGCAGCCTAGATTATAAAACGATGATCCATCGGGAAAAACTTTGCCGAATATGACGGATGAGCAAACTTTCAGGGAACGTAAGATATCGCAGATTTCCCATGAATATAAGATAGGAGAGAGATGTTTTTTGGGCAGGTTTTGAAGCATAATTGCAATCTCAGGACAATACCTTTAACTTATGTTTGGTTCACAACTCTTTTCTTCAAACCACTCATCAATAAATTTCATCCTTGATTTCACCACAAACTACCATTTCACACAGTTACATATTCCGACTGAAGATCTGTAATCAGTCTGTGTGTGATTTCCCCTCAATCTTAACAAAAGCATAATAACGTGCTGAGAAAATCTTTCCCTTGTTTAATCCTGAAAAATCTTCTACATCGAAGCTTACAATAACCCATGCCAGATGACATGATCCAAGTTTGAGTCTTACGATTTAATCGACTACGGTGGTGAATTCTTTTTAAGTAAATAACGAGATATTTACACATTCTCTTAAATAAATATTCATTTTATAAAGTCTGCAAAAACAATGTATTATTATATTGAAATGAAATTTACAAATGCTCTTAAATTAGATGAAATATGTACTATCTGCCATTAATCAAGCGTCTGATCAGCAAAAACCAAATTTACATTTTGATATGCACCAGTCTTCATCGATAATGTTAAAAATTATAACCTCTGAGGGTTAAAATTTTCAAATCAATTATTCACGTGGTCCATTATTATAAAATTATTTACATACAAAGTCTTACAGACAAATTTAAAAAATAAAGGTGTCCATAATTGAAATACACAAGTTTATAACTTTTGAATGATAGATAATGGATACTATAAATAATTTTATTTTAAAAGTCATGCCAATAGTGTAAGTCTGAAGTCAGACAAGAGACATATCTCACCAAAAACAGTGCACACAGAAAAAAAAAACTAAATCTAGAACGATGCTGGGGATCCGATTATTTATCAATAGAACAGGGTGGCCGTTCTATCAGATTCCCTTCTAGGAGAACTTTCTTAAGGGTGTTTACAAGATCAAATGTCGCCTTTCATTCAGCTCAAAACAACGGCAGAAAATGTTCTGCATCATTTCCTGCTCTCTTCTTTCTGCCTGTCAGAAAATTCTCTTATCTTTGTAGGCTATGTATGACTCAAGCCAACTCGAAAAAACAAAACAAAACAGGAGTTTTCTGTCGGGCAGCAAGACGAAAGCAGCAACTGACGTCAGAATATTTTCTGCTTTGTGGTTTCTGCCGTTGTTTTTACGCATGTGGAATTCACGCCTTAAGCGTGGTTCCCATTAGCAGAAAACAAGAGAGCAGAAACCAGGGCGTATTTCTTTCTGTCTTTTTACTTTCTGCTCCTGGAGGTGTCCCACATAGCAGAAACTCAAAAGGATGAGACAGCAGAAGTCTGCTATCCAAGCACTATCCTTTGTTGCCATTTGGCATTCTTGCCCTACACAAATGCACTGCAACAAAGCGTCGATCAGTCTAAACGGTCCGCTTCGACTGCGCACAATTCGTTCATTCCTTATTAATCGTCATATCGAATTTTTGTATTAAATCGTTGTTCACGCAATTTAACTTGATTAATAAAGTTTTACTTCACAGCTCTTCTATTAACGTTTCCACATTTTTCTTTCTCGGCCTCTTCACCTTTGTGAGCAGAGTCTCCGACATTTTATTTTGTGTGTGAGAGAGAGAGAGAGAGAGAGAGATGTCGCATGATGTCACTACAGAGATCGTTTTCTATTGGTTGAGCAACCACTCCTGCCCTGCTTTCTGCCCTAAAAGTTGATCTCAACCCAACTCCAAAAAGCAGAAATTTTCAGTCGGGCAGAAAAGACAAAAGCAGGAAGTGACGTCATAAAAATTTTCTGCTTTGTGGTTTCTGCCGTTTTTACGCATGTGGGAACCATGCTTTACAAGGCTGCAGTAAAGCATGGTTCCCACATGCATAAAAACAACGGCAGAAAAATTTTATGATGTCACTTCTGCCCGACTGAAAATTTCTGCTTTTTGGAGTTGGGTTGAGTTCAACTTTTGTAGCCAAAGCAGGGCAGAAACTAGCAGAAACCGTTGCTTAGCCAATAGAAAACGATCTCTGCAGTGATGTCCTCTCTCTCAAAAATAAAAATGTCGGACACTCGTCTCAGAAAGGTGAAGAGGCCGAGAAAGAAAATTGATGTGGAAGCGCTAATAGAAGAGGTGTGAAATATATATTTATTAATTAATTGATCAAATTAAATTGAATAAACAACAATTGAATATAAAAATTCGATATGATGATTGATGAGGAATGAACGAACTGCATACTGTGTCACAGCAGTTCGATGGCTTCGGTGCAGTGCATTTGTGTTGGGCAAGAATGCAAATCACAGCAAAGGATGGAACTTGGGTAGCAGACTTCTGCTATCTCATCCTTTCTGCCATTCGGGACACCTCCAGGAGCAGAAAGTAAAAAGACAGAAAAAAATACGCCCTGGTTTCTGTTCTCTTGTTTTCTGCTAGTGGGAACCACGCTTAACCTGATTGATATATTAGCAATGTACAGTCCAACTTCGCCATGTTGTCTTCTAAAAAACAAGTTACCTAATGTAGTTTTATTATGATCCAATACGAATTTGTATAGTTCGTTTATAGACTCCATGTATGTAAATTCAATTTCTAAGGCCAAATTCTTCGTACAAATTTCATTAAAGCCTGGTTCCCACATGCAAAAAACAACGGAAGAAACCACAAGGCAGAAAATTTTCTGTTGTCACTTCCTGCTTTCGTCTTTCTGTCCGACAGAAAACTCCCCGTTTTTATCGAGTTGGATCAACACCTCCTAGAAAGAAAGCCTGTGTACTGAAAATTCATACATTGTTACATCATAAAAAGACATTGTTAATCGCATTTCTACCAATAATAAAATTATGACTTCTTATGATCATGTAACAATGTATGAATATTCAGTGCACAGGCTTTCTTTTTAGGTGTTGGTTGGGTTGAGCTATAACCTACAAAGATAAGAGAATTTTCTGTCGGGGACAAAGAAGAGAGCAGGAAGTGATGTCAAAAGTTTTTTTCTGCTTTGTGGTTTCAGCTGTTGTTTCACGCATGTGGGAACCACGCTTTAAGCTTCTTTCTGTACTAACGCTAAGAGTGAAATCAATTAAGAGGAAACGCATTAAGTCTTCCAATACAAAGAAGTTCATTTATGCAAATACCATTTTTACACTTAATGCCTCAGCATTTACAGCACACTCACTAGATCATGCAAGGGCATGGGGTGATGCAAACGTTACAGAATTCCCGTGTTGGGCATCTAGCGCAACCCCTTCCCCATTTGGACAGCTCTGACCAGTGCTTTTCGATTGTTTGCCGTCTCGTTTTTATCCGTTTCCGGAATTCTTCAACATTAATGTGATGCACCAAATATAGCAATAATTATCTTAAAGAAAAATTCCAAATATAAAATTTGTAAAGATACAGATAATAGTAGCGTCCAAAAAAACCCAAAAAAATGAGTGTAGTGCTCCCTTTATATAACGCCAAATTTCTAATGGCAAGTCCACATAACGAAGTTTTTATCGGGAAAATAAAACTTCGTTATATGGACTTGCTGTAATAAATTTGGCGTTATATAGAGTCCCATTTATATATCCAAATTCATTTGGGACTTTAAAATAAGAATTAAACAACATATAACAGCTGGAATTGGAAATTTAACTGGACAACAGTTGGACAGAGTACAAGATAAAGAGCATGGTCTCGGGTCAACAGTCGTTCAACTACCCCTCCCCCCCAGATGCGTTAAATTCGTTCGAAAATAAGATTGCAGGTCATACAGGAGTCACCACTTTCGCCAGTGACCCTCCCCCCCAAAAAAATCATGTTTACACCAAAATCTTCCCTAATTATCAAGCTCTGTTGGGGCTTTCCTTGAATTACTCCTAGAAAACTAAATTTGGAACATTTTAATGTGAACATGATGTATTGATATATCTTTTGTAAGTTGCCGTATGGGTAACGTTTTGAGACAACTTTTACCTAATGATCAAATATTGCGCTTGGCATAACGATTAAGTTACATCATAGAGACGTTTGGCGAAAGTGGCGATTAGTTGGAATGAGTTGCCAACTTCGAGGATATAATTTCATTAGCATAATTGAATCCAGTGGCTTTTTGCTCGGTTTTAGCAGGAATACATTTTTTGAGTTGGTAACAGTTGTGGCTTAAGGAAAAAAAATTTCAGATCCACCCATAAATTATGAAAACAGAGACAGGTACATACTATATGGATTAGTTTCATCACCCAATTTATAGGAGAAAAAAATCGAATAAGCATGCTCTACGAGGACTAGACCACAAAGGAATTTTACTGCTTTTTCATCCACGAATCATCATGTTTTATCATGAATATTTCCAAAATGTTTGTTCCCAGTATTCTAAGTATCAAAATTCAAATGCCATTTCAACATTACACATAAATTTAGACTGCATAACAAAATCTACGGACAAACATGAAACCAGTTTCTTCGCCTAACTTTTAGATTTGTTTCCCCAGTTTCTTCCGAAGAAAGCTATTAAGAAGAAAAAGTTATTAGATAAAGGATGAGCGGTTCAATATAGTCAATCTAAGCAGAGTTGCAAGGATGGCTTCAGAATAAAAAATCCTGACTATTTCTATACAATGTTCGCAATTAACGAAATTTAATGCGCTACTTTTAATGTGACAGTCCGAAACTTTTAGAGAGGGGCGACAGGTCTCGATTAAGATATTTTCCAATTTAGATTTTTTGTGTAGATAAATATACAGAATATTAAACCCAAATTTTGAAGCCGATTTAAGAGAATCTTAAAAAATTATTAAAACCACTTAAGAATTAATGCAGTTCAAAAATCTAAACATCAATTACTTGATTTAGGAGGAAAATATACCGTGCCTAAGTAATTCAGTACATGAGAATTCAATATGTTAAACAGTTGGTTAAGAAATCCAATCTTTAAAAACTGGAATGAAGTTGCAGTGTTCTTCCCAGAAACAGTTATCAACTGGGTGAACAGCAAATTCGATCAAGCTTTTGGGAACGCCGTTCAGAAGTCATTATATAAACCTATGTCCGCCGTTTTCTTTCTATCGTTGTTATTTACTGGAAATGCACTTGATTAAACCGTTCCACTTAAAGATGTTGCATTGGCCCTCGCGCACTTTCCGCAGATTGTGCGACGAAGTTTCTGTAATGTGGACGAGATCGACGTTTTCAACTTCAGTGTAAGAGTTATTTTGATAACACTTTCAACGCACTCCAGAGGTAGCAACTGGAAGGCTAATGTCAGGTTATCCACAAACGTCGTTCAGGTAGGCAAGTGACAATTCCGTGCGTTGTCTTGTTGGAACCATCCTGGTTCCTATCTCGCTCTCATTCAGTTGGGACACAAAATTCCAGAATGCAAGTGCAATAGCTCTCAACCTGGATCATAAAATGTACCATTTTACGAACCTTTTCTAATATATCGTTCAGTGAAACTTTAGACACCCTGTAATTTCTCTAAAATATTTAAGAGCCATATTACCAGCAATTTTCTCACTGAATATCAACTCTGCAGACATTATTGCATTGAGGAAGCTTAACTTTAATAGTAAGCCCACATTGTTATCACCGAGTTTTCTAAATGCAACAATGATTGCCCAGCGAGTCGCAGCCAACGAGAAGACAAGAGAATGCACTGGAAGGTCTTCTGACCATAATAGGCAGAGCAACAATGTAACCTTCACTGTCTCTATTTGGATTTTAACAATGCTTTTTCATTCATTAGAAACAATGAAGGCTGGATTGTTGATCTGACTACTATGATCATGTGGCTTTTCAGTGCCGGGGCCTGTCTCTCAAGAGCTGCACCAGTGAATAAATTAAAATAATCTGTCCAACGAAATTTGGACTGAGTATGTCCAATTAAAACTTCCGATTTCAATGATTAGACAATGTTGCAAAGTAAAATTAACAATCTTAACAAATGAAATTGAAATTTAATTGGACACGCCCAGACCAACTTTCTTCGGATGGACAATACTGATGACCCTCATCTCTATAGACCATGGAAAAAGTACGATATAGTATTCTGTTCTACAGATAAACTTAGTGAAGTCGGCAATATCCATTCTAAAATGCTTCTAATATCGCTTAAAATGTCTAAGAGCTCTAGGAGACTTAAATGCTATAAGCGGAATCACGACCCTCCTACTTTCCAAATACACTGTATGACATCTTCAGCTTGATGATGAAAATTTAGAAGTAGTAAGTCTGAATGCCAAATTTGAATAAAGGTGTGAAATGACTAGGTTCATGAAGCTTAATAGGCCAAGTCGTTGGACAACAATTCCCCAAACCCTCCTTGACTAGTTGCCAAATGAAATACAGCTCACATAAAATGTAACTGGTGTAACTTGTAGACTTCCGTGTTTCAGGACCTGTTGCATACCAACCATTCAAATTCCATGCCCAAGGTAGTTAAATTCTCTCGTTCAGGAATATCATTTATCTCCCCACCACGCAACCCCCTTCCTATGCCATGTAGTTGATAATGCACCGGATTAAGAAGGTAAAATAACTGAATTTTGGTGCATTAATATGAAATTTCAATAAATAAAAAATAACCATTAGACTCATTATCGATTCTTCTTCTTCTTATTATTCCAGAAACCTCATGATCTGAAATTCTGTCTAGTAAATGACCAAAACCAAGGCAGGATACATTTCCTCGGAGAAAAATTAACGTTCAGTCATAATTCCATTTAAAGATGGTTCAACATTTCCGTTTAAATATCTCTTAAATTAAAACTGCGTTCTTTTAACCTACAACTAATTTGTTTTCTATATGGATAAACAAAATCTTTATTTAATATAAACGCTGACTAACTTTAATATTGTTCCAGCAGCATATCCAGTAAATATTTGTATAAACTGAATATGCAAGCTCCCGAAATTTAAGATTACATTAAATAAATCCTGAGAATTTACTTTATATTAAAACACCTATTTCATGTACGTTTCCCCTTTAAATTCATTTCGAGTAGATGTGTAATGAGAAAATAAAATTTTGATGTAAAAAAATAAATAAATTTTTATGTCTGATGTTGATTTTTATATTTCTACTTTTTAACCACTGTACTTTAACAGTTGCTATTTGATGGTTTAAAATTGAAATCCTCGCATGAATTTAAGCCAATCATTTGCCCTCCAGAGATGAAGCAAAATATCACTATCTTCACCAGTTCCCAGTTGATTGGCAAATTTTCTATTACCAGGTAAGTCTGTATTTTGCATTTGTAATCAGAAATCAGTTAGTTTCTTATTTAAAAATTATTTAGAAGGATTTTAGTTTTCTTTTAATGATAATAAAACATCCACGTATTTGAGAGCCGAATACAGATTAACTGACTGGAGCACGTGAAATTCACTCAGATAAGCACGAAGAGCTAATGAATTTTATTTACGCGACATACAATGTCTAGCCAAAACATTATGACCAACACCTCTTGCTGAGTGGTACGATCTCGTTGATGCAGCAGGACTGCAGGATACAACAATGCCTTGGCTGCTGCAGAACGTGACCACCAGAACCCCCAGATAAAAATCCATGCCAATCTGTTGTACCGCCATATCCTGATAAATTGACGGTGAAACTGGTGAAGTCTAGCAGAAGCATGAACAGACGCTTATGAAGAAGGTTCATTGCGCAGTAGTAATCAGAGACTTGTCCAAAGATTCACTTTGTTTTAACCCCCCTGACCAGTTATTCCATGACCCATCTGTTGACTCATACACGCCATAATAGCCAACAATGTCCATTTTAATCAATGTTATGTATTCAATCACTGATCCACTTAAAGCAGTTGTCTTTGCCATTTTTTGAAATCCCAACCACTGCACAGCTCCACACTAGGTGCAGTTTATGTGCTTGTTCCAACCAAAGGTTAAATAGACGACAATCAGTCCTTTTGCATTTTATTAGATTCTACTTTCCCTATTTTTATGTGCAGCTATATACTGCCCTATGAAAGATGAAATGGGCATATAAATTTTCGATCATTTGTTTAACATTACTGCAAAATAATAACAATGTGGAACAACAGAGATTGGAAATTTAATTGGACATGCCCAGTTAATCTTCCATTGGTCAGAAAGTGTAAATTCTGGTAAACATGTACTTATCCTTTGAAAATTCAATTAAATTCCTTTTCCTATTTGTATCTTTATAGGTGTGCCCATTGATCTGGTTATTGGGATCAATTGCTGTATTTGGAGGTGGTCATAACGTTCAGACTGGATAGTGTATGCATGACTGAATTTGATTTTCACCAAACCAAATTTGAGCTTTTTTGGGTTTTCTAGTAACACAGTGGCCTTATAAACTAAAATGCTTAGACAAAAACAAAGCCACTACATCACAATTAGGCCTTAATGCTGCCAAAATTAACCAGAAGCATTAAAGACCTCATGGTAGAAAGTAGTTCAGTAATGAAGTTTGCAAAAGAGAATGCACATTATATATTAAAACATCCAGACAAATTTAAACTTCACCATGACTATTTAAATAATCACCAAAAAAGCTCTCTCCATGAGAGCAGGTTAATGCAGTTTGTTGCAAGGTATACTTCTTAATTTTCACCACCATTTTAAATGCTGTCTGCAACCTTTAAACTCTAGAACTGAAATTACACTTGAAATACCACAAGTGACTGGAAGATTAACCAAGGTAATAGAAAAATAATATAGTCACCTTGGGAATCTTCCCTTTTTAGCATGCATATAATTTCAATAGAGGCAGATGATGAATTATTCTATGTAAGAATAATTAATACATAAAGTGATAAGTACAAAGCAATCATTTTATCAGGCAACCTAACATACATCATGTGTTCAATACAAAAGGAATACAGGTAACAAATAATACATGTATATATCTTTACAGTAGGTGTTCAAAATGTCCCTCATCTTCATGATAAGTGCACAGCCTCTTGACCATATTGGATGCCACCTTGCATCAGAGCATACCCTTTGTTATCTGGCAGTCATCAAACATTCCTTCAAGAAACTGCAGTGTGTTTTTGAAACACAAGACATGCTGCTTCAAGTACAGCAAGTTGTATGATTATTTCTAGTACAAACAAACAAACTCTTCCAACACACACAATGCCAGGTTGCATGATAAAATGATTACACCATAAGCTACTGTATGAAAAATACCCAATTATTTTTAATCTCCATCCAATTAGAAAAATTTTTCTGTGATAGGACCATGAAGTTGATAGAAACTTAACAGAAAACATTTACCTTTATTAAAAGGAATTTAATTTCAAGAGATTTTAAATAGCGAATATTTAGCAAATGGAGAAGTCTTCATACAAGCCTGCAGTTAAGGAAATGGAAACTACAACCATATACAGAAAGCAATATTAGTAAAGAATATCCTAACAGATTTTTAAATGCTCTTATACTAGCGGTCCCAAATTTATTTAAGATCTTTATCATTATTTTTGTCATGATTCTTTACGGTAATAATTCAAAGTTTCTTAAGCAACGAATAACATCTGTGCATGTTTAAATCCCATTTGTGTTACAACAAAAGTAAACATGAAATGTTTTATTTGTTACCAATGACTAGCACTGGAGTTAATAATAACAAAATTATAGTTTGTACAACATGAGAATGTGGGAATAGTGCAAGAAGTGTGCAATTAGCCAGTCAGAAGCACTTAGCCAAGATACTATGACTGGCAAATTGCACACTTCTTGTGCTATACACACAGACTATAGCATAATGCAATTTCAATAGGTTTTGTGATCAATGTAACATTGGCCAGGAACTGAGTGCTACAAATCAAGGTTTTAAAAGAAGCATAATCTACCAAACAAATTTTCTTATGTCTGGTGCCAAATAAAAATTCCTCCTATAAATGTTCATTTGTATCATTAAGCCATAAGGAAATTACATTTAGAGATCTGGTCTAAAATTACCCAGTTAAAAGACAGTGTTTAACAGGGCAATGATGTAGGAATTGCAAACATCAGGCTCTAGATGTTACAAAGACACTCTTGCAGAACCATGATCGGTGACATCTGAAAAGGCTTGTGCAGTAACAACAAAGGTGTACTGTTCACCAGTTGACAAAAGACTTCAATGAAGGTTCGTACCAATCCATTTCCACTAGAACATTGCACAGGCAACAGAAGAGAATAGGGACAGATCTCTTCCCCCATACCTAGGATTTACGTAAATTGCATCTAATTTAATACTAAGTTATGGAACAGAGTTATGGTTTCATAAAAGATGCGCATCCCATTGAAATTGCATGCATCCTAAAATTCAGCAGCAGTATTTTTTTATGATTGCAGTACGTTGAGAATAACAATTGGAATATCATTTAAAATAACTAACACACCAGTTAGATTTTTATGTGATGAGAATTGTTAATTTATCCTCTTTACCATCATGGGAATTTTTTTGTCAATGAAAATGCCCCAAATGGATTTCTGTCAAAAACTTTTCATGTAGCATGCAAGCAACTCTCAGAAAAAGTTAAATGAATTCATACCAACTGAAAATACCTTGCTCACCCATCACAATAAACCTTGAATACAGTGCAATAACCCAACAACAGAACCCAAATACAGGGAAAGTCGAAAACCCTGTCACAAACTTCGCATGTGTACTCCCCATGGCCAAATAAGAAACAAAGATCCTATTAACATGGGTCTGAAACTCAACCGTTAACGAGAAAAATGGGCTCCAAATGTGGGTGCCCCTGTGAGGTTTGTTTTACAGATATTGTTCCAAATGATGTCCATGTGCTTCTATAGACTTCTCTGAAACGAACAGCGAACACGCTCTAACACTCTTGGGCGGTTCCTAATGGCATCAAATTCGGCGACATTGCGGTCCCTTAGCTCATTCGCATCCTGGACAGGTAAGCATATATGTTATCCTTAATATGACCCCACAGATAGAAATCAAGACAATTGAGGTCAGGAGAACAAGGAGGCCATGGCACTGGCCTCTCCTTTTTCAGGCTCACGTTTCACAGTACAAAGTGTCTGTACAGTACATGAATGGTCGTGTATCTGAACATGTGGAGAAACGTAACGTTCCTCGGGGTGTCAGTGTTGATTAACATAGCTTTCCTCTAACCCGCGCTTGCAGTGAACTCAACCCTCTACGAGTTCTGCACGGAAGCACTGGAGACCAATATCAACAATTTCCGTGACCCCGCTAGTCAGCCAACCTCACAGGGGGACCCACATTTGGATGCCACGTTTCTCGTTAACTGTCAAGTTTCAGACCCATGTTGATAGGACATCCTGTTTAATTTGGCCATGGGGAGTACACATGCAAAGTCTGTGACAGGGTTTCAGACTCGCCCTGCATATTTTCCACCAACAATAACATAAGCATATACATAAGCATTATTACTCATCTTATGAGAATTTATTTTTAAAAAATCTACATGAAAACGTTCCTTACAAGACTGTGTCAGGTACAAATCTAAGCATAGCTACCGAGCAATTTCTTTGTACATTTAAGTGAGCAAGTAATCAAATTTAAAAATAAAATTTGTTAAAAACAGTGAAACCCTGTTTCAACAAACTTAAAAGATTTTTTTTCTCCCCCTTTTTAAATGTACACTTTCTTAAAGTAGTGAAGCACCCGAAGGCTCAAAAACATTTTAATCAGCTAACAAGATCTAGTATTTTTATTTTTTTTTTTTGTCAGTAAACACACCATGTATTACAGTTCAATACATTATGTGTTAACTGTTATTGAAGCATTAATTTTATTATTATTATTATTATTAGTATAATTATTATTATTATTATTATTACGGATGTCTCTGAAAGCTTTTTGTGGAAAAATTATTTAAAAATTCAAGTGGAATGGAAAAAAAAGAAAACCACCTTAAAATCGATTTCTTTATTACCAATTTAAATGGTTTGTATCTGTATGCCCTTGGCTATGTTAAGACGTTCAAAGTGAGAAGCATATTGAACCATCTGTAAATTTTAAGTGAAAATACGATTCAGTACTCTGTTTTGTTTTTGTATGATTTATTTTTTTAAATTTAATTTTGCACCCCATCAAAATGTGCGCCTGTCTGTCGCTAGCCATCACTCCAGTGCAATGTGAAAGGTCACTTAAGGTTATCATATTGCAATGATATAGTTCTTATCAGAATATTAATACAGTTGAGTATATTTTTGATGCAGTTCATTATGTCAAGCAAATTCTGGTCTCTCCTTACTGCATGGAACGTACACAAAAGTTGTGAAAGTATTTGCAACGAGCTTTCGAAATTCAGGACTTTCCATTGTACGTCGATTACATACAAGTTACTTTCAGCATGTTAGTAGTAAGCATGTAAGCCATGGCCTTTCAGCAAGCATTCCTCGACTCTTCCGATGAAACTCCTCTGAGCCAATCCATTTCTTGTCAACGGAAGTCGAAGCTACACTTGCCCCCTCTTCTGCCTTTGTATTCTTTTCACTTGACACATTTCTGCATTTCCGTTCTTCTCCCGTTTAACGAAATCCTTTTCATTGTCATCTTTTGATATCCTCCTCAGATATTTTATTACATGTGACACGCAGTAATAAGCAGTACATTCCAAATTTTGCATTGTATTCTTTAAGGAGTGAGTATCCATGAAGTTCAAATAGTTAGGCAGTTAATTTTTTACGGATTTTTGAAGATAAATTTTAACTTGTTTTGGTTTTTATGTAATTTTTCAATGTAAAATAAGCCTTTTTTGTGTGCGTGTTTTTTTTTCCTATAAATATTTTGTTTTGTGAAACATATCTACTGCATAAAAAAAAAGCTTCACTGTATATCTGTTTCAAAGAATGCCACTAAAACAATCATAAAATAAATTATAAATCAGACCCAAATAAAACAGTGTACTCTTTTCAGCAGATTGGTTTTGTGAACATTTATAGGTCTACCACTTTTCTTGTACATGTATCTGGTGCTACAACAACAGCTCTTTCAGACCCTTAACTGATTTTGTTCTGAACATATGCAAAATTTCATCATGAGCAGTGAAAGGAGAGGGGCATATCTATAATTTAGTTTGTTAATAGATTCTTAACAATTCGTATTAGAGAGCACAGCACATATAAGAAGCTGATGCCTGCAGCCATTAGTGAACTACATGAGCTAAAAACTGCCGAGTATTAAACAGCAAATAAGAAAACTAAAGTGTAGCAGTTTCTTTTGACAGGGTGCAAACATAAAAAAACAGAGTTATAGTAAAGTTCTTCCTTTTTTCCTAGTGAATTTCTATGAAGACATTCTTCCCGATTACAAAAACTGGGTGTTGCCAATAAATTGAATGTACATACTTTTGGAAATGATAATGTTGTTTTGAACATAGTTTTATGTAATGTGTAGTTCTCAAAATTTAATTATTTAATTCCTTATGTAATATGGTAGCATCCAACCAGCTTAATTTTTAATTAAAAACTGTTCCAATATCCAATATTGATAGTGTGTTTTCCAACATCACTTTAATTTCTTAAGGCATTGATTTTTATTCAAATGCATAAACTTCAGGTACCAGAAAGTTTTTAAAAAAATTATGTATTAAAGAATCAATTCTTAATTTTCAATTAAATCCATGTTAAGAGACTTCTTTTTATTGTTCAAATGATGCGAAGAAACCATTATTGTAAACTTTTTATAAGTCCTGAGAAGAGCTCAACTCCCATTTTATTCAAATATATTTTCTTGATAGATTGGCTAGATAATAAATTTATTTAATATAAACAATTTAACAAAGGAAATCATGTGATTTCCACCATAAAATTTCAATCAGTGTTTTTATAAAATTAATAACAGAGTACCTCAAATTTTTCTTAAATTAATGTTTAAATAGAGTTAAATTAAAAACAATTTAATGTTGAAAGGCTAAATGTTTATGGTTGAAATTAAAAATTTAGCTCATAAAATTAATAAATGACACTGCTTATCCTAACAACAAAGTCTACTCAGCACAACAGTTGTTTCATATTGAAATCGGAGCTTTTAAGAACCAACCAATAAACAAACTCATATGTCAATACAGGTTTCACATCTACAAAAATTTAAGTCAACTTGAAAAATACCTTGGGATTCAACATCGACATATACTGATGATCCTAATTCTGTGAGATTTACTCCGGTACAGTAAACTGGCAATCAACTTGTTTATTGTTCATCACAATTTCTCCAATATTCCAAACCTTCCCACAATCTAAGAATGTGCAATATCAGGCGAAATTAAAACTGGGCAAATTATCTTAATTCTGAGATAATGGCCATGAAATTTTGAGTTAGCTTTTAGCCTTAGTTCAATATGGCTGTTTATTACAAATGCCTAGATACACTATACAGGGTGGAATTTAAAATGGGGGGGGGGGGGGGGCAAGCTGCTAAGGACTGGTTCTCCATACCAAGACAAGAAAACAAAGTCTTTGTATTCTCCCCAGAAAATTTCATCAAGTGGGTGGAAGGAAGAAATAGCCAGGTGGACAATAACTAAAAACAAAAACCATTATGGAGTGAAGAAATTTTTCATTTATTAAAAAAAAAGGGTGATGCACCCCTTTAAAGGGCCTAGGTAGGTAGAACACTGATATTCATATACAGGGTGATTTTGAATTAACCTACAATGTTTAACTTAAACAACTTCTATCTTTGGGGTCATATGATAGATTTGGTTTACAAGAAGAAGCCGCCAGACGTTATTAGCCTCAAAAAGGTCCATAACTGATGCATTAAAAAGGAAACTCTTGAATGTGTAACTGACAACTTTGTGACTATAGTCAGGGGCATGAGAGTTGACCAATTCGTCGAATAAAAAATAACATTATTCAAGAGGTTCTACTCCCCTACTGACCTAAATTAATTTTTTAACTTTTCAACTTGGGGGTGGGGGTAAGGGAAGAAGGCCAATACCCTTTACTCCCTTATTTTAGCATGGTTAAATCCTCAATTTCTCCTCTATGAAGTGGCCAACTTTCATGCTTTTGACTATAGGTTGTGCTCTTGTTATCACCTCTGAAGGTTATAACTTTGAAAACCTTGTCCATTAAATTCATTTTTCACGTTCTTTTCAATAAAAAAAATTTTATAGTGCTATCTGCAATGACTCAATTAGTTATTTGAGTTAAACGTTGTAGGTCAATTCAAAATCACTATGTAAATTTATTACCAGGTGATTGGAGAGTTATTTGATGGTCAAAGACAGGCTGCAATAAAAACAAACAGTTATTTATTGACAATTATGTACATAGTCCTGCCAAAAGTTATGCCCCAAGGAACGAGTTTATCCAATCAACACATTGCAACGAAAGAGAAGAGTAATATATTCTTTATTGCCACATCCCTATAGAATATTTATAACTCAAAATGGCCACTTTTATCAGATACGCAGTGCTTCAAACAGTGGCAGCATGCACTACCTCCAAGGGTATGGAAGCTGCTGCAGCAACTAATCTACCTTGAAGCTCTCAATATTGCTGTGGGGTTTAACGTGTTCTAAAATACGTTTAGTAATTCGAAGTCTTCGTTTTGACACCTTAGAAATAAAATTTAGTCACCCTGTCATAACTCACTCTTCACCAAACCATTACGAACGCTGGGTGATGGCCTCTCTACACTTTAGGAATCTTCTCAGAGGCTTCTCGAGAGCCTCGAGCGTACACACGGTCATTTTCGCCTATTGGGTTTTTCTTCAAGGTAAAAATTTTCTTGTATGTAAACAGGAATCGACAGTGTCCTCCATGTGCAGGTCGTTGGAAGCCGACATTTGCATCTTGTTTTCCTAATGGCACAAGCAGCTCTTAGGCATTAGCAGTCTGTCTTCAGGAAGCCCCAAGCCCAAGGTCTTGCTAGAAGATCTTCGTTTTGGTAACTTCACGTCCTGTGACAAGATCCCGTCTGTGGAGAGGATTTCGTCGTATTCTCTCACGATGAATTGAAGTTCTTGAAGTGTGGGGTCGACAGCTTCTCCTCTTGCTATCCACAAGAGATGTCATTTAATCGTATGATAGTACGATAAATAAATTTCTGCATCAATTTCAGAGGTTTAAGTAAACTGAAAATTTCCTTGCTGGCTTGTACTTGTGAAGAGTGATTACTGCAACACTGTTTTCTCTTACCCCTCC
Organism: Rhysida immarginata; assembly: GCA_023313115.1. NCBI lineage: Eukaryota > Metazoa > Arthropoda > Chilopoda > Scolopendromorpha > Scolopendridae > Rhysida > Rhysida immarginata. Next base: position 1,276,269 of record JAHWFO010000211.1, on the reverse strand, counting down.
CCCCACCATTCCATTGTAGCTGTCCAATGTAATGAACAGTTCTGATATGCATTCAGCAGATAATTTTTATATAAGGGATCATCCACAAATCACGTGGCCAAAATATGGGGTTTTTTACCCCCCCCCCTGTGGCTATGATGTGGAAAATCTTTAATCCCCCCTCCCCAAACCACATGGTCTTTGGCTCCCCCCCCCCCCTCACTGCAGCATCCTTCCCAAAAGACCACATGTATGCTATCTTACCCACTCTCCCTCAAGTAGTCAACAGTGGCCCAATCCTTACCCCCCCCCCCTCTACTTGACCACGTAGTTTATGGACGATCCCTAACATCCAACCACAAAAAGTTCACGAAATTTACATAAACCAAATTGTTGCCATGCTTTGTAGGAACATGACTTTTGGCATGACTGTGTACTAGTAGAACACCACAACTTGATAAACTCAAGTCAAAAAGTAAATGTTCTACATCAACACACGCATGGCCTGTTGCAATCTTTCATAGACCCCATGATTGTTGCGGATGTACCACCTTCACATTTGCAGTGGTTGCTTCATATCCAAGATAGAAGTTTAGCAGATTGAGATCGATTGCTGTGCAGGCTAGAATTGGTCTACCCTACTTTTCCATCGGACATTGTAGTTATTAGTGAGCAACTCCCAAATACTGTGGTTAAAATGGATGACAGCACCATCATGCGTAAATATATCCTTTCTTTATGTCCAGGGGCAGATTCGCGGGAACCCCTGGAAACATTTTAATGATGAACACCCTATATGCATCACCAGTAAGATGTACTGGTCAAACATATGGTCCCATCAGGCAGTCACTTATACTTTACCAGTCTATACGTGATTTTGAACTGCTGTTGGTGGTGTCAAATCATCACTGTACTGCATTAAATTTCTATGGCCCACAGATGTTGATGGCAGATTTTAGTCAAATGGCATATTGTCTGGCTTTGTGTCTTTGTAATGGTAAAACATCACCAAACATTTCCAATCATATGCTTATGTTTTTTTTTCTTCCTGTTTTGGTAGGAGGAACCAGCCACCACTGCAGCCTATCTCCCCATTTTTAAATTAATCCTGTATAACCAAATGTATACCCAAACACCCTCACAGCCAAAAGATAAAACCACAGAATCGAATCAGTTTCAGGAGGCCAATTAATATGCATTACTGTCAAAAGTAGTGTGAGAAACATCTATGGAGAGTCTCTGGAACTTTTCTTTCGACCAAAATGAAATCCAAGTTCAAATGCTTTTTAGGGATTAATTTCTTAAAAGCTCTATGGGAAAATTGTTTAATTCTCAATGGTAGATTAAGGGGTATCTACCCATATCAATTTTTTTTAATTCCTTCTAAACTTACTTTGTTATTTACATATATAGAATAATTATTACAGAACTGGAAATTAACTTTGACACCCCTACCACCAAACTTAAGCAAATTACTTTAAACCTATTTTAAACAAATAAGATTTGATGCAAAACTTCATATTATAAATATATAGAAAATTAAATTACTTTTAATAATTACTTTTATATCCAAACAGTAGTTAAATGAATTAAAGGCTCTGATGAATAAATTCCACTTGTTCTCACACCAGACGAATATTGTTTTCGATGACAGGGTTTATATTATTCGTGTCTTTTATTTATATCTTGAAGAAATACATGCTAAACGTTTACATCAAATTAGGAGGTGGCATGTCTGTCCTAGCAGTGTACTGGTAGATTCCAAATTCCCTGTTGCATAGAAATTTTAAAAATAAACCTTTTTACTATACAATATAAATGAGCATTTAATAAAAATATATCAATCACATATTATAAACCCATTCACTTCTGTTCCCAGAATTTGCATGCTATTACAGAGGGAGAGTCAAAAATTTTGCTGCAATTGATATCTCGCATGCTTAACAGTGTTCAAGCCACACATGACCTTCAGTGGACAGCTTATATATTGCTAGCTTTCCGTATGAACAGCATTTCATTGTTTGCATATCCAAAAGATGAACATTCACTTAGGAAACGTTTGCTAGAAGAATTTGAACTTGACCAATATATAAGCAACATACTATACGAGGGTTAGGGCAACTATTCCTCCCCTCCCCCTCCAGAGCTAAGGGATGATATCACAAGATGCTATGATGATGGAAAATACAAGGGTTGGGGCATTCGTAATTTGTTTCCACAACGCCAGATGGCTGTGTGATTTCCTTTGTTCCACAGAGAGCAATGCTAAATCAGTTCTTAGTCGATCATTGCATCCGAATTGGTGTAAGTGATGAAATGTAGGCCTGCTTCCATAATCCTAACATAGACAGTTTCCTGGATTTGTTGCCAAACGTAGGTTCATTGGCCATAAGCTGATGCTCTTAGGTCTATTGGATCTTAACACCAACGTATACTCTGAACAGCTGAACAGACTTATACCATTTTGAACCAAAGTAACTGGAGCACTTTGTGAGCTTGTAAGGCATGCTTTACTACAGTAGATCAACATGAGCTCGCCTACCAATTGAATGACCTGGGAGAAAAAAAAGGTCAACCCAGAACTTTAGAGAACTGAACTGATTGCACACACTAGTGGACAGCATTTCAGAAACCATACCTAAGAACTGGCAGAAAAAATAGCTTTTCATGCAACATGATGGCTTTACTTTAAATGCTGGGCAGCTTTCATTGTAAAATTATGAATTAAGGAATAATGGAGGGAAAAGAAAAAAAATTGCAAAACATTTGACTCTTCGTCTATTCAATAAACCCTATGTTTTAAAACTTAAATTGAAACTTTAAAGATCTAGTTAGACATTAATCAAGAAGTTGACAAATTTTTATAAATACTACCTTGACAAAACTTTGATAATAACAAAGACAATACCTTCATGTGCACCTCATTTTATTATTAAAATACATGAAATTATAATACAGGGTGTCCGTAAAGTCTCTCCGCAGTGAAAAACGGAAGCAATAATCCAATAAATGGGAAAACATAGTTTACGTTAGGTATGAACTATATTAAGTGGTGAGGGTATGCCCAAGTTTTCAGGAGATGTTAAAGTGCCTTCCATCCATACACAGGCACAGGTCCACTCGTTCTCACGTTTCGGAAAACTAGTCATTTTCCACTGCGGAGAGACTTTACAGACACTCTGTACAATACAGAATTCCTATTCGATATCCTCTCTAAATAAAATCACAAAGACAATAAAGTGGGAAACAAATTTACTTAGAGAACAAGAGACTGAAATTGAGTGAAAGCTCCAAGAAAACAGCCCATGTTTTGGCCAAAATTGAAACTGATAAATAAAATATTATTCTTTATCCAACATAAACTGTATCTCAGTTTCACATCAAGACCCCCAATAATTTTTTTTTATTATAGTCAAGAATATACAAAAGTCAATAATGATTCCATTAAGAAATAATAAATAAGAACTAAAGCTAATTCTCCAACATTAGCATTTCAGGTAATGATATTTTTGGAAAAAAATGGAAGGAAAAATTCTGCAACCGAGATTGGGCTTTCCATAGTGACAGCATGACTTCACGGTGTCTGCGATGGCCCAATTGGTAGAGGTGTCGAGCACGATACTTGTGGTTCCTAGTTCGAATGCAAGTCGTAGAATTTTTCCTTCCATTTTTTTAAAATAATAATGATTCCATTCTTAACCCAGTTAATGTATATACATACATTCTAACCCATATATATTTTTATTCTTGAGGGCCCATTTCGAAAACCTGCTTTCTCCATTTAAAACTTTGTTCAGCAAACCAAAAAAAAATTGTAAAGTTATTACACGTTTCAGAAAGAAAAGTATATTTTGCATCAGGTAGCTACTTTAGAAAATCACTGTTTTGTAAGGAATTTTTATTTCATTATGTAGAGAGGGCCATATGGTTGTCAAAACACCAAAAAGCAAGTGGTTATTATTAAAGTTTCCCAGTTCTGCGCAGGCTGTAGACTGTATTATTGCAGTGATGATACTTTTGTGTATGCACTATGCAGAGGATGGAGAAGAAAATTCCAACGAAAAATTTATTATTGGTTGTCACCGAGGGAAAAGTGGTGCCGTATGCAAAAGCACAATGCATCTGTAACAACCAATTCTGCAAAACTGGCCTCGTATCTCGTATATATTAAGAAAAAAAAAAACAAAAAAAAAAAAAAAACAAAACCGCCCTGACATTTGCATTTTTTTTTTAACATGCTGACTGTCAAGATGCTTCTTTAAGTGCAAGAAAGTGAAGTTCGAGCTAACAATTTCAGCTCGAAAAATTCATGTTTTGGGATAGGCAGGACGTTTTGCTTGTGGACTTTTTGCCTCGGGGTAACAACCAATGCTGACACATGCTGCAAGATCTTATATCAGTATAATCCACTTAATATGAAATTTTCTCCTTCCCCAGCCCCCTCAGTGCATTTTACATCTAAAATCATCTTATTAATACAAAATGTTTTTGTTTAAATTTCCGATAATACGAAATAGTGTAGTTTCAATAAAGTTTTGAAAAAGAATAACTAAATTTTGTTTTTGAAAAAAACTAGGATCGATAACTGTATCGTCAAAGAAATTTGACAAAAAAAAAAAAAATGACGGACAGGATGAAGAAAGCAACGACTTTCCACAAGTGCTTTCAGTGCTGAATGTACACAAGTTCCTATTCTTCTGTCATCCAAGAAAAATGAACCTTAGAAATCCTAATATTTTGTGCCAAGATGATATTCCAGGTGGAAACATTAGATAACCATTTTAAAATCAATAATTTTATAAATAAGAAATTGATAAGTATGCGAAAGCACTCTACTATTTTCGATTTTTTTCTAAAGTAATTACTAGTATAAAATTTACACGCAGTATATACACTCTTCGGATAGTAGGAAATGACATGTCCCCATGGATTAGGCTGTGTAAACTGGGTCGTGCAACCAAATTTAAAAGGCACGGCATGCTCAAAAGGATCGACAGTGCTTGTCAAAATGACCATGCTGGATGGCGGCAGATTTCTACGAGGGTGGAATTCAGAAGCTGGTCTTATGATACGACAGGTGCCTTAAATATGGGTGGAAAATATTTGAAAATAAGTCCAGGCTTTCATGTTAAAAATAAGGCATTAAAAAAAAATTGTCCTTATCTTTATTTTTATACTTTAAACAGGTCCCATTTAACCTGACAAATCAAAATAACTCGGAAAAATATGCATCATGAAAAAAATTTAAAAAATATGAGTTGAATATTTTTAAAAAAGCTATCCAGTGATATCAAGCTTGACCCTCCAACCCCACCCCCTTGTTGAGGGGGAACTTTGAAATTTCAAATGGGAACTCCCATTTTTACTGCAGATTCAGATTCTACGATAAAAATACGCAAGTTTTTTCTGAAACATTTTTTGATTCGTGATAAGATGGCACTGTAATCACACGAAATAATTTTTTTGCAATTCTCTAGAAATACAGTTTGGGTTAAAAATAAAAAATACCTGTTCAATATATTTAAGGTAATACGTTAAAGTGATAATACACTGAAGTGATAAGTTTCTGTTCCCTTGCCTCTCACCATTCACTAAAATTAAATGCTCAAAATAATGACCTCGAACTTCAATGCACTTGTTGATTCGTGCTTCAAACGCATCTGCACTTTTTAAATGTCCTGTGTAATTGCGGTGCAAGCATCCCCTATCCAGTGGCCGCTCAGTACCTGAAATTTTTATCGCCAATGGTTTAGCCAATAGCGATTTTCTTTAAGCCAAATCTCATGTTTTTAGTCAAAATTTAAAATTAAAAAAAAACGACATATCCTTTTAATCACATGATAATCTCATTTTCGAGGCTAAAAATAAAATTTTTCCATATAAATTGAATTAGACAAGTATGTTTGCCAAATGTGATTGTTTATTCGTCAGATTAGTTGAACTGTCGCCACTGGCGATTTGGCAAGCGGACTGCACAGACACTGCGCATCTGTTGAATCAGATTTTCGCGAGTTGTAGGAGTTTCTTTATAAACTGCATCTTTTAGGTACCGTAAAATCTTGAATACAGGCCCAGGCATCTATTTGTCTCAATTGTCTGAGTAAAAAAAGTTCTGGCTCATTTGTATTTGCTCAACTGTCCACTGATAAAATTTTAGTCTGTTTTGAAAATCATTGCCATTTATTTCCTGATGCAAGGACACATGATACAGATGAAATTTAGGTAACTTCAGCATTCTCCAAATACAAACACGAGAAATTCCCAATTGGTGCGATATTTCTCAGATGTTCGCATGTGGATTATCAGCCATTCAGCTAATACTGCTATTCGATTGTTTTCTTATCTTCGACTGTACACTTCATCACTAAAAAACTGTTTAACAACTCTAAAAGAAGAACGTGATCGTACTTTCAGGAAAATGCTCAGCATACAATTTGACAGCATTCTCCTACATTCACCATAAATAAAAATAATTCCAATTTATCGGATCATCTCTGATATATTATGGGAACTCATCATGGCGAGATGCCACCAACAAATTATGAAAAATTCTTATTTCGTGCAATTACAGTACCATCTTATACTAATGAAAAAAAAAAAAATGCTTCAGACAAAACTTGCGTATTTTTTAGCGTAACATTCGATCTGCAATAAATAAATAAATAAATAAAAATAAAAAATGGGGGTTCCCATTTGAAATTTTAAAGTTGCCCCCTGCCCCACCTACGGATCATTCGGTTAGCCTTTTTAAAATTATTAAACACATATTTTCCTTGTATGATGTGTATTTTTTGAGTTATATGATTTGTTAGGTTAAACGGGACTCCTTATATATCAAAACTGTACTCCGTGCGACAATTGTCAGAATTGCATATTTCAGGCACCAAGAGATCTTGAAAGAGTAAGTGAGTAGTGTTTTTTTTAATAAGATACTTTCATTATCAGAGCCAACAATTTTTATTATTATTATTCAAAAACAACTTGCAGCTCAGAGAAAGTGTTCTCAATACATACTAATATGTACACATCTTACAATGACGCATTAAATTTTGCCACACTCTTTCCAACCCCTGGTGCCTGTTTTACAAGGAGACAGGCAGACTCCATGCAGTATCACACCACATTCTATCGAATTTTTATGGACGGATGTTGTGATGTGCCCCCACGATTTGAGAAAAAAATTAAGAGTGAAATTCAGTGATCGTTCTGGCCATGGGAGAGGACCTTCCATCCAATCCAATGATAAAGAATCTGTTCTGTCAAGTGCTTGCAGACATCAATACAGAAGTGTGAAGACACACTTTGAAGTTGCAGTATGATCCTCACAGATAACACTCATTCAAATTGACATGGTGCCAGAAATATGCATTTCTAACCAATGTTTCTCTATCTGAAAACAGTAATGTTTATAGTCCTTCTACCATCTGTAAATTTTGACCCTAAAGGTTCAGACACCAGGAGGTTATGAGGTCAAAAGGAGCAAATTAAATAGTGCATGTTCTTATGCATGGTTAACACTTATCAAGATGATGATTAATATAAACATACGAGTCGACATCGTTCATTGCATGCTGGTTGGTCCATTTTTTATATCGAATAGTTTAAATGGAGATGCTTATGGAAAAAGCCCTACCAATTTTATTGACAGACTGGCCTTTTTTAATAAATCTGTGCATGGTCTTTAAAAATGCCTAATGCTTCATACATTATAGCAGGAGATAATTTCTCATCAAGAGCATATGCTATTTAATTTTCTTTTAGCATAGCACTCCCCTAATGCAAAGGTCCAAACAAATGTTCTAACACACTACATGATATTCCAATTATATAACCAAATCTCTTTCGATTGTAGTCTGGCTCTGTGCCTTTGTAGTGGAACAACTCATGAACCAAGCACTTCCAGTCATATGCTTATACGACTTTTTTTTTTTTTATTATTATTATTACTTAATTTATTTGTTACACGTTGCTTTTTTACTGATTTTTACAAAGCACCCCCTTGCTTTGTCCCTTTATTTTAGATTCCCCTTGTATTTAGCTGAACACGTTCCAATAATCTGTTTGAAATTTTAGTTAATGTATTTCCTTTTTCTTCACTTTTGATGTTAACATTCAGTTAATCTATAACTCGTAAAATGGTAGTGTTCAAAATTTTCTTCGATGAACAAATGGAAATGCTTGTAATTCATCACGATTTACATGAAGAAATTAATGGACGAGAATACAGTCACTCTTATTACAAAATTCAGGGGACCAATAAATTTTGTGTGTCATCAGGTTTTATAATAAAGAGAACAGGCATGACTATATTTAACTGCCATTTATGTTCATTCTGTACATAAATAAACGTGTAATGATGACAATGTGCTCAAGACATTTACCATCACAATTATTATACAGGGCATCTCAAAAGAATGTACTAACACTTTTTTTTTCCTCTCCCCAGGAATTATGAATCCATGGTGAGAGTTATCAGCTTTGTCTGGACAATGACGGTCATCAATTTGAACATTTGCAAACATGATTCTTTAATTACATTTGTCTTCTGTAATTCAAGCCTTTAAACTTGTCTCTATGTTCATAAATAATGTTTTTATAGTCGTTCAAAATGTTAGTACATTTTTTTGAGACACCCTGTATTTTTATTATTAAATGTTTATACTGCATTTTCTGATGTGTAGGTTGCAATACCCCCCCCCCCTTCTTCAAAGCTTTTGGGACCTGTCATTAATAAATCGAATATTGACAGATTTTAAAAATTAATTCCACAGATTTAGTGATCCTCTTCATGCTTTATTTTATTAGCAACAGGGTCCAAAAACATTGGAAAAATTAAAAAAAAATAATAATAATAAAATAAAATAAAAAAAAGAGAAAGAAATGCAACCACAAAATAGAGTAGAACGCCGATTATCCGGGTTCATCGCTGAGCGGCGACATTGTTGAATTAAGTGGAAGCAGGGGTCCCACGATTAGTACATTCGTACTAGATTCAGTACATTTAAATTAAATCAAGGATGGAATCTGAACGAGACGAGAAGACCAATGGAAGACCAGAGGCGTGATTACGTCATATCATTGTTCTTCTACTGGATACACAAATCGAGTATATATAAGCAGATAAATAAGGTGCAGAAGACTATCACGCCCTGGAAACTGCATTCAATTGGCTTAAGAGACAACCAAAATGTGATAATATACAATTGCTGCAACTAAAACGGATCAGAGTTTTAGCTGCCAAACGTCCATTGAAAACCATTGTAAACAGAATACTTGAAAACGCAATACTGAACTGTATATTACAGTAAAAAGTTAGAAATCAACATTTATAGTACATTATATGAAATTTTAATGAAAATAAAGTTGTTTTTTTTATTGTGAAATTGTCATTTTTTTCTTATGCGATCGATTATTCGGATTTTTGATTTTCCAGACAACCAATGGTCATAATTAGTCCGGATAATCGAGGTTCTACTGCAATTGAACAAGAGGTATAATTCCGGCCACACTCAGTCATAAACAAAGCAGAATGAATTGTTGAGAAAGGTGAAAAAAAAGTTGCTGCTATTTAAAATTATCTGACAGATTATCAGCAAGTTAATGAAAATGGGTGATGAAGGAGTCAAGATGACAATACTACTTCTCAGGATATAAAATATATTATTCAAATCTTTAATGATGCTACAGAAGCTCCTCACGCAGATGAATGGTAATCTGTTGGTCATTTCAAACTTGCAGCATTTAATTCATTGGTTGAATTGAATGAATCTTAATTAAATTCCCTAGGTGATCTTCACACCCTCCCAGATTAACTTACTACTACTGCATATTAAACCCCTCTGTAGATTCAATCAATGTAACGATTGAGGATTAAAATCATTACAAGACTGAATATACAGGAGTTTAGTAAATAGTAGGTATTTCCAAGTTTTTCATATTTTGAGTTTTCTCTGTTGAGTAGTGTATTATACACACTGTCAAAATTAATGCAACCACCAAAAAAGACTTAGGCATAGGAAGGAAATGTTACATAAAATAACTAATTTTATTTGCTTGTCCTTGCAATACAGAATCCACACAACATGACACCCAGGTAACCAACGTCAATACCCACTGTAGCCCCGACGCATGGCACAACAGCTGTTCACCCAATATGACATACTACGGGTATAGAGGCAGATGAAATGTAGTGTCGCACACCATGCTGCTTCAAGGCGACGGACTTGTCTCCTTGTTGGTCCTTCACATGCTCAATTGGAAACGAAATGGTCAAGGCAAGATGGCCATACTCTGAACAATCTGATGTGGCCATATAATGTCCTGCTGGAACAGCCCACCTTGGATGGTAGCCAAGAGCAGTCCTGCTTAACCACCTCATCTGCATATTGTTGGACTATTATATTAGCCCACTATGAACCCTAGAGCAGTACAAACAGTAGGATATGGCATACCACACAGAAATAAGTTAATAACTCAGGTTCTATAACACATAGCATAATGAAGTTTGGGGGAATAATAGGGTACATAGAATTGTGTATACGGTTAAAATTTGATCGAATTCCAACGATTAGTTTCAGAGTTACATAGTCAACATCGTAACATGTGGTAGATAGTACTCACATGTGAGCACGTGGTACGATGTTGACTGCACAACTCGGAAGCTACTTGTTGGAATTCGATCAACTTTTAACCGTATACACAATTCTATGTACCCTATTAATCCTCCAAACTTCTTTATGGTATGGGTTATAGAACCTGCATTATTAACTTGATCTTAGTAGCTGCATTTTTATTTGTGTTCATATCTCTGTTATCGTTCAAATTCGAACCCATGTTCATATGAACTTTTTTGCTTAGAATTATCCATACTACCTCCTCTAAAAGTTTGTGATAGGGTTTCAGATACACCCTGTATAATGCTAAAGCTTTATACTTATATTTGCATCCAAGTACAGGCAGTTTTGAATTTAGTGACTTTTTAGCATTGTTAAGAGTCAGATTTTATTGGTGGGTTTTTTTTTTGGAAATTGCATTCATTTTCCAATTAGTGACCATCGCTTGTATGCATCTGTTAGCAGTCTGTCAAGCGATTTTTCAAGATCTGGCGCGGTTAGATTTTTACACGGTTTTCAAATCTAGTCAATCGGGGTATAATCTATTTCACTACGTATTCTGGGTAACGGTCTTTGCCAATTCAGATGGAGAATCATGGCTGCAGTAGCTGGTGTTCGCCGACATAGGTTCTTGTGACTTTTCCCTCATGAATTTATTAACAAACAAGTTTTCAAAATTTGGTGAATCACTTTTTACTAAGTAGAAATGACACAGTAATCGGAGTGGTCGATATCCTCTTTTCCATCACCTTGAGAGGTTGACAACAGTTTGTACTGACTTGACCAATCAGATCAGTCCAGAGTCTGGATAATGCCTGAAAATCACTAAATGGGTGGACAATTAAGCTGTTGGTACCCACAAACTCAGATGACAGCTTGCCATCTCCCCCTCTTTTGAGAGAAATTTTATCACCAACCGTTGCTCCAAACCCGCTAGTTTCTTGCTCGACTCTCACATCGCTGCACACTCCATCCTCTCACTTTCACTGTTACAATCGCACCGAGCTGAAACTACATATGCGTCACATCGAGACACATAGTAGCACGCACTGACTTGTTTCGACTTGCTCACTGTTGGCTTCACCCGAAGGTCGATATATTATTGAATCCTCCTCGTACACATAAGGGACAATAATCAAATGAAAACAACCATCACACAAAAATATGTGTAGGAGTCTTGGGAAGCACGTTGACAATTTGCACCTGCACATTAGCCATTTTTTGTGTCGATGTAAGGTTAGCAATATGTGCGTTTGTCCTACATGACTAAGAAAAATTCATCATCGCACGTGGAATAGGTAGAGCAAATGCAGCAAGTCATGTTGACATGTGCTGGAGTAGCATAAGAGTCCGAGATGAATGCATATCACTGTTTGAAGAAAATGTAGTTTTAGACAAGCATATACTTCACAGTGCCACCATGCAGCAGTGTATGACAGAAAGATTGAAAAATGAAGTTCACAATCTGCACCAGAATCTTTCCTATCTCTAAAGTGTGACAACAGAGATTATGTTCACAGTTTTGAAAACAAAAATGACATGTTTATGTAAAGATGAACATTTTATTTTGTGTTCAATAACTTTATTCATTGGCTTTGCTCTTCCACAAAAAGAAATACATTTTATAGATTTGTTGTAATCCTTATTTCTCTGAAGAAAATACAAAAAGACAGCAAGTTTTTCACTAAGCTGTCCCACCTTGAAAGAAAGTGATGCCACAAGTGATGTAATTGTCCTTCACCCACAAGAAGTAGCCCTCAACCAGCTTTCACTTATGAAGTTTAAAAAACATGTTGCAATTGTAATTTGTTAATTTCCCCCCACAAAATATAAAAAGTCAGAGGGTAGAAAAGGAATCTGATGGGGGAAATAAGGGGGGAGAAGAGTCTTATCAGGATTATTTGAAAAGCAAGATAGCAACCCTAATATCTAATGGAAGAAGACTACTGAGTGCTATGCTACAGTCTTTGCATTATGTCATTTTCTTCCCAAAGTGGAGCAAAAAGCAGTTCCCAGACATACAAATCATTAACATTGTGAAAGCCAAGACATTTGCAACCCAGGTCGTAATTTCTAAACTGGAGCCATATTACTAATTCAAATGATAAAAATAGGGAATTGAGGCAGGGAAATAAATACCGCTTAAAAATGATTATTAGTATCAGTCTTGCATAATAAACATGGATGGCAACAAAATCTAGTTTACATTCTTGAAATAAATACCAGCTTATTAGAAACCATAGTTTTCATTTACCATTTCAGTGTTCAGATAAAATTTTGAATCAACATTAGAACAATGTTTATATAAAATTTCCCAAAAATAACAGGTATCTAGGTTAAATATAAATCCCATTTCCATCACAGGAATGTTGAAATAGTAGATCATCTACCATCCAGTTGGACATTCCTTGCTGCTTACTAAAGTCAGATTCAATTTAAGCTGACACCATTAGGAGAGTTAGCGACCTCATCACCTGAGAATGGCTTCCTATATTCCTATGCATCTATTGCTATTCCAGCTTCCATCTTTTAAAACTTATTTCCTATTACTCTTAGTTAATAATGTTAAAGTAATAAACTATGTTATTTAATATCTGCATGAAATGACAGTAAGAAATGTTCTGGCAGGGAAGCTGGAAAGCTGGAATAGCGATAGATGCGTAGGAATACAGGAAGCCATTCTCAGGTGATGAGGTCGCTAACTCTCCTAATGGTGTCAGCTTAAATCGAATCTGACTTTACCTCTTGATCAGGTTCATAAAATAAATATTTCCAAGTCTGTCCATAATGCCACAAAATATACCACATAGCATGGTTCCTCTGCAACCATCGGTTACTATGCATTTTGTACCAGGTGTCCCAAAAATGAGTGACGAGTTGAAAAATCAATTAATGAAAAAAGAAAAGGCAATAGAAACATACGGTTTGCTGCTTAGGAAACAGAATTTATTCGCACCAAGTTACAAAGTTCGTCAACAGATACAGATGGCACTGGTATTCTCTACATATTCCATCCCACCAGATCGGCATTCTATACCTCACTCAGCATTCCAATTTAAAATGTTTGCATGGGCGCCTGCGAATTTTGTCCTCAGATTGTGCCATATTGTTGTTGCGAATGGTGGTTATTTTGAAAACATTGTTTTATTGGTCCCCCCCCCTTTTGACGTACATTGTAACTAATTTTGAAACTTGGTGCAAATAATTCCATGGTTTCCTAAGCAGAACACAGCAAACCATACATTTCCATCGCCTTCCAATTTTCATTAATTGATTTTTAGGATACACGGTACATCACTTTCTAACCAACCTTTGTACTGTCCGCTTCCCACGAAAGTGCTCACTGCGCACGGTGCAGTCGTGGATGCGTCCACAGCACTGATAGGGAGGGAACCTTAACTAGCTGCTGCCTACCATCCATGCATTTTCGTATGTGTTCCCTATCAGTGATGTGGACGCATCCACGACTGCAGCGCGCAAAGTGAGCACCTTCAACAATTCGGGGGCATTTTCGTGGGAAGCAGACGGTATACAGGGTTGCCCAAAACTTACAAACGAATATGCATTATATGGGACAAGTTAAACATGAACAGTTCAAACAAGACTAGTTGTGCAATGGGGAAGTCACATAACAGTTGACATGGAGGTCAGACATTCAGAACCCTTGAATAACAGGAATGAAAATACCACCCTTGATACAACAGAAATATCTCACATTTTTGAACAATTTCACTTGTACTAAAGTATAAAGAAGGGCTCTTTTACCACAACAAAAGTAATAAAAAATATAACAAAAATAAAAATAACAGAAAAATACAACCTGGAAGCGCTTTTCGAGAGCAAAGCTCTCATCATTCGGCAGGAACCAAGGAGAACACGTGGAAAACCCAAAGTGAACTGATTAGAAACCGAAGAAAGCGGTTTATATAGCAAGAGAAACACAAGGCAGACCAATAATAGAAAAGAAATAAAAACAATATTATTGGTCGACTAATTGAGACCACACCACTGAATTAGAGGGGAATCACCAATAGGGCCTAAATCGGAGTTTAATAACGTGTGGTTCTTGGATTTATGGATAGCCATGCTCTCGAAAGCATCTAACAAGTGTTTTTTATTGATAGATTGCAAGTTTCAAGTTGTCGATGGACAAATCATGACCCGTCTCTATTGAATGTTTGGCTATGGCCGATTGACTGCATCTACCGAATCTTCTGTGGTTGAGGTGTTCCTTAAATCTGGTGGATAAACTGAGTTTGGTCTGATCTTTGTAAAGGACATTGCGAACAATGGATGACGTAGATGCCTGACTTTTGTATATCCGGTACCTTATCTTTGGGGTTGCCCAGCAAGTTTCGTATTTGGTGGGGTTGACCACAGAAGATTCGGTGGATGCAGTCAATCAGCCATAGCCAAACATTCAATAGAGACTGGTCACGATTTTTCCATCGACAACTTAAAACTGTTACAACTTAAATATACAGAGTAGTCAATTTAAATTAAGACCTTGAAATATCTCAAAAACTGTGCATTGGATCAAAAAACATCTAGAATGAGAGTAAAATTGACACCCCCATCTGTGTACCCCTCTTCGATTTTTGTCGATTACAGTGTTGCATCCAGATGAAAACAAAAGGGCGCAACGTCCCACCTTTTCTTCAACGTTCCCTGCCAGTTTTCGTTGATTTATTTAAAGTAACCATTGTAATGAATAGTTATGTTTCTAACTTGCCCTACTTTCTGCCAAATATGCCGTATTTATTGTTTGCTGCCCTGCCATTTTGCTAGATGCAACCTGTTACAGATGCCCTGCCATTCCTCATCTGTTAAATAAAATATCAATTGCAGGTCAAATTGTAGGCATTTTTTCCTGGAGAATCCGAACATGCAATAGAAAATGGGTGTTCCCATTTAAGATATTCTGTTAGCCCCTTCCCCCAAAGAGTGGGGAGTCAATTCTAGTATCATTGGATAGGCCCCTTCGAGATGAACAAATTTCATTCCAAACGTTTTTGATCTGATGCATAGTACTGGAGATATTTCAAGGTCTTCATTTAAAATCTACACCCTGTATAACGCTTTCAAATTTAAACCCCAACTAAACATAATAATTTAAGGGATCATTCACAAAATACATTAGCTAAAATGACAAAATTTTAACCTAGTCTCCCCTTTGTGACATTAATAATACCATATCTCCCAAACAAATGTACGTAACACTTTCGAATATTCTCCCTTAAAAGAGGAAATCTTTTCACAAAAAAGGAGAGGCAATATTTTAGGAATATATAAGCGAACGTTTATACTTTGATAACCTCCTCCCTTCCTCTTATTCTACCATTCACTTTGTCACTTTTTCAAATACCCCCACCCCCTTCAAGTGAAGGCATTTTGTGAATGACCTAACAATTAATGAATTACAAATTAATAATGCCATACTTAGCTAGTTATACCCACCATGAAAAAAGGATATTTACAATAAAAAATAATTTAAACTTGTATCAAAAAATATCATACTGATATTACACATTTAAAAATTGCTGGGCTTATTTTTTGATAAAAGTCATTTTCAATTTTTAATAATATTATAGGCAGTCTAAATTTTCTTTCTTTCATAGTGGATGTAACTCTGGCAGAGTAGGGCTTGTTATTAATTTTTAATTTTTTAATTGTCAAATTATTATATTTATTGTTTGGGACAGGTTAACTTTGCTATGAAGGAACAAGTATACGCAGCTCAAATGCAGTACATAGCATTTTTTTAATATATTTATAAAGTAAACATGAATAATCCCTTTACCTTTAAGACTCCCGTGAATTGACACAAAGATCTCACAACTGTACTTCCTTCATAGCAAGGTTAACTTGTCCCTTCATTAGTTTTTGATTTTGGGTATCCCATACCAGAACTCAATTGGCCACTCTCGTGGGTCTGCATACTCAGTTGGTTAAGCTTTCTAAGCTAGCACTTCAGTACAAGTTCAGAGGGATGTTCACTAATTTCCCCAAACGATTTTAGCCAGCCTGGTTGCATTCATGCTTTGTATATATTATGGTGCGTCTCAAAAGTTAAAGACAACTGTTTTGCATAAAAAGAAATTGCATAAACATTATGATGAAAACTGCGTCTGAAATTAGTTTATTGGCAGTAATTAAAGTTTTTATCACAGTTCTCCTAAAAAAAAAAGCAATAATTTTGTTTTATTTTTTTATTTAATAACTATTATTTACTGCATTTTACAAGGCATACTTCAAAAGGGCCAATCACTTATAAAATGAAGACAAATGCAAAAATAAATATTCTTACATTATTTTTCTACAAAGTCACCATTTCATTTCAAGCACTTCTGACTTTGTAAAACAAGCTTCTTCAAAACCAACGCACAAACTCCGCTGCATGGAATTTCAGCCAGTTTGAAGTTTTCAACTCTTCAGTTTTCTCAGTTTGAGGTGATGGTTGTTACCGATTCCAAGAAACCGATCAGAAGCACACCCTTTTGGTCTCAGAACAGACGACATGACTTTCCTTGAAATTTTTTCAGTTTGAGTAAACTGGAATGATGCACTGCATGAATTGATTTTGCACTCTGTGACTACAATAACTTCCTACATCTCAAGAATTTGCAGAAACTGAAACCTCAGTCCAAACCTGGCTGAAATCCCAGGAGAAGGAATTTTATGTGGAGAATTTGAAGAAGCTTTAGCTTGTTTAATGATATCAAAAGTGTTTGGAATGAACTGGTGACTATTTAGGGAAATAACAATTTGAACCACATAAATTATTAATTTATCCTCATTTTATAATTGACTGGCCATTAATTATTATGTGCCTCGTATTAAGTAATCAGACTTAACAACCTAAATAAACGTAGAAAAATAGACAATCAAATCAGATATTTCTCCCCTTTTTTATTTAAACATACAAGATGTGACGTGTTAGCTTATCTCTTGGTTTATGCAGAACAAAGTGTCAAGTACTTTTAAAAGACAAATGACCAAAAGCTTCATTAAAATTACCAAGCTGTATGTGCAAGTTAAACTGGGATAAAGGCAAAAATTATAAATTTACTCTCTCTCTCTCTCGTAAGTACTTTAGCATTTATTTGACCCACTACATGAATTTAAGTAATACAAAACTTGAAAATTAACCTAGAGGCTTTATTTTTTTTTTGGCTAAACTTTAGCCAAAATAAATAACTACCAAGTACAGGATGTTTCAAAAAGAATAATTCAGCTTAAAAAAACTCATAACTATCCAGCTTAATCAGTTTTGATCCAATAATGTATAGGTAGAAAACGGGAAATCTTGAGTTTCACGCAGCTGCCGACAGCAAGCGCCAACGTTTGTCAACATGGCGACTGCACAACAAAAATCGTTTTGTGTTCAGAGAGGTGTTAGTTCGTAACAAGTGTTCAGAGCGATTTTCATCGACAATACCCTGGTGTTCTAGCTCCTACCGCTCACAGCATTAGGCGATAAAGAATTCCAAGACACAGGTTGCCTGTGTAAAGGGAGATCACCTGGCCATCCCCCGATGTCACAGACTACCATATAGACATTTACCGTGTATCCAAAGCACTTATAATTTGGTTTGTAAAAAACCTTTAATATAAAATTAATCTTAGGTTTCTATGTTCAATAATTTTCATAATATATGCATTTCAAATCAGGTGATTCTTTTTGAAACGCCCTGTATATTCAGGTTCAAAACTTTTCTCCATTATTTGTGCAGACGAGTTACATGCCAATATCCATAAACTGCAAGATCTGAAATAACTACACCATCTAATTGAAAATGAATTGTTGGTATTCAAATATTAAGATCAATGCAAGTTTGAAGCTAGTATGCTATCAGCATCTGGGGAAAAAAATCTATGTCACTTCAGCACCATACAGCAGAGATATGTGAATCTGTAGTGGAACAAAGTATGTGTTACTGACGAACCCATGTGGCAATTTCTCAAACGATGTTCACAAGTTGACGGAACAGAAATTCTTCAATAGTCAGGCCAAATGAACCTTGCATTAACATTTGTAATCATTAGCTTGTGAACAGCTGTTCTACCATGATAACCAATCCTATGCAACTGTTTCTGAAGATAGTTTTTTTTTTTTTTTGCTAACGGCGCTTGCCAGATGCATTTCCAACCTCTTCAGCGACCGAAGCAGCAGAGATAGTGTGAGACCTCTTGACATGTCAAACCAGGCATCTTCTGTCAATTTCTGCAGTTGTTCGAGACGTTCTATTACTGTTGTTGCACCATCTTGCTTCCATCTCTTTATAACATGTGCCACAGTAGATTGAGATGTTCAGTTAGGATGTGATGCCTCATACAAAAAAAAGTTACACAAATTTCATCCTACGACATGTTCTGCTTTTTGTTATACCCATGCTCTTCCTGGTAAATGGTGTCCAAATACTAGCCTATGTAGTGTAGTTTTCCTACCCGAAGTACCATATCTTGATCCCAAACAGAATTTAAAACAATGGAAGAAGTTAAAGCACTGAAATAAAAATGAGGAGTTTTGGAAAATGTTTATAACATTTAAGTATGAGGGGTTGTCAAAGTTTTAATTATCACTTTGGAAAAATCAAGCTGAGACTATAAAACTTTCTCTACATATTCACTCTTCAATGCGACACATTTTCCCCAACAATGGATGACTTGGTGGTAACATTCCACCTTGAAAATCACATCATCCTGGAAATGCTTGCCACGCAATGGTTTCTTCATCCGTGGAAAGAGAAAGAAGTCACAGGGAGCCAGGAGAATACTGAAGGAGAGGCAAAATTTCATAGCCCAAAGAAGCAGCATGTACATCCTGCGCAGAATGAGCTGATGCGTTATCGTGATTTGTCAGGTTCAAAATGTCGTGCAAGATGTTGAGAACTGATCCATGATTGATTTTCATATTTTCCACTATCGTCTCGATTGTGATAGGCTGGTCTTCGAGCACCAGGGCCTGCACTTCTCTTGAGATTCCTAGTTCTTCATGGAGAGATGATCTACCACTTCGTTGTTTGTCCTTCAGACTTGTTTGTCCGCACTAGAAGCGTCTGCACCACCTAATCACTGTGTCACATGATGGTGCATTGTTGCTGTACACTTCCATTAACTCGGCATGGATTGTTTCAGTGTTGTTCCCCTTCAAATGCAGAAAACGAATCACCTCAGGATACTCCAATTTATCAATGGGATGCATCATTTTGTTTTGGTCCCTCTAGCGGCGTGCTACGATACTGTGGCACGGGGATTTCAATGTGCACTAGGACTGCAGACATGTACTCGCATACAAACAAAAAATTAATTACGCTAACTTTATTTTTTTGATATAATTAAAACTTTGGGTACATCCATTACAGTATGTTCCCAAGAATGATGAAATCAACAAGCAAAGAGTGCAATTAGGTCCTAATACAGTTACTGCTGCAGGAAAACCCACAACAAAACTGTAGATTTTTAATTCAATGATGATAATTCAGCATCATGTGTGTGTGAAGATTTGTCAATGAAAGCACCCATAAACAAATTTCTCAAGCCCCTAGACCAGTGATGGGCAAACTATGGCCCACGGGCTGCTTCAGTTTTTTTTTGGCTCGCTACCAGATTCCACGCGGCCCGCAAGATTTAGAAACATCCACAAGAGATACCAGAAATAGGATAATTTCAAATGATTTTTAGGGAAACAGTGCACTTTATATTAAAAATCTTTAATAAAGTTTGCCCACCACTGCCCTAGACCATTTATAATTTTCTTATTTGAGGAATAAATTTTAAACCATAAACTGAAAAGTATCTCAGAGGTTGAGATAGTGAAAGATGTTTATAATAATTTAAAATGTTCAAAAATAGAAGTTAAACATGTTCTGTATAAGGATGACAATAATGGATAGTTTGTGTAGTTTTCTGCAACATCCAGTTCTTGCCACTGTGGACGTCCTTGGACATACAGAAAATGCAAAACTGCAGACAATTCTTATCAAGTACAATCGTGCAACACACCTGCCATCTTTCACTGATGCATGTGGACTATCGCATAGCCTTTACTTTCCAGGTGCAATCCCAGCAAAAACATACAAGCTAAACATATTTGACATAAACATTTGGTATTCAGCATTTTGACATTTGCAAATTATTTATACTTTTAGTTTAAAGATAACATCTCCAGAACTTCATATTATAAAACAAATAAGAAAAATCAGTTTGTTCTTCCAAATCTGACACACTGCACACTTCATTGAGTTCACACACACACACAGAGATATAAAACCGTCAATGCTTGCAATTATTCACAATTTACGAGGGATGATCAAAAAGTAATGTCACAAATTTTTTCTTCTCGAAAATGACGGCAGATATAAGAAAATTGTGATATATAAAAGTTAGTTTGATTCATTGTTAAAGTTTTCTGTTAGTGTCGTGTGCATCTGCCAAGCAATAGCAACATGACAGTCCAAACAAGATGGCGGCTCTATTTCATTGTCCAGTGCTTTTGAGCAGCGTAGTGTTATGAGTTTTCTTTGTGCAAAAGAACTGAAACCAGTCGATACCCATAAGGAAAATGTGTCGATATACGGAGGTGACATCGTGCTGCTCCGAACAGTACAACTTTGGTGGAAGGCTTTTAAAGAAGGACGAGAGGACCTGCTGTACGAACATCGCTCTGGCCATCCACGGTAATCCATGACTGACAGCAACATTGCCGCTGTGGAAGTGCAGCTGTGGGAGAACCGGTGGATTACTGTGAGAGAAATTACTGCAACGTTGGACACTTCATATAGGACGGCGTATGACATGGTTCACAAGCAGTTCGGCGTACATTTCTTCCGACATACATACTATTGTCAATTCCGAACGCTACAGAGCCACATTAAGGAAATCTTCGGGCAGCCATACGCAGGAAAAGACCCCGACTTGGTAATGGAGGACACCGTGCTGCACCATGACAACGTAAGTCCCAACACAGCGAAACGGGTCACTGACCTGTTGCAGCAATGGAACTGGGAAATGCTGCTTCATCCTCCATACAGCCCGGACCTGGCTCCCACATCTTCGGACAGTTGAAGAAGTCACTGGCCGGTCAACATTTCTGTGACGAGGGAAATAGGCAGTTCGCAACTGGTTCCGCACTCAACCGGACGACGTGAAAAAACTTGTCCACCACTGGAATCGTTGCCTCAATCGGTTTGGAGATTATTTGGAAAAATAAAAGTCAGAATGTTCTATCGAATGTACATGCGTTTTTATTTTTTCCCCGGTCACGATATTAGAGAAAAAAAATACACGACATTACTTTCTGATCACCCCTCATACTTGTCAAATGATTATTTTTGTTAAAAATTGACTCATAAATTTTGATTATCAGCTATATCCTCTTCTCACCACATTTTAATATCACTTCATTTTGTCACATTCTGTTTTGTTTAAATTTCTAATTAACTATAGAGACTGTAAATGCATGCAGAAATATGGAAGTCAAAGATTCTAAAATTTGACTCACAGTTTTCAAGCCGAGGAGTCAAAAACTGGTAAATTTTTGGTCCTAGAGCAAACTCGAGTAAGGTTTAACAAAGTCAGGCCATTCTTGTTCATTTTAGCAACATGATGCAGATTCCCAAGATTCAGTAGCTTCAAAAGGGTTGATGCAAATTTTCAGCCAATCATTTAAGTGAGCCTGCTTTATATCAATCTTAAAACTATTTTCCCTGCTCACCAGCCTCATAAACGTTCAGTCCATTTAACCCTTTAATACCATGCATAATATGACCACACTTGGTCACGTTATAGTATTCTTTAAAAATTTATTTAATTTTAATGTTAATACATAACACCCATTTGGGGCCCATAGCTGCCCTTTAAGAATTGTATGTTTATATAAGCACTGTGTTTTGTGGGCCATGTAAACAGTTTTTGTATTTTTTTTTTTGCAATGTTGAAGGAGTAACAACTTTGTAGTAAACTTTTATCAAATTTTTTAAAAGAAAATTACAGCAAACATTATTAAAATGTATTGTCCTATTAATAAAGCTATAACAGGGTGTCTACAGGTCACGAAAGTCCCGAAAAAATCACGAAATTAGAAAATGGTCACGAAAGTCACGAAAAAGTAGCGAAATTAGAAAATGGGTCACGAAAATTTCAAGTCGCAGAAATAAAATTTGGTCATGGAAAAAAATCTGCTCACTCCAGTCTGGGAAAAATTCTTAAAAAGGCTTTTTTGACGTTAAAAATAATTAAATTAGGTCATGAAATTTTTTTCAAGAGGTCCCCAAAAAGACGCTAAATTAACTTTCAGAAACTCTGTAGACACCCTGTATAAAGTGAAAATTATTTTAAATTTGATGAAGACATCTGCTGTAACGGGGTTCGTATTATTTTTTTAGAAATCTGAAATGAAGAGTTCTTAAGGACTTTTTAAGGATTTTGAGAGATTTTTAAGGACCTTTTTAAATATACACAGTGGGCCAGAAAAAAGATTCATGAAAATTTTCTAAGTTCGATGGGTATGGTCCAATGAGGGTGAGAGGGTACTTAATCACCTGTAATTGTCAATCCTTTGTTGCAACAATGTAATTTTTTTCTTTCGTGAAATTATGGTTGAGAGAGTTTTTTTCAATAAACCAACATCTCCTATTTTTGAATGGACACGTCTCATGTTACATTTCCTTTCAGTACTGACCCCCAATGGACCATACCCATTGAACTTAGAAAATTTTCATGAATCCTTTTTTCTGTCCCACTCTGTATATACATTTTATTTTTTAGTTTATTCCTTTCAGTCTTGGGTTTGCAAACAGTTATTAACTCCTGCTTTTGCTACAAATATGGGAAAATAAAGAAAATGGGATGAAAATTGAATCTGAAGAGGTGGCTCATGCTTTCAAGGCTGCTTTGCCCATTCTTAATATCTTTCTTTCTTTTTTTTTTTTTTTTTTTTGCATATTCTGCAATAGGCCATTTGATGAAGGAAGAAAAACATCTCTTGTCTACACAAAAGTATTTTTGTTTACAACTATCCACAATTACTTGGTATTTCAAAATGATTGAAAGCAAAATTACATTGCAAGCATCAAGTTGAAACCACGTTGAAATACTAACTTACAATAATTTGCAATAAACCATAATCCTTTGCGACCTGCATATCCGTGCAAACGTGATTTCTTGCGGAGAATAAAATGTTGCTCTTTGCTTACTCAGTAAATCTATCCCCACAAATTAAAAACACACCTTTTTTTAATGTCTTCCCCAATCCTAATGGCAGCAAATGATTTCCCATTTCTTGATACAAAGTTTCATGTTTCACATAAAATACATAAAAAATAAGTACTTCTTAAGAACCATATAATAAATAGTAAAATTTTAACGATTATTAATGCATAAATAAGCACTTTGTAAAAACTTTTTAAGGGCCCTTAAAAGCAAGAACTGAAAGTAAGGAGTTTTTAAGGATTTTTAAGGACCATACGAACCCTGTATAACAAAATCAGTTTTCATATGCTCACACAATAATAAGTGCACACAATATTTCAAGATTACTTTAACATTTTTAATATAGAGATTTCACTTTGCACAAATCTACTGAAATAATGGAAGTGAATGATGTTTAGCAGTTCAAAAACTTTTTACTGAACCATCTGAAATTAATGAAAATTCTGAGAAAGATTCTTCAAATGTTGATGGGGGTGGGTTTAATTGATAATTTGAATGATCAGCAATTGCAAACTGAATCAGAACTGGCATATGTTTACAAGATAAAATTCATTTAGAGTCTTCAATCAACAGAAAGTGATATGAATTCCGTAACTGCTCCACAACAGTGCGGGACATAAAGCACAATATTTAATGGAGGACTTTTGTATGGGATTGCTTTGTTCCATTTCATATAAAATATCTATTTTTACAATAGAACCTCTGTAAGTTGACAAACCAAGGGACTGCAACAAAATGGTCAAACTATAGAGAAATGAACTGAAATGCACATAAGTTTATTCTAATAAATGTGTCATGGAGAGAAAAAAGAAAAAAAAAAAACAACTCACCAAGTCAATGCACTTATTTTTATTACAAAAATAACAAGAGAATGAACATTCAATGCTAGGTACATCGCTCGGCATAGTCGGGCATGTTTCTGTGGCGAATGATTTTAGCTGTATTATCAGATATCTGACTTTACACTTCTGAATATTTTTGACTGAATTTTATTCCAAGTAGAACTGATCCAGAGGACAGCATCCATAGCATTGACTGACGCAGCTGCTGAATGTTGCTTCTGCAGCTAGATCACAAGCTTGGGTTTCAGTGATGACTTGATGTGGTGTTTAGAGGCAAAAACTTCAGTGTCACATTTGTGAGATGGTTTGTGGCTGGCTAGCACAGCTGTGAGTAGAATGGACAGTTTCTTTTTTCTTCATGTCTTTGTCAATACTCCACACCCACTACTCAAACGGAGAGCAAATAGTCCTTAAACGTCTCTGGCAAAGCATTTAAAAATCTTTGCTAATAAGTAACACTTGATTACATTGTCCAACTTTTAGAGAAGAAATTAACTTTGTGTCACAATCCAAGTGGTCAAAACAATGCATTGTTTACATGGGATGAATGTCCAGACTATAAAAATTCAATCAACATAGGGAGATGGTCAACTTCAGAGGTTCAACTGAATTTATATTATTCAGTATTAGTAATAGCAGAGTATGTTCAAAATAATTATCAAAATTTAATGGAAAGAAATGCATTTTGCCGTGGTCAGATTGCATCATTATTCCTCTCTGAAGTGCTTAAATGTGATCATATGAACTGGCATGCAAGTGTCCCAAACCGTTGTTTACAAACTTTATGTGCTGGTCTGTCAGATCGTAGCGAACAAGTTTTACATAGGAATTTGTGACAGACACGCAAAAAACATTTAACATAACTTTATTAACAAAAACGAACAAACTCATAGTTACACAAAATGTTCAAAATTCGGTCCAACCATCGCAATGCATGCCTCACAACTTCTAGACATGTAATCATGTTTTCAAAATTCCGAACATCGCCCTCTAATACTCTAGTTTCCACGAACCGAGTTTCTATCGTTTTTGT
Source organism: Rhysida immarginata (assembly GCA_023313115.1). Classification (NCBI taxonomy): domain Eukaryota; kingdom Metazoa; phylum Arthropoda; class Chilopoda; order Scolopendromorpha; family Scolopendridae; genus Rhysida; species Rhysida immarginata. The sequence goes on along the minus strand of JAHWFO010000211.1, from coordinate 1,250,590 downwards.
CATATTACATTGTGGCATTGTTTGAAAGTGCAGTATACAGTGCATACTGGCAATGTCAACAACATGGATATCCAACAAAAGCGTAGAATTTTGTATACTTCTCTATTTATGAGTTTAAAATATCTACTCAACCAATCAACAAATTAGCCCATTAGCTTTATTATCACCATCATAATTTATACATTTCGGGTAGAATTGCCAAACCAACCAGAGCTCAGCAAAATGCAACTGCGAGTGCAAGCCTGCGATGCCAAACTAGTTTCGTCAATGAAACCAGTTCTCAGGACTACTTTGAACAAAACAAGTTTCAACTACAGTCAACAGTTTCAACAAGTTTCTCGTTAATCCGAAGTCGTGGGGACCAAGAAAATTTTTCGTATAAACCAACAATACTAAGCGTTATGAAATAAGCACGGAAATAAGAGTAATTTAAGTAATTTCTATAGTATTGTACTATACTAGAACAGAAAAGCGTTAACTTATTTGTTTAAACCATGTTAAAAGGGTTGTTTCCATGTCTTCGTATGCTGCTTTTCGCTAAGTTTTCTTCCCAACTCATTTCAGCCTGTTGTCTAATCTTTTCAGAGTTTTTAAGAATCATTGATAATGTTGATGCGGGAATGTCGGTCTTTAGCAACCTGCCCTTTTATAGCAGTTGGTTTTTCTGCTAATTGTAATTTAAGATCTAACGAAAGATCCTTTCGTTTCAGTTTGCTTGAGGCTGACATTGAATAATAAAATTGGATAACTGCTCTGCATTGTAGCAATGACAAAATTGATTTTGAAACTATCATTGCCACGTTTAAATACAAATTTCAGTGCCATGTGACAGGATTTCAGATCTAGAATAGCTGAACCAATCAGATTTCGCGAATAAGATTTCCCGCCAGTTTGAAAGCACGTGATTCAGATTTCACTCTATCTCGAAGCCACGTGACAGAACAAATCACACGTAGAAGCAATCATATATCCTGCTGGTGTAACACATGAAATGACTGAAAATTTTTATTAACTTTACAGTTCTTGGTCCCCATGACTTCGGATTAATGAGAATTGACTGTATATTTTTCAACAACATGAGCATTCTATGATGTAATTTCACCCCCAGCCAAATAGCGTGCCTCCGAACACAAGTGAGGCTTCATCTTTCTTCCCTGCTTGACGTTTTATTTAAACAAAAATGGCGGATGGTTCTTCTGAGCATTCGTTGCGTCAACAGCCATCGTTAAGAAAAGATGACAGTCTCTTTTCAATAAATTTATGAAATTTTCCTTCGCTTAAACCGTATTTTAATAAAAATATGTTCGTATAAAGCAGAAAAATTTACATAGAAATTGCTTTCTCTGGGACGGGCTACAAGAGGTCTTCGTATTAACGAGAATTGACTGTAGAAAACTAAGTGGTTGGAGAAACTACTTTCGTTTCCACGGAGTTCTGGATCTAGTTTCGCTAACTGAACCAAGAAAAACTCTATTCGTGGAAATGGGGTATAAGCGGTGGCCGGTTGTTTTCGGACACAACTTCCTATGTAAACTTCTTGGACATGGTCTGATAGACCAGCACGTCAAGCTTGTAAACGCCCTTTTGAGTCCTTTTAACGATGGTTTTCATCATTCACTCAGACATAATTGAACATGAATATACAAGTTTTAACCAAATTTTAGAAAAAAATATTTTCCAATGTTAAAGGGCTAAACAGTATTTAAAAAACGTTAATTGCATGTATACAGGGTGTATCTGAAACCCTGTCACAAACTTCTAGGGGAGGTAATATGGATGATTCTAAGCAAAAAAAGTTCATATGAACATGGGTCGGAATTTGAACGATAACAGAGATATGAACAGAAATAAAAATGCCGCCACTAAGATCAACAAGTTAATAACTCACCTTCTACAACATCTAGGATGATGAAATTTGGGAGAGTAATAGGGTAGATAAAATTGTGTATACCGTTAAAATTTGAACGAATTCCAACGAGTAGTTTCCGAGTTATGTAGTCAATATCGTAACACATGGTGGTTAGTAATCACATGTGAGCACGTGTTACGATGTTGAGTGCATAACCCAAAAACTACTCGTTGGAATTCATTCAAATTTTAACAGTATACTCAATTTTATGTACCCTATTATTTTCCCAAATTTCATCATCCTAGATGTTATGGAAAGTGAGTTATTAACTTGTTGATCTTAGTGGCGGCATTTTTATTTCTGCTCAGTTATCGTTAAAATAGTTATCGTCTAATTAATTATTGAGTACTTTTATATTCAAGTATTTTTGTAGTGTTGTTTTAATATTTTTTTATAATAAAGAAATTCTAAATATTCCTTGATTTTATGTTAATTTTTTGTTAATGTTTCATACCTAGTAATGTTTAAAACATTATATGATATAACTGATATTATTATAAACAAATAAATTCATGTAATAGTATATAGGATTCATCTTAAATTAGGCTGAGAAGCTAAACATTCGTAAAATTCATCTTATTTGCAAGGATATCTTAAAATACGGATTTGTTATTATTTAAACAACTCTATAAAAAAATATTAAACCAACCCTACAAAAATACTTAAATATGAAGGAACTAGAGAATACTTAAATTACTTCATAATTTATTCATAAAATTAATGAAAGGCACAATATTTGGTTTCAATATTTTCATAATTGAATTTTGGACGTTAGCTTATATTTTCTAAGGCAGAAAAAAATTTCTGTATAGTCTGCATCAGTTTTGTTTTCTGAATTAGTTATTAATTATGATTTAAAAAATGAGATATAGCATTTATTTATTTAAATAGTTATCATTATGTATATATCATAGGAGAGAAGACGGGTGAGCCAGCGACACTCTTGTATTTGCGGCAGGAAAGAGCTGGAGACAAGCGACAACTGACGTCAACAGTGTGACCTTGACGAACCCCCCCACTGCAGGCGGCAACGAGCGACAAGCTGTCGCTCCTAATTTTTTATTTGCGGCGGGCCTTAGGTTCAAAATTGGTAAATTTTCTCATTAAGACCTTGACATTTTTTTTTTTTGGACCAGCAACATTAATCTATTTTATTATAAAGAAAATTGGTTTCTCAATTTACTATAAAACATTTAAATCTTCACTGAAATTGCAATAAATAGAGCATTTAAATAAGCAATAATTTAAATGAGTTAAGACCATGTCATATCTGGAAGAACTGCTGTAGAATATGTAATGCAGACTTTAACCAAAGTAGTCATATAAATTTTCTGGGGAGAACACTGGAGAAGACAAAGGACCCATCCTTCCTCAATATTGATAGTTCCAAAGTGAGGTAGCTGGATTGGAAGAAATTCTGTTTGCGAGCCCAAAGTTGATAAGCAGAGATGCATTAGGCTAGCCCAAGCTGGTTCATTTAAGCAGCTTCAGCTGATCAACTACAACAGTCTGGTCCAATTACTAACAAATGTTGATGGATGTAGAAGAAAAGGATGAGACACCCCAGAATAAAATAAAAATTGAACATGGGGTGATAAGACTCTGAAACAAGCTGACATTTTGGATAGAGACTCTCCCTTGTTAAAGCAAAGAGTGGAAGACTTTCAAGCGACAAATGCCTTTTCTCTGGGCCTTACCACCCTGTGTTCAATTTTTAATCCAAATGTTGGAAGTCGACAAATGCAAAAAAAGACGCATGCTTTGAATCTTCACAACTCTCCATTCCTCATATTTTAATAACCTCTCAATCAACGAGGAAAGAGGGACCCAATTTTTGAAAAGCTCTGGTGATTTTATTGCTGTCGATGACTGATTACAGATTTGGAAAGAACAGTGATAAAATGATAGTCATTTCCAGAAAAGTGAAGCGAGTGATGAAGAAAGTGTAGCTCTTGCCCAATGGTTAATTAGTATGAACATACTTGAAGCTTATGTTTTTCTGGGGTTAATGATGACATTAACCAAAACTTTGTCACTGAAAACTTTTTACTGAAAAAAGTCTTATGCAAAAAGAACCACTAACTTAAGGCTCAAGTTATTGTAAATAACTGTAATTAATTATTAATTTAAAGTAGTTTTTGTTTTGAAAATTAAATTTGAAAATGAAAATTATTTAACAAATTTTTCATTGTAAAAAAAAGAAAATTTACTTTTTAAATACCACCATGTTCTTTAGAATGGATGTCATTTGTATAGGTTTAGATATCAGATGCATTTAACTCTTTGTCGAGTTTAGCAGATATATCCACCCCCAGTATTTTAAGAATCTTCTTAGACAATTTTCATCTTCCCAGGAATGACCATGAAATTTAATTTGTAAACAGGTTAAGCATAACTGTTTTTTCTGTAGATGATAGTTCAGGCATTTAATTTTGTAACCTCTAAATAGAAGTTAGGCTTTCTTTTTTAATCCAGATCAATGAAAAATTACCATGTAACCATTAGCAATCTTATATTTACATTTATACCATCCAGGAGATATTTAAAAAAATAAAAAAAAAGTCAGTGTTTTTTCATTAAAAAAAGTTAACAGATTTAGATATAGTTTTGTATAAACGTTTGTCTTTAAAAGTAATTCATGTCAATACCATACACGAAATGGATGAAGTTACAAAAAAAAAGTTACAATCAAAAAAATTTATCATCATTGCAAAGATATGCCATGACGAACAGTGTTGGAATTCATAATTTTTGCATACCCCAGAATTCAGAAATGAAGACTGACTTGCCTCAATTTAAAAATTTTGGAAACTGTTCAATGGAACCAACTGAATACCAACACTGATTTGACAATAGAATGGAAGCAATAAGATTGAATTTGAAGTTATCTGTCTCTCACCAGTGTTGCACTGAAAGAGGAATAACAATTTTAATATTCTTTGTGGCTTTCATATCAAGCACCTTTCAGATGGAAACGAGGAACAACATTTAAATGAGTTAGCTGTCCTGTGCCATCCACTAGTTTAGTTAGCGTTTTTGCATGCAAGTTTATACAGACTTTAACCAAGGACATACCTTATAATTATGTTTTTTAAACTAGAAACAATTTAATCCTTTAAACTGCACTGTTCTCCTTGGCCCACCACCCTGCTATTATTTATTTTCCTCAGTTGGCCTGGTTTGCAAAATTTCTGGTGAGACACTTTGGTAAACGAACGGTTCCGTAAGATATCAAAATAAATTCCACTGTTGCAATGTATCCTGCCGAGAAAAGTGTAGTTTTTAAGGGGCTATAAGATATAGCCGAAACCAGAACTGGGACTATTGTAGCTTTCCATTTGGTCGGCTGCAGACCGATTCTAGTTTGCTCATCAATGACATGGTAGCTAGGCACTTGGAAAAAAAAAAGCGCTGACAAACACATGGAGGGGAAAGAAGAAGACTGTCATGATGAAAGTTTAAGAAATACAACAGCTGCCGAAGTCAAAAAGTGTTTGGAAGACTTATGTAAATTAAATTCTAAGTCAGATGTTCCTGAAAATATTTTTGCTTCATTTTTTTAATCTTGAAAATTTTGAGTGTTATAAGATTTAAAAATTTAAAGCAAGCCACTATACCAAATTATTTCAAGGAATGATCATGTATTCTATCTCTGTACTTAGTTTAAGCCCAGTCATGTCAGTGTGTTCTCCAGACCTGTTTGAATGGGCTTACCATTCAGATGATTATACAGTCGAAGCTCGTTAATACGAAATCGTCGGGGCCATTAATTTTTTTCATATTATCCGCAATTTCTATTATCCATCAACTCTGATAAATTTCGAAATAAGCATAGAAAAATTATTGTTATAAAATACGTACATTTTTATTCTGTTCCTTCAGTAAAAAACTCTTATTTGGTCTGTCTACATGACATTACAGAATTTCTGCTTAAAACATTATTTACTTTTGAGTATATTGTAAATAAACCTGAAGGAACATTTTCCCCATACAAAATAAATGATTTGATATCATCCATCACAGTAATCATACGCTGTGTTGATGGAGCAGAGTGCTGAATTTTCCCGGATCATCATCACTTTCGACTCCGCCATCTTGGTTTCTATCTGGACACTGTTGAACGATCTCTGTGTACAATATAGAAAAAAGTAAACTTACTTGTTGAAACCATTTCAGCAATGCCTCTTCCATTTCCTCATGTGTTGCTGTTCACATCAGTTTCCTTTTAAGTGTCCCACTTGTCTCTGCTTGCTGTCTTATTTTTTCAGCGTTTATTAGCGTTGACAAAGTTGATAGAGGAATTTCAAATTTTTTAGCAATCTGTCCTTTTTTTGCATTTGGTTTTTAAACGTCATCTAAAATTTTTAATTTCACTTCTAGTGAAAGATCCTTTAGTTTCTTTTTCCTTACGTCCGACCTGGTGTAGCAGTACGCAGTATAGTCTGTAGTCTGCAGCTGTGTAGTCTGTATCAAAGAAGACCGATTGATTCCTGTTTAGAATTGCCATGTGATTCAATTTCTTTTGAAACAAGTACGCTCTCAAAAAGAACCAATCAGATTCACGTTAGTGAACACCACGTGATTAGTGGTGTTCGTCACGCCCGAAAGAACATGCGATTCTTAAGTAGTCAGTGGTAATAGATAACAGAAAACTTTAATTTTTATTTTAGAAAATTGCATACTCCGAAAACTTATTAGAATTTTTATTCTGATCATTATTTTCTCACTAAATTTCCGAAATTCTCCTTCGTATTAACCGAACTTTAATTAAAAATCGCTTTTATTAAGAGGATGAATTTACATGTAAATATCATTCACGGGGACGGGCCAGCAAAATTTTTAGAATTAATCGAGTTCGTATTAACGGTTTTCGACTGTACTGTCCACAAAACATGCAGCAAAATCCCATAATAACTCATAAGAGTAGATCTAGAAGCAACAGTCTAAGGGTAAGGAACAAGCAATTTCTCCATATATTTCAGTCATGACGATGAAGATGCGTAAAAGTTCAATTAGCGTGGAGTTGGATCTTGCTAGCGACCAACAACTAGCAATGGGTTTGAAAATTTGCTGTATGTCCATTTTGTAAATATGTAATGTGGCCCGTATTCTCCCTCCTACTCAAGCAGATTTTTTCCTCAGTAACTGAACGCTTACGGTTGTCGAATTCTAGCAGACAGCCATTGCCTTTCCACAATGAAATCGTGCATAAAATCGCCAAACATGTATGTCACAACATGTCCTTAGCAAAAAACTAAACCCATCAATTTTCTCCACCTTATATAATGGCAAAAAGGAATATATAAACTAAAGCCAGTGTAAAGTATGAATTTATTGATTGTCAATGTTATCATTGTGATAACATATCGGTAAGTAAAGTCATTTATAGCAATATACAGGACGAGTCAAAAATCTATTACCCCCACGCTCTTATCTTGGATACAATCATAGATATGAGAACTCCACTAAATGTAACGAATGGAAAATTGAACGTGACCTTTCTGATGGCAAACTCAGATCAATTTCAACTATGCAAATTAAGACACATGCAAATTGTATCCTCTAAAGCAAATATTTCCAATTGCAACACTTGTTTGCATTCAATACTAAACAAAACAAAATTTTAAAAATCCCAGATCAACCATAAATCTGCCATCATTGTGGACGTGAAATTACATGCAGAATTTTTATGGTGCAAGTAGACATCACATTGTACACTTTCTGGACCAAATGTTACAGAATAACAGTTTGGGATGACTTCATTTCTATCACAAATTACTAACAGTAAAAGACCCAATTGTCCATCTGCAAAGGTTTCAATATGATTTTTGGGCGACGCGTTGTCTGATTTTTTATTTATTCGGAATTTTATGATGAACAAATTTGTACAGTAGAACCTCGATAATCTGTCACTCTCGCTAGATGGCTGGCTAAGAGTTAATAATGACTCCACCAGGAGCACGACAAAGATTTTCTCTCTCAGAAATCAAGTTTCCTATTCCCATCTCATGCAATGGCAGAAAAACGAAAGCATGTTATAACGGCATCTGAAGCAATTCACAGGTTTTTCAGATACCTCAATCCCCCTCTAGTGAGCTGAAGTCATAACGGAACAGTGGGTTGCTTCCCCCTAATAGCCAGTGCGTGAAGTTGTTTTCTTTGTTACGTACGCTATGGGGATCCCCTAAAAAATTATTTTTATACTAATATTTATCTTACTTTTGTGTGACGACCAATATGGATGTACTTCCAGGGCTTGAAATTTAAGGCAGGATTCTGTTCAAATATGTTCAATAACTGATATTTCAAAACAATATTTAAAGTATAAAGGTATGCGAATCAAGCGTGAAGCAAGTATCTGGAGAGCAAGCTCATAGAAGTCAACTATGATCAGTGGGACGAGATGAGTACGCTTTGAAGGGTCATGAGTGATGCAAAAGGAGCGACCCAGGAATAATGAGGGGGAACTTCTAACTCCCTCTTCTCCATAATTCCTAGGGGAATTTTTTTTGGCTTTGCTTCAGTTCTAGTCCTGTCGTGGATAGAAAAACACCATGCCTAATGACGGAATTAGCAGATGTGATTATCAGCTTTGATTTTAGCATTTTCTTCTTTAATAAAAATATTGAGGGAGTTTTCTTTCTGATGAGAATGTGAACCAAATACAGGCAGGTCTCTCTTTATTTTTAAATTTCATGCAAATTCGGAGTTTCCCCATTTCACAGAGTAGTGAAAATATTTACAGATAGGTTTTAAAAACAGAGACTGCCTCATTATACATATTTGAGCAGCAAATTAAGGGCGTGTCTAGTAAATCTCACTGGTCGACAACGTTCCAGATCATTTGAGTCCAATTGCACCAAGGTCATATCACATGTCCTGACCAGAAACAATAATGATGTGTCAAAAGATGGCCACGACGACCGAGAACATAAATGCCCTTGCTGTTTGGTCAGGTTCAGTCAAAGCAGATTGAGCTTGGAAGTGCAAGTAAACATCCTCTTCAAAGTCAATAACAAAATCAACGTAAAAACGTTCCCTCCTAGCAATAGTATATAGTTGTTTATGTAGACTTCCTTAATGAAACATAAGTGGCTGATCATATTAATGTTTAGATTAAATAAAAACTGCTTTTGTAAAACTTTGTTTATGCAACATACAGATCAAAGCTTACAATAAAATCTAAACCAGTCAGAGTTCTCCTCAGGCCCTTTAGACACATTCTTAATTACATACAAGTAGCGAGTTTTGGTAACGCATTCCTTGATATCTTCTGATGAGAGTCCTTGGCCTGTCTATAACTTAATTCAATTTCACTGCCACACAGTGTATATTTAAAAGTGGCACATAGTAATAAAAGCAGATTCCAACTTTTGCATCATAATTAAGCGTCAGTAAACTCAAATTGTAGTTTTTGCCTTTTGTTTATCCAGGATTCATACACTTTTCTCATGAAAAAATATAAGCACCTCCAGGGCAATTAATTTATATATTATCAGGAAACTCAGCCTTTATGAATGAGTGTGTTTAATAAACAGTCCCATTAGGCAAAGTTTAGAAGAAAAAGAGAAAGACGAGAAAAATTTATAACTCATTTAGTTAATTTTTCCAATTTTCTGTACAGGGTGTAAATTAAATTTGGGGTGTTACTTTGAGTATCATTTCCCAAGGACAAATAAGACGAAACTGTTCTTGGGAGCTTTTTAAAAGACTGCATACGTTTGGAGAAAAATAACTTTGTAATGTTATGAGGTCAGGTTTGTTTCCAACACGTGGGCAAATAACTCTGCTTCGATGACCACTATCTCCACGAAGATTTCACAACTGAAGAGGATTTCATAGCTCGTTAATTGTTCCAATTCATGCGCATGTATGTTCATTAGTTTCTGAAATGTGTAGTCACTGAACAAAGTCGCGCATCGAGCACCTAACTTTTCCTTTGGAAACGATCCTTCAAGTAGCACCCAATATTTAATTTATACCCTGCAAACTAGGTATTGTCTTTAACCTGCCATTTTCCATTTGCAGACCTTATTTGTCCTCGAGATATGCCCTATTAGATATTCTCCAGTGCAGAGCTGCCAACCTCAAGGAAGTCACTGGCGGGAGATTCGATTTTCCAAAAGGAGTTGTGCAAATCACACTTGATATTAAAATTTGCATAGTATCAAATTATCTACATAGAATTATTATCACAGAAGAATATTAATTAAATCTGTAGCGAATTAAAATGCTTAAATAAATTTAACCTATATTTTTATTATATAGTATTTATTTAACATCAGTATAAATAAACTGGGAGACAACCTCATTAAATTCTAATTTTATTAATAGAAGAATTTTAACAGTAATGACATAACTCATATTATTGATTGTGTATTTTTTTTATTCGCATCGTAGTGCAGAAATAAATTTTCGTGTTCAATGAAAAGACGATCCAGTAAAGACGGTAGCGCCCTTGTGACGATCCAGAAAAGATAGCAGCGCTCTTGTGACGTAATTTCAATATAGCGAATCATGGCAAAGATAAATGGCGGATATTTTTCAACTAAACTTTCATGGCAAAGAGAATCTTTCAATCGAATTTTTAATTTTACAACTTCAACTAACTTTCGGGATATTTATTAATAATTGACATTTTCGTATCGGGAGGCGGGAAATGGTAGATATATCGTGAGTCTCCCGCCATTATCGGGAGAGTTGGCAGCTCTGCAGTGACATATATCACAAGCTAACAACTCATAGCGTTGGGCACGATGTAGATAAACAGCATGGCATTAGGCTTTGCTTTATGTTTCTCCAGGAAGAAGCGCTTTATTAGATAATTTTAAGCACTTACAAGGGAATCCCTCGAACATGTATGTCACAGATTTCCACCAAATTGAAATATGTTACTCATCTGAAGCTACTATAGATGCTTGCAAAATAAGAGTGCGAAATTGTGTTTCTTTCAAAATAAACCGTAAAAAAAGAAAAAATTTCAGCATACATAGCCATACAAAGACTCCACTGTTAAAGCAGTTCGTCTATGTGGGGTTCCCTTGTTAGTCTAAAAAATAAGCACTTAAGATTTTTAAGCAAGTTTTGCCACTTTTTTTCTTAGTATTTAATTTCACCCAAAAGAGAATGAAGAAAGGCAAACAATTTCTTTGAAAATGAAAATTACAATTTTGGATTAATTAGCAAAAGGAGAAGAACCTCCGCAAATGATGCCAAACTCGTGTGATAGAGACAATAATTCTGAAGAAAGCATACAAGCACAGTTGTCAAAAATGAATAAAACAAATACAATTTTTTTTGTTTAATATCAATTTCTTTCAGATTTTTGATGGAAATTGATAGACCTTCCTATTTTCAAAATACTTTTTTTTGGTTAATTTATACTATCTCCACAATCGCACAACAGCTGGTTATGCAACCAAGGGAGTGAAATTATTTCGAAACTGGAGAAGACTAAGTCTGTCTGTCCCAGCCCCAACTGATATATACGCCTTTTTAATTTACAATATAAAGCCAAAAAGTAATGGTTGTCTTACAAAATTATTTCGCTTCTGTTGGTCGCATAATCAGTAATAACACGATTGTGCAGAAGTACAAATTAACCATTCATATGCAATTCTAGAAAATTATGGCAAGCCTAAATTTTCAAGTTTACCCATGCATTTGTTTTATATGCGGTTTTTGGCAATAATATTACCAAATAAAAGAGCCTTGGATGTACATCTAGGACATTTCCCTACAGGGAGGAGTGTATGGGGTCTAATCCAAGATAATCTAGAATGAAGGCAAGTCCAGTTTGTCAGAAGTGCTAACACATGCATATTGTGACGTCACTGGATGACTTACGGCGTTACTTCTGGCAATATGCGATAACCATTATTCTGGTCACAAAAGAAATTTTTTCACAAATCTCTTTCGTTGCGTTTCTGAAGAAATGTTTATTTGTAAACTTATTTGAAGACAAGTCGGTATAAAAATTTTGGAATTGGTATCAGTTTTTAAAGGAAAAAAAAACGCGATTCCAGTTTTTATCGTACAGAATAAAGTGTGTAGATTTTAGTGATTCATTTAGCAAATAATTCCATACTGTACATTAATTTATTCATGTAGTGAAACAAAAATAAAGCACAGTCTTAATTTCACTGTTATGAACATACAACTTTATTTTTAAAAACAACCTATTTCACATTTATGTTTAGATAAACAAGTTTCCCTAAATGTTTTGGCTTTAATCAGTTTCTTTTCTTGGTAATAGTTTCACTAGCCTTGGAAAAAAACTCTCACGGACGTTGCTGGTATTGACAAATATTGTCTTGCAATGCCAGCAAGGTTTGGATATCAGTGTTTGTTATTCTGCCACCAATCAAATGCTGAAGAAGATAAATCAATGACAGACTCTTGCAAATATGTTGAAAGTTCCTGCTCCATCTTCAACTGCTGCCATTGTGTACTTCCTGCACTTTTAAGTTTATCTTCTACTCGCTGTGCCCACAGCTCAGCTCACATAGAACTCGGTGCAGAGAAAGACAGAGCAAAAAAGTAAATAAATAAAAAGTACAAAAACTGCAGCCAAAGTACAAATACCAAACAACAACAACCAAAACGCAAAGGAAAAATCCAAATCCGTAATTTGCCACCTTCAAAGAGTTTCAAAACCGGAGTTATGGTTGGCACCTTCGTCAAACAAAAATTCTCAGAGAAACAATTTCATTGAAATTTTTCTTTTAACAATGTAAATTGTGCAAATGGACTGTTTTCAAAATCATGATTTCTTTTTACACAGGCTGGCGTGCTTTCTTAAACATCCAGAAATGGCCCCTCTGTATCCATGGTAGTTGGAGATCCATGCATTTTGAGTTGTTTCTGGAATTGAAACCTTCGAAGTGGCTTGCGAGTCCCGCAAAAACGGCTGCAAAACCAGAGACTGGCTGTTAGAAACTGGAGTCCAAAGAAATGAGACAAAAACGGGAGTCTCCAGCCCAACACCGGACTAAAACCATCATGTTCTTCATTTGTTTCCTGCGAACGTATTTGTCTCATTCTCTTAGCATTTCTTGAGTCCTGAGAAAGATTTGATCTTTTTCTAGAAGGCATGTCTTCTGTCTGGCAACATCTATTGGCAAGTATAACTACTCATCCACTGAGCTGTTTTGGAATTTCCCGTGGGAGTGAGATATTTTCACGCAGAAAAAAGTACCCTAAACCATGACCCAGACTATAAGCTATAACCATACGAAGTTTCATCAAAATCCGTCCAGTAGTTTTTGCGTGATGCATGCACAACCACAGACTCATTACTACAGTTTTATTATATATATATAGATTCCGGATCTGAATTTGTCCCATGTGAGCAGAGTTGGGCTTTTCGTCTTTGAGTATTTGAAAACTAACTTCAATATCGAAACTAATAATTTCGTTCTTGGTTTTCATTTGAACATTTGCTAGCCATAATGATCACACTTTGAAGTTTTCACTGAAGACAGAAAATATGTGCACTTGATGTGCATAAACTCTCGTTCTAAACGCGCTGCGTCGACATAAATTCTCATTTTGTGCAAGTCATTTTTAGTGTTACCAACTCGATTTAATATTGGATCCATTAAATTTCAGTGGGTTTTCTCTTAAATTTAGTGGATCTGACATTAAATTTTTGCATAATAGTTCTAAAATCCACTGTCCTGAAGTGAAATGCCGTAAAAACAGTCGTTTAGGTTTTTACTAAAAACCGAACGTTCGATTTCCTAAATTGAAACAGACCAATCACTACTATTTTATAAATTAATATATCTTAATGCCTACATATAGTTATTACAAAATTATCTCTGTCTCTTAACTGCCAACGTGTCGGACAAATCTGTTTCGAAATCTTAACTAGGAATGATAACTAGGCCTAATAATAATGAGAAATTCGTCCTAATCTCACGTGTTCATACTAAAAAGGAATATTCAAGTACAATTTAGAATAATTATAAATCCCTCCTTACAATGGCATCTTGCTGTTATTTAATTAAAAAAAAAAAAAAATTGTATAAAGGATGAAAATTTGAAGGGAATGAACGAGTCGTTAAGTGTCGATATCCTAAGACTATTGTTTATCATTGCCGTCATGTTTTGGTTTCTGTGGAGGTTTCGGTTTAGTGTTGGTTTTGCTGTCATCCAGTGACGTCAAAATACGCATGCGCAGTAAGGCATTTTTTATCACTTCCTGTCAACTGGCCCCCCCACCTTGGGTCTAACCCACACTTTAAGGAGAAAAACGCAATATGCCAAGCTCATGTTAAAAAGTGCTGCGCTTAAGCCTGGCAGTGCATGCAGTAAACATCTATGTCATTTCATCCTGATTGTTGGTTATAGGCATGTTGCTAAAGCCGATTAACTATTTATTTTGTAATTTAATCTGAAGAGCAATAGAAGTTTACCGTATGAATTACCGGATGGCGATGAAATTCAAGCGCAACAGAACGCCTATTCAGGTGGCACATCTATGTTTCTCTCCTTTAATCTGTGGTCTAACCATTATAAATATAATTCCCGTACATATATATAAATATTTGAGAGAAATAATATTTTCAATATTGTGTTTATAGAGTGAAACATTCCTTTTGGTTAAAAAAACTCGGAAAGGGGGAGAGGGCGATATTCAAACATATGATTAAAAAAAAGGATGATGGAGAAAAGAAAATGGCAATTAATTTTCCAAGGAAAATCAATAGCCAAATATCGAGTATCTTTGGAAGCGTTCAGTAGAGGTAACGATTATCATTAATCAAGGCTTTTAAAATATCAAAATCTGGAACTTTTTTATGCAATTTCCTGAATTAAAAGTGATCATTCCATTGCTAATAAATAGTAGGTAAAATTTCAAAATTTCACCAAATTGATGACACTACCTTTAATTTAATTTCATGCACAAAATACAATCCAATGCCATAATTCCTTATCTTACACAGAATCTTAGCAAGTGCATAAATTGCAAAGACGAATCCTACTTACATATTTGAATAAATGAGCTTTTAGAATAAATAGCCCTACAGCTATTCAATATTTTTCTTTAGTTCAGTCCTCTGCCTCCCGAAAAAAGATACCAAAAAATCAACGCGATTGTATCTACGTTCCCCCAAACTGATAAGAAAAAGAAAAGTTGAAGAAGAATAGATGTCGTGAAGATAAGAACGTTTCCCATTGTCTTCTCGCGAGCGACGAAAACTAACTCGTTTTTTAGAACCATGTTATTCTAAAGTTTTGAAGAATTAAGCCAACCATAACGAAGAGGTTTTTATTTAGAAGCATGAAATAGGACGAGTCCGCTGAAATTCTTCGGCGCTACGTCGTTAAACTTCGTGAGCCCCAAAGAACGGTTCCAGCCTGAATAATGGCGACGATTTCGTGATGCAACACTTGACCGCCATTTTGAAGCCTATCCCTGCATTGTTCAAGCAGTTACTTCAACGTTTGAATGTTACGTTTTCCTTCAACCGACACCGAAATTAAAAGTAAACTTCAAGCAGGACACCAAAACACCAGAAAACGTGCTTCTAATGTTAACTTGAGCCGAGATTAGAGGAGAAACGTTAATTTCTTTGGGCGCGTTAATTTCTCTTCGCTTCGTTAACGAACGGAAATGTCGCCTATTTTTATTTTATTAAAAATTTACCTAACAAAAAGCTTACCAGAAATATCAAGATGCTTTAACTCTCGCTTCTCTAGTGCAAATCTTCAACCAAGGTGAATTGATTATAACATTAATAAAATTTCGCAGAAAGGAGAAAACGACAACGACGAATCTCTCGCAGACAAAGAAGAAAGAAAATGAATTCCAAGCGGAAGTAGTCACGGGCTTAAGACAATGCTGGAATGCTACTGGTTTTAAAATAAATTTTGAAATTAAAAAAAAAATTATTACAAGCATTAATGTACGTTTTAAAAATTCGAATTTATCCAACTAAAATCAAAATCATAATGTAGCCCATCAATCACTGAATCTCAATAATACTGTATTGTATTTACTTATTATTGTTTATTATTATTGTTTATTAAAAACATTTGTTAAATGAGATAATTATTGCTGCCAGCTTAATCAACAATTTGAATTAATCCGGGAAATCATAGTTAATGTATGACGTGAATTGGTATATTAAGTGCTGTAGAGATTCATAATAAAAAGTAAATATCTCATATTTTTTTCCCTTTTTTTTTATATATACTTAAACCTCAGCATGACAAAGAGGCGATAAAGCGTTCGATAATTGGTAATATCAATATTTTATAATCGTATTTACACAAACTACGGGCGAACCGAATAAGTTATTAAATTTACTGCCCACTTACTTTTGGTTTATCCTTCAAGCATAAAAATAGAAGGGTTTATTTTATGAGATTATAATATTAAAACTTTAATCCGATTTCAATTTTAAATGATCGCACCCAGCGGATTGGGGGGGGGGGGGGGGCGATGGAAGCGGGATGGGGTTCGCCCCCTCAAAAATTTTTCTCGTAGAGACTAAAAGGTGACGGTATCGTATCAATAATCACTTAGCATTTATCCGTTAACATTGAATACAGTCCATGTTACGTATTTGAATGGATGTAGAGACGGAGTTATAACAGCGACAAAATTCTCTATTACGTTAAGACACGTTTGGTATTATACCGTCATCAGTCATAAACGGTTTGAGATAGCGTGACAATGCAGTGCGCTGTAAAGGAGGGCATGGCCCCATGTCCTCTCATTGGAAAATTCAGACTCGTCCTGATTGGTTCGTCTGTTGGTCCTTGTAATGACGCTGGGGCAACATCAACAATAAAAATGACATCATAATCTAAAAGAACATAATCTGAATCGATCGTTAAACATAGTGAAAAAGACAACAGCATGATTATACGAGGTTTATAGAAAAAAGTATCGGACCCTTGACTGGGAAAACTAAAGTTATTCACCTGTAGGATTTAAACATTAATCCCCTTCAAAGTACTCTCCTTGGGACTCACACACTTCTCCATCGTTGGAAGCATTTTTGGAAGGCCTGTTTGGGATTGACGGACAGCTCTTCCATCATTTTCTGCATAATATCTTCTCATGACTAAAATCGGGTTACTTTCAGCGGCGTTTTGAGCTTCGGGAACAGCCAAAAGTCGGATGGAGCCATGGAGCCTAAGGAGGCTGACAGACCAAAGGAGTGCTGTGTTTGGCCAGGAACTTCTGAATCAGATGCGATGAATGGGCAAGTGCATTGTCGTGAACAAGTTCCTGTTGCCCAAAGGTCGGGTCGTTTCCGTTGTACAGCACTATGAAGGCAATGAAGGACCATCAGATAGTACAGTTTGTTGACGGTTTGGCCTTTCAAGAAAATCGAAAAACCGACAGGCGTGTACCACATTCACTCACTTTCTCGATTCAGGCAGCAACTCACGAACTCTGCGTACGTGACCAACTGCACGTATGCTCATGAATGTCACCTACACTTCATCGCCAGAGAAGAAAACCCACGGTTCATTCTTTTAGGCAGGAAAAATAAAGGTTCATTCTGATACTTTTTGTACACACCTCATACAAGTGCTAATAGACAATAATAATAATAATAATAATGTAACAACAGCGGGGAGAGAGCTGACAGCCAGAATCAGCTGAAAGAACGAGCCCCCGTGTTGTCCCCCTACGGGCAAAAGCCCAAAACGGGGTTAATGAGATACATATCAACTAAAATAGGAAAACACGCTTAATTAATAAAAGAAAATCATAAATCTAAAGTGAATTAAAAAACATAAATACGAAGAAGGACAAAACGAACAAAGACAATTTATTTACTTTCTTTATTAGTACTAATAATCCAATACGTCCATCCAGGGCCTGTATGGCTGGAAGCCGACGAGTTGGGTCCCTGGATGAACCTGGATTAACGACTGCTGTATGATGGTCACAGCAGCTGGGGGGGTGAAGATTGTGAGTCACGGATGGTCACCCATCCAGTGACTAGCCGTGCCTGATGTTGCTTAACTTTACAGAAGTTGTGTTTCAGTGAAAGCCCACCAGGCCACGGCCTCCCCCATAATAATAATAAACAATTAATATATTGTTAAAGTATTGTTGAACATCAATTATTTGAGTGTATTATTGGAAATTTATAATAATAAACATGCCCAAATGACAATGTTACCCTGACATCATTACAAGGATGAACAGACGAATCGGTCATGATGAGTCTGAACTGTCTAATGAGAAGACACTTCAGTGGCACATTGCATTATCACGCTATTCTCAGACCTTGTATAACCGATGATGGTATAAAACTAAAGTGCCTCTTAAAGTAATAAAGAATTTTGTTGCCGTTTAGAATCCAAGTCTCTACTTAGCATGTATAAAAACTTTCACCTCTGCATTTCTATGGTCTTTGGGAACTTCAGAAATATGAATTGCAGTTTTGTGTATTTACACAACCAAACACGGAATGCATTCTGCACAGAGAACTAGGTTAGCGAAATCTTGCGAGAGTACTTCTTTCGACGACAAGAGTACCGGCAAGAAATGATATCATGCTCCACCAATTTCCTCAAGAGCAAGGAGGGGAGGGCTGGGTAGCAAATTTTCAATTTTCCAATGCATTTTTTTAAAGATATATTAAATTAAATCGAAAAGGTTTGATTGATATAATAATAATTTTGCTACCTTATTATCTCTGATTAATCTTATGATGTAAAAATAACAAATATATCCCAATAAGAGATGCCGCAGAACGTGGCTTCCCTGTCTAACACACTCCTCAGAGCATGTTGTACATGTTCACTGTGCAGTTAATCACGAGATTGTGAGCCGGATTTCAAAATGGAGGAGTAGAACATGCTGTTCTGTTATTATATATGAAATATGCCTAATTATCATTGCGTTACACATAGATGTAATTCGGATACCAGAAAAAAAAAAACTCTTTATGTATCCATGGTTGAAACATGTTACTTTTCACCATCTTATCCACTTTCTGAATGTAAAAAGAGAAAACTGTATTTAGATTTACTAGAAAGAGATACACTGCCAATAGGAAGGAGAAAAATTTTATATAGCACATGCCCAGAACTTGAGCGTTGCAGGGAAGCCACATATCGCGATACCTCCTAGAATCGCTGCCTCCTGTGACAGATAACCTCCGACCAAACCCAAGACAAAAATTTGCTTGGTTCCTATTTTGTTTGTATTTAGAACTAACTATAGACAAAAGTCTTAAATAAATTCATTGTTGAGCCGCTTTTTTCACCCACGGTTCGTAGATAATTGAAGGCTACCCACAAAAAGGGATCTAAGTGCTAAAGATGAAGTTTGAGAAAAAACATGAAAATATATTCTGTACATTGCATACT
>JAHWFO010000211.1:1207444-1226332 GCA_023313115.1 Rhysida immarginata | reverse complement strand
TAAAGCTTAACATTTTCATTGCTGAAATCTCTAATTTCATTGCTTACAGCACTCAGTGACTTAAATGTGACCTTAAAGTTTGATCTGTATTCTGATGTTGTTATTTTACTGTAGGTAAGCACTCATGATAAGTTAAATTGCATCAACATCTCAAAAGATCCTTGTGGAATTAATGGAATTCTAGGTGAGTTGAATAGATTTCTCTGTAAATGGTTAAATAAAATAATTAATAATTGATACTGTATTTTCTTATCTCATATTATAGTTGTGTTCATTAAAATTTGGTACAAAGATGTTCAACTTTTGATTTTTAATTCAAATTTATGGGATCTAATGAATGTATTTATAAATTATCGGTAGTGTCTAAGTGCAAATAGAATCAGATCCATTATCAACCACATTGCATATTTTTGTCTTGACGTGAAACATCAAATTGGTGAACCATGAATTTGGAAAATGGGAGACTTTTACTGCAATTTTAGCCTTCAAGCCTTCAAACTTATTTATCTCCCATCTTCCCTTATATATTTTTATGCCTTAGATAATACAGCATAACCCGGTTAACACGAACAAAATCCTTGGTCCCATCCCCCTGAAGCCATTAAGTAGTGCAAATTTCAGCTGTCAACACAAACATAAATTTTATACCAAACTGCTTATCATGCACAATTTTTTTTCAGATTTTGAAATCTTAAGTACCGTATTTTATATTAAATGTGGCATTATTTTTCTTGAATTTACATCAGAAATAAAGTTTCAACAGGCAATTCCGTACATAATAGCCATTCTGCCTATAATGGCTACTTTTTATTTCCCTCTAAGCAGTTACCTTTAATGTTTTGTAAATGTTTTTGTAAATTTAAGTTAAATTGCAGTCTTTGTTCGGTTTCCAATGGGTACACTACAATGGATATAAATGTAAGAAAACAAAAGCAAAAGTCGCAATTATGAACAGAAATGCGCTCCTTCATCTTCAAACGTGAAGAATGCTTTGGAGTGGTGAACAGCTACCTCATCAGTTTGCCACATGTAACTGACAACGTCTTTAAGAATATGTTTTCAATAGACAATTTAGTTGATAATCATGTAATGAAAAATATGACAGACAAAAATTTCAAAATTTTTCAAAAAATGATTGCTGATACTTTTTTAAATAAATACATTTGTAGCAAATCGCTGGTTGAATTCGGGAGTCATACCAAAACCGTTTAACACAAATCCTGGATAACACAAGCTTTTGTCCGGTTTCCTAACTATTCATTTTAACCTGGTAATACTGTACCAGTAGCGTTCAGTAGGTCTAATTCTGTTGGGGACATTTGAAACATTGTCATTCTTGGGAAGACACTTGATCAGATTCTTCTCACAAACCTGCTTGGTTGGTCTGGCATAATGTGTTATTACCATGTCGGGCCAGATGATGTGATTTTGGATGAAGAAAGTAAATGTTTACATTGATAGCGCCTTCAGATGCACACTTGTGTGCTCCAGAACACCCTTTCTCCAGTATGGCTATCCATGGCAATGCCTTCATCGGGAATTTGTTGGACATTATATTTCACAGAAGGACTTGCAGTTGTTATCCGGGCAGTGAATTTTGTCTACTGTGAAATACGCTTCATCATCCATTATAATCGAAATGTCTGATTTTGCTTTGAAGACACCCCTTCTTAGCTTGTATAACTTTAAGTTTTGGTTTTAGAGCTGTTCAGATGTGTACTTAGTGAAGAAATTATGTTTCTCTCCTTTAATATGTAGTTCAAAATTTTCTATCCAATTTTTGCTGTGTTTGACCCAAGCATCCTTCGCCAATTTGTCCTTCCTTTTATCTATTGTTTTTTGGCTTTGCAACTAGAACCCTGTTTCCTTTTTAGCGATTTCCCATTGTTCATATCAAAAATAATGTTTTATATTGTTTGCAGGGCCAGGTTTAGGCATGCTCTTTATGGGCTTCATCTGGGCCCCCTTCAATCGAAGGGCCCAAAGAGTGTTAGCCCAGGGTCCCCAAAATCCCCGACTCCAAAGAGTGTTAGCCTAGGGCCCCCAAAGTTAATGGTCCGGCCCTGGTAGTTTGGCGAGCTATTTAGTTTTAAATTTTTTAAAAAGTAGTTTACAGTGAGAGACTTGCCCTGCTCCTTGTTTTCTGTGTAAAATGCTCCAATAAAGCATGGGTCCCCTATGGATAAAAACAACGAAGAAACCACAAAGCAGAAAGAGTTTATGATGGCACTTCCTGTTTTCATCTCTTCTGCCCAACTGAAAATTTCTGCATTTTGGATTTGGGTTAAGTTCAACTTTTGTGGCAGAAGCAGGGCAGAAATGGTTGCTTAACCAATAGTAAATGATCTCTGCAGTGACATGCTCTCTCTCTCTCTCTCTCTCTCTCTCTCTCTCTCTCTCTCTCTCTCTCTCTCTCACACACACACACACACACACACACACAAACACAAACACACACACACACACACACACACACAAAATAAAAATGTCGGATGGTCAGCTCACAAAGGTGAAGAGGCCGAGAAAGAAAATTGATGTGGAAACGCTAATAGAAGAGGTGTGAAATATATAATTACACAGGCCTGCAAAATTGAAGTTTTTGAAAAATACAAGAGAATTTTTCGCTGATTTTTATGTTGGTGTGCTGATTTCGAAAATGACCTCCATTTTTTTATCACGTCAGGATTTTTTGTAAAATCGATATCGATATTTTTGCTAGAATCCTATTTGAAAAGGAATTCTCACGAACAATTTTGCATGTACTATCTGGCAATAGTGGAACCTTTCACCCTGTTCTTCGCTGACTGATCCAAAATTTTCAGGGAAAAAGTCCACATGTGAGTGAAGGAAATGTATTTTGACACTCTTGGAGCAACCCAACACTTGACATTTGTCCAGCATATTCATTACATTAGGATCCTTATAATTACCCAGAAATTTATTGACGACATCTTTGAAGGCAACCCAAGCTTCTTTTTCCTTTGTTGTCATGCTAGTCTCAAATTGTTTAACCTTCATAAGCTTGCAGATATTCAAATAAAATTGAATTTTTCAAGAAATCCTGACGTGATAGAAATTTTTCATTATTATTTTTGAAATCAGCACCAAAAAGTTCATAAAGTTCCCTTGTATTTTTTCATCGCAGGCCTGTGTTATTAATACAATTGAATTAATCAAATTAAATTGAATAAACAAAAATTTGCATTCTATATGACGATTGAAGAGGAATGAACGAACTGCGTACTGTGTGCAGTCGAAGCCGACTGTGTAGATCGGTCGACGGCTTCGGTGCAGTGCATTTGTGTTAGGTAAGAATGCCAAATTACAACACAGGATGGCGCTTGGGTAATAGACTTCTGCTGTCTCATCCTTTTGAATTTCTGCCATGTGGGACACCTCCAGGACCAGAAAGTAAAAAGGCAGGAAAAAATATGTCCTGGTTTCTGCTCTCTTGTTTTCTGCTAGTGGGAACCCGCTGAAGTGACATCAAAAACTTTTTCTGCTTTGTCGTTTCTGCGTGTTGTTTCTACGCTTGTGGGAACCAGGCTTAACTTTTCTTTTGTCACTCTTTTCTAAGACCTCCATTTTCGAAAGTATATCAGACAGTGTTCTGTTGTAGCATTGTTTTAGCACGTATTTGCACGTGGTTCATTTTTTTAATGGAGCTTGTGTCAGGATTTTTAAGAGAATAGACCTGCATTAAATTAGCTTATTATTTTAAAAGATTATATCATGTTAATTTGTTTTGTCTTTTAATTGCAGTGGATTATCATGAAAATGGCACACTATTCGATCAACAGTCATGTGTAAACTGCACAGATAATACTGAACCCAATGAAGAAAAGAATAAGTAATATGGCATCCTCATTTGACTAATAATTTTTCCCAAATTTTTTTAAATCATAACATTTTGATTTCTCTTTTTAAATATAAGCATTATATTTCAAAGTAAATAATAATTAATTATGTACAAGGATGATAATAAAAAAAAATAATTAGGAGCAGCTGTTCTCTATTTTAATGATGGTTGAACACTACTTGGAAAAATTAATGCAGTTAAAAGGCAAAATGTGGTACAGCATTCATAATATGCGATCTGAATCTAAATGTATGTAATCTATATACAGCAGGTGATTGGTTAATGAACTTAATTCGTTCCAAGATGATATTCGCTACTTGAATTGCTCGTTAATCGATCATCGATTTATCATAGATTATTATGGGAATTTGATTTATTCTTTCTGGAGATCTCCCAAACACATAAAAATTATATATTTC
Organism: Rhysida immarginata; assembly: GCA_023313115.1. NCBI lineage: Eukaryota > Metazoa > Arthropoda > Chilopoda > Scolopendromorpha > Scolopendridae > Rhysida > Rhysida immarginata. The sequence goes on along the minus strand of JAHWFO010000211.1, from coordinate 1,222,054 downwards.
ATACTGCAGTAGGGTCCAAAAAATATACTGACTGTTTGACAGTCCATATCTTGTTACAAATTTGATTAGCAGGTACAATTTTTGGCATGACAAGAGTGTTATAATAAATGTTCGAAATGACCACCAGCAACTTCTAAACAATGCCGATGGCGCCGAACTACGGCTGTCAATGGTAGCACATGACCACACAGATCACACAAACTTCTTTGCAAATTCCTCATCCTCGTGAACTATGTGCTCAAACCAATCTCAGTACTCCATCCTGCAATTTGGGTCGTCTTTGTTCATCACATGTGGCAGTCTTGGAATGAACACTTTCCATTTTGCACCCTTCAAAATGCGCCTTACACTTGACCAGCTCACCCCACTTTCAAGCGCTCCCTGGTTGAGTATTATCACCAGTGCCACCTATCCTGACAAATTTCATAGTTTCATAGCTACACTACATTTCAGCATGAGATTAGTAAGTGTAAGTCTTTTTATTTTGAAATTATTGAATTAGAAACGGTGAGTACATTTTTTGGACCCCTCTGTATATGAAATGTTTATACAGGGTGATTCAAAATTCGATGTACAAACTTTTAGGGGAGGTAGTATGGGTGATCTTCAAATGGGTGACTTTCGGTGAAAATCATGAAAGTTTGGAAAAAAGTGTGTACGAAACAGTAAATCCACCCATTTGGGTGACTTTCGGTGAAAATCATGAAAGTTTGCCAAAAGTGTCTAAGCAAAAAAGTTCTTATGAACATGGGTCCGAATTTGAACGATAACTGAGATATGAACAGAAATAAAAATGCTGCCACCAAGATCAACAAATTAATAACTCAGGTTCTGTAAAGCCTAGATTAATGAAATTTGGAGGAATAACAGGGCACAAAAGACTGTGTATACCGTTAAAATTTAATCAAATTCCAACGAGAAGTTTCCGAGTTACGCAGTCAAAATTGTAACAAGTGGTGGTTAGTAGTCACAAATGAACACGTTTTATGATGTTGAATGTGTAACTTGGAAACTTCTTGTTGGCATTCTATCAAATTTTAATGGTATACACAGTTTTATGTACCCTGTTATTCCTCCAAATTTCATTAATGTAGGCTTTACGAAACCTGAGTTATTAACTTGTTGATCTTGGTGTCAGCATTTTTATTTCTGTTCATATCTCAGTTATCGTTCAAATTCGGACCCATGTTCATAGGAACATTTTTGTTTTGAATTACCCATACTACCTCCCCTAAAAGTTTGTACATTGAATTTTGAATTACCCTGTATAATAACAATAATACATACATACACAATGTTGCATTTTTATCATTCATGTTTTTTTTCCTGTTTGTGCATAAAGACTCTGTCCAGTGTGGATTGCTTTGTTCTACAATTGATAGCAATTCAATGAGTGACGAACAGCTGGCGCTTGTATCGCGTCTGTATGTACGTTGGACATAAAGCATAACATTGGGGAAATTACGAATCCTATGATCTTATTAATCTAATGATTTTGGTTATGTATGCAAATGTCAACTTCTTGTTGCAGAAACTGTTCATAGAGTGACAGAAAAATACTGTTCTGCAGAAAGAAAGAAAAATAATGCACATTGTCAAAATCTGAGTACGAAAATAATTCTTGCAGTGTGATGTGTTTGTTATCTGAATATAAAAATCTTTTGCAAAATTGTTCGTTATCCGATTTGTTTGCTATCCGAACTGTTCATTAACTGATCACCCACTGTACTGTAATACTAAGCTCTGGAGTTTTCCTGCTTATTCTTAAATGCCAAAATGGTGCGAGATGGAACAAAATCTGTTGGGAAAATATCCTCCAGAAAGGTGCTAATTTACAAATGAAGCAGGTTTGCTTCAAATCTGGCCACAGATTGTTTGAGATCTGCTTCCTTTTCAGCATTTAAATTGTTGGTTAATTAAAAATTGGCATTCCTTATTGTACTTTTTAACATTAAGGAGGTTAAAAAAGGAAACCAACATTCCACACAAAAAGATTTTAATGATCTAGATGTACATTTCGGGAGCTGTGCCTCCTTCATCAGTATGTAAATAACAAAAGAAGAATACAGAATTTATAATTACAGCAAGAATAAATAGTCTAATCAGTGAATTTTACAAAGCATGAACTGTGATAAGTGCAAGCTTTACAATAATTTTAATCAGGGGAACTGATCAGCCATTGGTATCGGACCATCATCGCTATTCAATAACTGAGTGGATGGGCTGTTGTTGACGTACAAACTCTTAGTTGTTGATGTAAATTAAGGAGTTTTTAATTAGTCTCAACAGTTTGTGTCCATATAAAAAGTTCACAATGAAAACTGAGGAGGACCAATAATGCTGTTCTTAGACATGCTTATCATACATTAAAAAAGGACTTTAACCACTGCTATTCACAAAACTGGTGACATTCCATCACCAGATTAGACACCTTTTTTTATTATCACTAGATGAAGATGGGAAAAATTAAAAACTGTGAAAAATTAATTCATATGCTATGTTTAATGGCTTTGACGAACAGCTAGTTAACAGATTAATAAATAAAATCAAAAAGAAGATCATAAATGGAAGGCACCACCACATTAAAGAATGGTAGACTACGTTTATTCTTGTCCTCACCTACAACAGACGATTAAACAAAGATCTGAAGAAGATCTGAAAGACTTTGAATGCACGATTGCTTTCATAAGTAATGACACAGTAAAGAAAAATCTAAACAATATAAAAGACAGTGTCATTATTGAAGAGTGGTCTGGCATTTATAAATTTAAGTGTGCTTCTTGTGATAATTTTATTTGTAGTATTCGCTATTGAGATGGCAACTGTGAATGAGTGGAATTCGGTTCATTAGACCATTGGATCCAACGATCAATCATAGTCTTACAATTGCACATTGGTGCCGTGACCAGGATGCCGTGAGAAAATGCAACTACCAGAAAGGCTATGAAGGGTAAAGAGGAGTAAAAAATGGATGAAAGAACATATTGGCTATGTTACGAATGCAAAATTAGGTTTTCTTCGCTTGCTGGTCCGATGCCAGTAACTGACTGGTTGCCCCTAGCTAAATTTTTTGTAAAGTAAGCTTTTATCATGATTCATGCTTTGTAAAAATTCACTAACGGGAGTATTTCTTTCTTGCTGTAATTATAAATTCAGGCATTGTTAATTTCACTGATTGGAGTGTTTATTCTTGCTGTAGTTATAAATTCTATATTCTTCTTTTGTTATTCATTCATTGATGAAGAAGACATAGCCCTTGAAATTTATATTGGGGTCATTAAACTCTTTTTGTGTGGATTGGTGATTTCCTTTTTTAATCTCTTTAATGTTGTGTCCGCAGTTTTTTGCTTGTCATGTTATTGTTAAAAAGAACCTGAGAGGTTTCTAATTGTGTGTGTTGGTTTTTTTTGTGTTTTTTTTTTATTTATTTTATTTATTTATTTATTTATTTATTTATTTTATTTTATTTTATTTTATTTTATTTTATTTTATTTATTTTATAAATGATTGATAAATGGTCAATTTTTTTAAATAATGGCCATACAGGGTGATTCATACATCTCTTTGGTTTTTAAGTCAATATAACAGTAACCATGTTAGACATAATAGAAACACGCTTAGTACTAGTAATTTCACTTACAAGGGACATACACGTAGTTGTATGACGCATTTTTTCTTTTTTTTTGTGTGCATGCAACCATATCTTGGAAGTGATAGTTTTGCTTTCAAGTGAAGTGGATTCGTGGATATTGTTGAGAGCAGATTAATACATATACAATCGCTTTAACAATAGAGTGTTTATATGGCTATATGTGCTCAAATTTTTTTGTTTTCTCGGTTTATTATGAAAAAAACGAACTTTAGCATTTTCTTATTTTGCAAGTATCAATAGTAGCTTTAGATGAGTAACATATTTCAATTTGGTACAAATCTGTGAGATACATGTTCATGTACTTCCCTTGTAAGTGCATTTACTAAGAATGTACAACAAGGGAAATACACGAATGAAGCTGAGAATTTGATGTTGAATCTTGATATTAGGAATTTGGGCCACCCTGTATTATTAGACATTTCAACTGATATTCAATTTATTCAGTGGTTTGCTAGGGATGTTTTATTTGACGTTATCGATTTACAAAGAAAAAATGACATGTAATGCTATATCATTTGTATCTACAACTCAATTATATATCTCAAATTTTTCAATTGGGTGTTACCTTTTTAAGTATTTTCATGCAAACACATCATTCAGGTTTTGTTCAAATCGGGCCATGGATTGATGGGTTATGGCCTTTCATAACTCTTTTTAGGATGAAAATTTTTAATAAAATTGAAGTTGAACATTTGTATACTGAAATGAGAGATGAGGATATACAATACTGATGAAGGATGAGTATGATTTTCCTACCTACTCAATAGCTTAGCAGTTTTACGTTAAGTAAGGCTAATAGGATGCCTCTATTTTAATACCAGTTGTAGAATTTCTTGATTCAGTTGAAAACTGTGATCATCAAGAATTGAAGAAAGATTTTCCATCATTTTTTTAATGAGAAATTTTCACATTGTAATAGAAGATGGATGATTCAGGAAGAGCTGCATGTTTTTTTGATCATTAAAATATTCAGAAAAAAAAAACAAACATTGTTGTGTTCATCAGATTTTACACTGTATCGAAATTGGCAGACAATGAAGGATACAGTGGAACTTTGCAGTATGAGTGCACCATAGTATGAGTAATTTGCAGTACAAACCGAACAGATTAATTGTAAGACGAGTAAATCGTAAAATGAGCTCGGTCATGGAACGAATTAAACTTGACCACTTATTCCTCTATAGTGGAGTATATTGCCAATTCATTCAACATTTCAACTGTGAGGACTTATAAACAGCAAAGACATACATGGAGAATATGTTGATACTCTTTGAGAAACCAGTTTTTCATCCTGGACAATTCTTAATGGCTCGAAACAGAGGAACGTGAAGGAAAATGCAGGAAGAAAAGTGAAGAGTATTCTTGAAAGCTGGACAATCAACTAGGAATGTTGCAATTAAGAGTACTGATGATCTGTGAAATAAATATTGATTTAACAGCAAGGTGAAGGAGTTTCAGGAAAAGTTTATACAAGCTAAGATTTGTTGTAGAAATGTTCGCCTTTGAACACTGCTCAAAACATTTAAAGGACACTTCTATTAAGCAGCATGCAGAAGCAACTACGAATAATATGGACAAAATTGCTGTATGTGATCATTAAAAGATGGTTTATTTAACAATAGAATGCATTATTGAAACAACTGGTGAAGAAACATAAAGAAAAAACAGGAAACTGCAGGACCCCTGCCTAAAACAAAGTGAAATGTCCTTTGGACGTTGTGAGGAGAATGCCCTGTTTCTTCTAGGGATCAGTTTTTGCACCACTCAGTAATGTGTATGCCTACCATGGGCTGTAGTAACCTCCATGCACCTTCGAGGTAAGCTCCGTATCAGTCGACAGATGTGATCTTGGGGAAGCCGGTCCCATTCCTCAGTAAGTGCCTGGATGAGCTGTTGCAGTGTTTCTGGAGCTGAAGGGCAGTGTCGAATTCGCCTGTCAAGCATGTCCCAAAGATGTTCAAGGGGATTTAGGTCTGGACTCATTGCAGGCCACCTCATGGTCTGAATGCCATGCTTCCGTAGGAAGTCTTGAGTGACATATGCAGTGTGTGGACAAGCATTATCCTGCATCAGAAGGAATCCAGGCCCCATGCCATGTGTAGCAACAATCACATGTTCTTCCAGAATGTCACATCCAACAATTCGCCCTTGGACGACCACAAGATCCGTTCAATGGTCTATTGAGATGCCAGCCCAAACCATAATGGAACAACATCCCATTCGGTCAGTCTCACAAACTGTTGCATCGGTGTTTCGCTCACCACGTCTTCTCTAGACATGTAGACAGCCATCACAGCGGGTCAGGCGGAATCTTGACTCGTCTGTGAAGAGAACAGAATGCCAGTGGCGAAGCTGCCAGGTGACATGTTGATGTGCAATCTGTAATCGCGCCTGTTTGTGCTGGCGGGTTAGCCTAGGCACTCGATTTGGTCGTCTGGCTCTCATGCCAACTTCATGTAATCTGTTCTGGATTGTTTGATCTGAAACAGCTACCCCAGTTGACATCTGCAGGTCATTTCTCAGGTCTCTGGCCGTTAAGGTTCTTTGGCGCAGGGCACAAGTCCGCACATAACGATATTGATTGGCGGTTGTTGAGCGTTGGCGACCTTGCCCAGCTCTTTGTGTGTACTGGCCAGTCGCCTGGAATCGTGTCCACAATCGGAAAATGACAGAAGAGGACACATTGAGGGCATTTGCCACAGTCCGAAATGATTGACCCGTTTGGAGCAATGTTACGGCTCTCGCAGCTTCTACTGCTTCAAGATGCCTTCGTGGCATGTCAGAGCACTAACAACGACGTTCCAGGAATGCCTGCACCTTCTAATGTTCAACCGTTATCTCCAAGCAAAGAGTGTATGGCATGTAACCACTTTTTTTTCCGGGGGGGTTATATTGCTATGCAAATTTCTGAGAACATCTGGCAGCAAAATGTGTTGCCTTCAACCATTTCCTATGAGGGAGATAGTAGGTTTCATGTTGCAGAAGATGAAATTGCTAAAAAGTATTATTTACACCCTCTGTAGGGGATTCTACAAGTGTTCCTTTAATTGTTTTGAGCAGTGTAACTTCTTTATAAATGCATCTTTCTTCAGTGGGAAAAAGTTTCCATTTCAGCTGCCTCTGCCTTCTATTTCCAACAGAATGAGTTTATCAGGTGTTTTAGTTTGCTCCTAATTTTTGAAACATCCTTGTACTTTGAACAATTATTTCTGTATATTTTTATCTGCTTTATAATTATCCACAGATGTATCCCTTGTCCAAAAGATCCATTAAATCCTTCTGTTTCACTTTGTGCATTTGAGTGTTTTGAAAAAGGATATGAAGCGGTAATTTTAAAAGTTTTTATTCTAAGCAATTAATAAAAAATTCCTCCAAATATAAACACAATAAGTTTATTAACCCAACCAAGGAAAAAATTAACCTAACAACCAAAAAAATTCTGATTGTACTCTGGCCAAAGCGTCATACGATATTCACAGTGATTGGAGCATTTTCTGAGTGATGTCATATCCTTTGACTTCACCTTCTTCCGTTTTAGTATTAGTTTCATTTGTTATTTTTTTGTTTGGTATCTCCCTCCTACATTGATTCTGAAGATGAGCAGCTGGTCTGCTTGAAAACGTTAAAGTTTTGTGGATTTTTATTAGCTTGTCATGTTATGACATTTTGCCTACTTTATTCTTTTCTGGAGGATTTTATTATCATCATTTTTTAATTCTTCATTGCTTAAAGAAGTCTTGTCCATGTCAGCAGTCCCGCCTTACATCTTTCTATCTTGTGTACATGGAGGTTGCATTATTTCTGTGTGATGTCTTCTACGAACGTGTCCAAGTGCCATCCATCGCACCATGAAGATTTTCATCTCGGAAGACGCTTTTGTAAATAATATCACCCGGCTTGTTTTTTATTTGTATGTATTTTATCTTTATTGCAATTTTCAGACCACAAACTTTAGACTTTTAAATGCAACTTGTTTTTTAAATTGTGTTTGATTGGCGTAGTTTTTTGGCATAGTATTGTTTAATTTGACAATAATTTTTTATTTTGGAAAATTCAATTAAAAATTCTAAATTTCGATTTAATTAGATATTCACTTTTTTGGAATTGTTACATTTAAGTCTAGGGGTAGGCGGGCTGTTTGTCCTTCATGGTAGACTTCTTTATCTTCATACTTTTTTATATTTTTTTGGTTGTTAGGTTAATTTTTTCCTTGGTTGGGTTAATAAACTTATTGTGTTTATATTTGGAGGAATTTTTTATTAATTGCTTTTAATTTAATACCCAATGTTTTTAAATTTAAGTTTTTATTCTACTTTGTAAAAGATTTTTATATACAATAACTATATGTAGTGACAGTTTTAAGGATGCTATAATTTTCACCTTTGTCAGCACTTTCAATGCTATGCCTTTTTTAAAAAAAATCTCAGCGAAGTTGACCCGAACAACTGTGAGCATAGCAGTGAAGCATCCCTTTTTCCCATTGAAGATGCCCACATTTAAACGTAAAGAGAAAATTGAGAGAGGTTTTCTAAAGAAATTGTATGTTTAAAAATTAGGATACCTTTACTACTCTCGGTCCTGCAGGCCTCATTGGTCACTATTTTCCGTTACTCGAACGCCTTCGGCGTTCTATCTATGACGTCCCCCTCCGGGGGGAAATTACTGATAGATACCCCAGCCTATTTGGTTACAGGGGGCAGTTGGTTTCCCCCAACCAGTTGATTGATGTTCAGTACTTATTTTATTGGTCACAGAAATCGCGACAATTCAGTTCACGAATTCAGTCATACGAAATATTTGCTTCACAGAGGGATGCTCCACTGCACTGCTCACAGTTCGGTTGGTTCAACTTTGCCAAAATCTCAATATAGATAAAGTAATTATTAAATAACCATTACCAAGTATAGCAGGCTGAATACTGTCTATGTCAATTCCTTGACAGAAATCTGTATTAATTGCTGTGCCATAAGTAAACAAAGTTCTTTGTATAGGGTGATTCATATAAATTTAAATGCAGTTATTTCTTTATTAATTCATTATGGATGGCTTATTTTTATCATCAAATTTAGCATGAACATTGGGAGATGATTCTTTGCTAAGAGATAGTATAAGTGTTTCCATTTTTTTGAACAAACTGTCAACATTATGCAGCATACAGATGTATTTTCATGGATGATGTAGAGCTTCCATCAAGGATATTTTTAACTGTTATTGAAAATGTGAAGATGGAGCCATATGCCATACATGAATCGAATCCAAGAGCTGATCGAAAGTTTCTTTCTAATCGGATTTTTTCTAAGAATCTGTGAAGAATAAGATTCTTGGCTGTCGAAATTTCCCGATTTATCAACACCTGATTTCTTCCTATTGGGCTATTTTAGAACAGTGTTTGTGCCTTATACCCCTAGATATTGGACGATTTAAAGCAGAACATAACACAAGAGATCAATGGTATTTGTGAGTGAAATGAAATATAAAGGGTAGGACTGTCGATTTAACAATGCAACCAAGAGTGGTACAAGAACAAGGATATGGTGTGTTAGTGTAGACATATGTGAGAGGCGATCATAAAGTCATTACAATCAACATGAAAGAATGATTGCTTTTGAAAATGTATGATGCCACTGGGAAGCAACATACCTCGAGTGCTGAAGGATACAAAGTGACATTTGGTCCAGTACTGCTAAACGCCTCTAGAGCACCGAAAGCAACCTGGTGCAGCACATCGGAAAATTGGAGGTGCGAGCCATGCTAAGGTTCCTGCATTTGAAGGGGAACAATGCCAAACAAATCCATGAGGAGTTGTACGAGACAGTCATCATGTGGCGTCGATGTTTCCAACTCAGCCAGACAAGCATGGAAGACGAATCTCGGCATGGATGCACCTTCATCTGTGATGAGTAACAAATTGCAAAGCAAGTGGATATAATAGTTCTCTCAGATCACCGTATTCCCGTGGAACAGATATCAGAGATTTCTGCAAGATAGTTTATAGAAATGCAGATAATAGCAGTAAAAAAAGCATTTTACAGGGTAAAATATTTTTATAATTATATTTGTTATTATTTTAATGTTTATTTTTTTTATCTTAATAGATTGATGGAGAATGTTTTCCAAGTACAAAATTATTACCAAATAATTCTGACTTTCACTTGATGAAATATAAAGGATATGTACGTAAATCAGTTTTTAAATGCCCTTTTTTTATTTAAACATTTTGTTGCAAAACAAAATCATATAAAATGATATATAATTCATATCATTTTTATCTCATTATTTTACAGGGCAGCTTTCCACAGGTCAACTCAAAAATTTTGCATTTTTTTCGTAAAATACAATATAAATGCAAGGTAAGAAACATCTACAAGTTTCATCATTTTAGTACAGTATTTTTAAGTTTAGAGATTACTTCAGATTTCTTTGTGTCATTATGCAGTACCTTGAAGATAGACAGTCATGTAGCTTTTTGCATAATCTGTGTGTTTTGCAAATGTTTGATGATTCTACTCAAGGTCCTTGTAAATCTTATGCAGAAGTAACAAGAAAAGAAACCAATATTCCGAGGTACCAAATTAAAAGATTATCCAGTGATATTGAAATATTTTATCATAACAAAAGTCATATTTAATGTTCATGAATATTATTAAGTAATTAAAATATTCAAGTTAATTCTCTTTGACAGTGATAGTGGAGAATGAGATTGAATTCAAATTCAGTATTACACTCTAGATTTATTTTATAAGAGTATTTTAAAATTGAGGCATAAAGGCCTTATACACATTTATAACCAGTGTCTATTTTATCTTGGCTAAAAATTTTTACTGGAGTCAATATTAAAATGATAGTTTTCACATTTTTCATATTTATAAGAAATATGAGATCTATAAAGAAAAAGAAAGATTACAGATTAAAAAATAAACGCTGGTTTTTGGAATATAACACGCATCCAATTTTTTGTTGATTTTGAAAAAATCCGCAGCTGTGTATTATACGTACCCAGTGCATTGTAAAAACACAATAATCTAACCTAACAAAAAAACAATAACAGTGAATTAATGTACTGTATCTTGTATAGACTGTTTAATATACTGTAATTTACCAGTATATTAATTATTATATGCTAGTTTTGTTTAAAGTTCGTCAGACCAAATTTCATTTGTTTTCAAGATTTCATTTCGCATTCGCATTTGAGATCAGAAAAGTGGATGGGAAATTGAAAAAAAAAACACCAAATTAATGTAAATGTATCTTGTAGAGACTGTCTAATGTACTGAACTGCGTTAGCTTTCTTGATGAACATTTTTGGAAGATTTAGAGAAATGAATGCAGTGACGGTTGAAAAGCTTTAATGATCATAGATTTTTCAGTTGAATCTCTGAAGTCAGCCCCCCCCCCCCTCATGTGAAAATCGTCACATCAAGGTTGGATTATTATACACGTTTTTTATAATACACAGTGATGATTTTTTTAACTTTTATTTTGCATAATACACATTATAATCCAAAAACTACATTAAAACTGACATTAACTACATAAGATATTATTTTTACAAAAACTCAACTTAAAAAATAGAATGAAATGCAATGTACAGTCGAATGTCGTTAATATATATTTCAAGGGACCGAGCAAATAAAACAGGAGGACATATATTATAGTCATGTGGGAACAGGTATGCAGCATAGTGGTAAAGCTCAGGCATGTTTGACCCATCAGAACCATCTGTTTACATTTTTCAATGATGGTATCCTTCCTGTGCTTTATTCTGTGTTATAAATGTGTGTTATGACATTTCAAATGTGTTTTATCTGTATATTTGAAGTGTATTGTGGCTGTTAGGGAGGTTCTTGGAACAAATTAATGAATTTCCCATTATATCTTATGGGAAATCACCCCTTGGATAACGACAGTTTTGGTTAATCAAGATAGCACTGTATGTCTCTTTGAATAGTGAGTAAACATTATCTGTAAGATATAGTAATAAAACTGGAGAACCTCTTGTCCACAAAAAATGTTTATTCTGTGCAATAAGAATGTTAGATATAGTGTTAGTCTCCAAATTGTGATTGTGTACAATGTACAAGGATTGGAAATTTAATAATGGTCACATTGATACAGACTGAATGTAATTAATGAATCGAGAAGCCAGACTGTTTGGTGTTCAGGTGGGTTGATGTCGAACTAAATCATTCCAATTGTATGTTCTTATTCAGGTGAATGGGTGTTTTGAATTTTTTAGGCTTGTGTAAATTTGCATAGTTAATGTATTAGCACAGGAAAGGCGTACCACATACATGTATTCACTTTTACAATCCCTCAAAAAAGTCCACTGCATTGCCTTTTTTCCATCATTGTGGTAGTTTCATAATTCCACTAGCAGCCCCAGTTCTATTGTCACAGATGGAGCAGTGGATGCTTAAAATTTTTTCACATATTTATCATCTATACTTTTTTTTTCTTTTGAGATTGGTAAATATTAAACTGAATAATTAATCAAAATTAATACTCTATAAAATAACTTAGTATAGGGTCATAGAAAGAACTGAATTAAATCCAATTTTTAGAGAGAGGATAGTGGATTTAATGAGCCATATTTAATAAGATTATTTTTAAAAAATTAAATTTTTGGCAAAAGTATATACAGGGTGAGCTTAAAGTCGCACACATCAAAGTTTACCAGTCCGTAAAAGTACAGTTTGAGAATTTAAATGAAAATAAAGTATCGGAGAGATTAGTTGAAACTAGAAATCCTCCCGTCACATGATGGGTGTCAACTGTACAGTTTGAAGAGTAAAGAAATGAAAGTGGAGCATCAGTTGTTTTCAAAACTTAATATTCCACAACAATATACTGAGTATAAAATATTTTTCAGTTTATTTATTTAATTCACAACAATGACTGAGTATTGTCCTAAACCACAACAATTCCTGACTTTGGATGGATTGTTGTAACTTCCTTTGTTGGCCTCGGACGAATGGATAAGAGAATTATAGTATTAGATGTTGGCTTTTATTTTTAGCAGACAAACTTTAGGTGTTACAATAAATGTTGGAAATGACGTCTTTTTTTGCGAATACAAAAGCATGTTCATTTTACCAGACAAACTTTTAAGTGTTACAATAAATGTGCAAAATGACGTCCTCTTTTGAATTAGGGATTGTGGCCCCCTTGCTCGCCAGATTTATCATCCTCTGATTTCTTCCTATGGGGTTATCTGAAAAATTTGGTTATGTGAATAGTTCACACACGATTGCTAAGCTGAAAACGAACATCACAACAGCCATTTCTAACATCAATACTGTCCTACTTCGCAGAGTCTTACAAAATCCGGTAAAACAAACACTCTTTTGTATTCGCGAAAGAGGACATCATTTCAAACATTTATTGTAACACCTAAAGTTTGTTTGCTAAAAATAAAAGCCAACATTTCAACAGAGTTAATCTTTGTGATACTTTCTTTCATTTAAATTTTCAAACTGGTACTTTTACAGGCAGGTAAACTTTGATGTGTGCGACTTTAAACTCACCCTGTATTATTATAAAGTAACTACTGTATATTAGTGTGTATATTTGAATAATTTTTTTGTTTTTTTTAAGTCCTCCAAGTTTGGATGTAGCTAAGGATGCTTCAATAACTGGAGAGTATTCGTTTCTTCACACAGATCCTGTAAATATTTTAAAATCTTTAAGAAATTTTGAAATTTTTACTCATATTTTTTAATGGATATATGAATAAAGAAAAAGGAAAAAAATCCTACTGTAATTTTGATACTGTTAATACAGTATGGTCCAAAAGTCAAGGTATGCAAAGAATTGTGATAAATTAATATAGGGTATATCGTAGAGCATAAAACAAATAAATATCTCAAATGTTTGCTATGCAAAATGAATCAGGAAGGCGAGTTGTAATTTTATGCAAATTAGCTAAACCTGTTTATAAAAGGCATGTCTACCAAAATTATCTGCAGCACTTTCAGAAGTTGAAGGATGCTATCTTAAAACAGTTAATGAAATCACCAATGATGTGCAATTGAGAATGAATGCAACTTGAAAAGAAGTCATTAGAATATGCCTCCAAAATGAAAATAGGCAAATTGAACAAATAGGCTTTTTCACCATATATCATATACTTGTATATCATAAGGATTTCTTCTCATGATTTGTCTGCTGTAATAGTTTTGTAATAAAATTAAGGCCATAGGTACATAGCATTTCCTGTTTATTCTAGCAGAATGTGATGTAATAAAAATTGCGTTGCCCAGTTGTTAAACCATATACCGGGCGAATAAAAAGTCCCAGGACGGTCTTATATATTGAAAAATATACGTCTTGTCAAAAAAAAAAGAAAAAATACATGTCAAACATTTTTTTGAAAATTATTTAATGGTGCAAAAATTAGCCCCCTGCACCCCTCATAGGGTAGGGAGCAACTTTGAAATTTCAAATGACATTTTTTTCAATGACATTTTCAGATTGTACCAAACATTTGAGAAATATTTTATTCCTGGTGTTCTTGGTGTTCAATTGATCCAACCATTTAGGAGATAGAGGCACTGAAAGTGTAAAAACTTTTAAAGTTTTGAACCAATTTTATCGATGCAGACAAAGAGATAGAGGGTGGATCTTAGAGATATTCCGATTCTACTTTTTTGATAGTCTTTAAGCATCCAAAGTCAGAATTTCAAAAATCCAAAATTTTTTAGTCCACAAGAAAGGTCTTGGGGAGAGCAGTCCTATGGAGACAAAAATGTGCATGTGCAGGGAGCTAATTTTTGCACCATTAAGTAGCTTCCAAAAAAATATGTTTTTTCCTTTTTTTTGACAAGACATGAATTTTTTGAGATATTAAACCATTCTGGGGCTTTTTATTCACCCAGTAGATAGTTTTAATACTTGCGCTGTGCTTATACTAATTTAAAGAAAAACACATGAAACATTTGTTTAATGCTTTATGCTTTTAT
>JAHWFO010000211.1:1177232-1199981 GCA_023313115.1 Rhysida immarginata | reverse complement strand
TCTTGAACACTTGCCATTGTTTATTGCGTCTCGTGAAAACTGGAACAACGCGCCAACAATGGTACCATGTACCAACCGTGTGTTTTATTCTCAACTCTCGCGAGGCTAAGAAACTTTTCGAGTTTTTCTTTGTGAAAAATAAAATATCACATTAAAATCTGTAATAGCTTTTGAGTAAAAAACGTGTGTAATACGGGAGATAATTTAGAAACACCCTGTATATCTCCAGTATTGAATTATAAAATTATTAGCAGTATAGATGGCGATTTTGAATGCAGGCTGAAATATAATCACCACAACCTCTGTATAATGTAGCGCTTAAAAGATTTCTCCGAATACATTATAGCACATGCAACGAAAAAAGGGGCCAATCGGAATTGTTCTCTTCTGAATTGCACATGTCAAGCAGTTAACGAGCAATTTGGTGGATGAATCCAGCGATGATGATAGTGATGTAGGCGTTCAACCACTACCACAATCTCCTTTGCCTACATTTCTATTAAAAACGGCCACAAAAACCATGCTGAAACAGAAGGAAATGAGTGTATTGACAGGGTAGTCTATGACACTTCACTGGAAATCAGAAAAACTAACCGATCAATTTGTGCTTGAGTCTGATTGGCTCTCACTACTTCCGCTCCCTTTTTTCATTGCTCAAGCTAAGATATGTGTTTGGCATAGATAAAAAAAAATAATGTCAGCACTCATTCTTTATATCTAATTTTGTGTAGATGTATAGTAAATTAGATAAATTAATTACCAGTAATTTTAAATTTTTCTATCCATTTTCAGTATTTTTTAATGTTTACTTAAATTATAAAGTTGTTTTTATTTGAATTACTTTTAGATTCACAAATTCAAGATACTAAGAAATCTGTTAGAAGATTTTTTCTTGTGGATAACCAAAGTGGTATTGATATAAATTCAGTAAAGAACTTGACATCTGTAATTCAGTATGCAAAGTCAGTAGAATTGAGGTAAAAATAATTTAACTCAGTACTGATCAAAGTGTGTCTTTATTCTGCTAAAACCTTTTCTCATTGCTTATCACTCTGAATATATTCTAAAATTATTTTTAGAGCAATGAAACTTAAAAAGCTCAGTTTGAAGCTATTACTTTTGGATATCTGAAGTATCAGATTATAAAGAAAGTATTCAGAAAAAGATGTGACAAAGACATAAGCATTGTTCAAGCTTTTTAAATATCTTACCTATTTCAGTCGTACAGATATTCACCATTGATTATTAGGACTGTTTCATCGATTGATGAGTTTATAAATTGCATCAAGATAGAAATCTAATGGATGGGACATGAAGAATTTGTATAAGCAGCATATCACTTCATTATTGTTAGTAAAGTTTTCCCAGCAAGAAAATTGGACATAGACTGGAACAAATGAAAGTCTGATGGAACAAGATCCGGAGAATAAGGAGAGTCAGGCAGACATTCCTAATTCAGAGTGTGCAAATTTTCCTAGGTCCTTAAATCAACACGTGGTAGTGTTGTCTTGGCACATACCGATTAAGCATTGCTGGGTGCTTAATTTTCACTGGAGAAAGTAATTGAGCCAACATTTGATACGAGTTTCTGCTGTTATTCTGTGGTTATGCCATAAAAGTTCATAGCGAATCCACTGGCAACAATCCCACCAAAAACAGATTATAACCTTGGTTTCTATAAAGGGGTGGCTTACCAGTGTTCTGTGAAGGCCTGTCCACATTTCGTCCATTCTCTTTTTCACGTAACATTCATGTACATGACCCATTTTCATCTCCTATGAACAACCATTGTGAAAAGCCTCCATGCTGAGTGCAAGTTTTTCTGGAAACTTTCTTTACAACATACGTAATAGATCAGCTTTATATTTATTCTTGAATTGGTCATTCATTAAAGATTATTAAAACATCTTTAAAGGACAATCTCAGTTTGCAATACTATAAGATAGCTTCATGATGTCCATGCTGTCAAGTATTACAGGATATACATGTAACAAAATAAGACACAAGGATCAAGCAGAGTGATATGGTAAAAGTACTTCTTAAGCCTTATGCAGTTCTATGTTGCACCAACATCAGAGGCAGAAATAGTTATCAAAGATAAAGTGAATATGGCTAGAATTTATACAATTCCAAGAGTAGAGACTCTGTTATTCATGTGATAAGTCCATACCGATTGGTAGATAACATAGTCCTCCCACATGGCCTGTTTTTTATTAAGAAAGACGAGAATAATTTAGCTGACCTACGTATGATCTGAGAAAGGAGTGGTTGGATTAATTGTCTATTTTTTTTTTTCAATTTTTTTTTTTTTTTTTTTTTTGTTATTATGTAATTGTCAGTTCTTTAAGTGGCTTGGTTTTAAATTGACAAATGACCTTGTCATTTCATTCCTGATGAAAAACTCATGATGAGTTCGAAAGTGCTAGTGCTTTTTATATTTTGACAGGTTAATTTTTTCATCAGACTTTATTGAATTATAAGATGTTTATTTGGACATTAAACTGTAACCTCTTGTTATGAAGAAAGGATTTCACATGCCACGGAGTTACTCCTGAACTTTTGTGCCACTGTTATTGCCTTTTTGTATGGTTCACTGAGGAAATTGACATTGGGATTACATCTTTTTCTAGCGTTCAAGAAGTTGCTCCGTGCTGCCAAGCTGATTTTTTATGCAAGATATTGTGCAGTTTAAATGTTAATATTTTAAGCCTTATTTTAAAATTTAAAAAAAATTGGTTATAAAAAATTGTTAAGAATTTGCTTAAACCTCTTAAAAATGTTAGTCTAATTCAAAATTAAATAGTATTATGAAAATAAACTTGTTTTTATTGATTATTTTTATTTTGTATCATTATATGGTTGAAGTGCATTCACATTTTAATACAGCCTCCCACACGATTCACGGAATTTTTACTCATATTCTAGTCACATTCTAGTCTTTTGTAGCTTTTTTGACTCTTATAATATGCAACATTGAAACGTGTAAGGCTTGATAAATAGCTTACCAAATAATTCTGCTTGATACTTGATACCACTGGAAACATACCACCTTCTATACATGAGGAATTGAACATCTAGTTTCACAGTGGGATAAATGCCTTATGTGTCACGGGGATTATTTTTAAAGTGCATTACAATTGTTTATGCAGGAAGCTACAATGATGTTTATGTGAATGAAATTGAAATGTGCGTGATTCATGTTGTTATGAAACCATGTTGTTATTGTCACATGAGGCCATTACTGAGAGGAGCAAAACCTATTTTAATTTTAGGCTTAGGAAAATCAATGTCAAAGATTAATCCTGTTATATATATACATACATGGTCTTTCTAACCTAGGATACTCATATTCTTGGATAATCAAGCAATGTAAAGGTCATAAATTTTCTATATCTGAGGCAGCTGTAATAAGTGCATAACTTATTAAGCCAAATTATAAATGTGGACTGGGAAAAGAACCAAGCTCATTGCCACCACATAAGAAGCAGTCTATCTCAGAGTGTATTACTGGAGTGGTTAGGAAAGTCAAGGCCAGCATCAAACTGTATATCCTAAAACCCAGCATATCATTGCCTCTTCAGTTGGACTATCAAAGGCAAGTGTAAGACCAATATATGGTAATTATATGAAGGATTCCTGGAAGGAAAAAAATTGAAAAAAAAAATGGTAACCTAATGGTAAAAATTAGATGAAGCATGGATCTACTTAAGCAACTGCACCAAATTATTGCAAAAAAGGGTCCAGAGGTCATGCTATAACGCAAGGAAACTTTTTCTGAAGGATTTGTGCTTTTTGACAGGTTTAATTATAATGAAAAGTTAACGCTGCACAGAGTTTCAGTAAAAGCGAAAATTAATGCTGCCTACTATCAGACAAATATCCTGGAATTAATTTATCACTCTGATATTAATGGTTGCCTTCATGAACAGAAATCAGAACTATTGACTTTAGTAACATTCCTTCTGGCTGCTCTTATGGACTACTATTCTTTTCTTCTACTCAAATGGACTTTGGGAAATTGACAACCTTGCACATTTGATAGTCTGTGGAGAGCCTGCAATGAAGCATGGGACACCACTCATCTCTGTGCCCTTCAGCATGTACTGTTGCAGTAGAAACTCCGAGGTAAGCCAAGGTGCAAAGCCGGCACAGAAACAAACAGATGGTGGTACAGAGCTTTTCGATAGCAGTACAAAGCATTCCAATTTCATTCACATATGTGAATCAACCTCTGTACAGTAGAACTCTGATATTATAAATTGGCTGGGGGACAAAATTTTTTTGTATTAGCCGAGTTTTGTATTAACCATGAAGAGAAAAATATAAAATTTGGGGTCGGTACATGAAAAAATTTCGTATTAAGCAAGTTTTTGTATTTGAGTTTGTAATATCCAAGTACCACTGTATATGAAAGTTTAGATTTAAACAGTTCTTAGATAAAGAAATTGAGTTTCAAATCATACAATGTTCTATACTATTATGAAAACTATATTTTTTAAATAGAAGTTGAATACTTCTTTTTTTCGTTCTTCTCTTTTAGTATCCAGCTTTCAAATGAAAACCCAGGAAGAATTTCTGTCCCAATTTTAACAATTACTTATGCTTGTGCAAAAGATATTTTCTCAGAAAGGAAACTTTCAGATGTAAGTTTATTTGTTAACTTTACATTGAAGCTCATAGCTATGATTGTCATAATACTTTTCATACAGTTTTTCATATCTTAAAATGTTTTTCTTAATTTTCTCTGTTTAGCTACACTTCCAAATTATCTACCAGAAATCTACAGATAAATTGGAAAGCGATATTTCGGTCATATAATACTTAATTATTTTCTATTTTAAAATACCGTATTTTTTCGAATATAGGCCGCGACTCTAAACCCAAAAAAATTGAAAATTTTAGGAGTGCGGCCAAAAGTGAGTGCAGCCTGAAAAAATTTTTTTTCTGAATTAAAAAATCCTTATCAGTAATTTGGGATAGAACAAAAAAAAGATTGAACTACTTCGTTTTAGCATCCTATACTATTATATTACATAGTAATTTAGATAATTTTATTATCTATATAACTATCTAATTTACATACCTAATGAAACTTTTATAAATTTATTAATGAAATGTGTAAATAATTACAGTAATTTCATTTTAATGAGTGAGTATAACTTTTATTTCATCAGCGGCGGGCATGGTTCTATCAACGTAATGCTGACCAATAGTGCTATAGCACAGATTACTTATTACACAGATGCGACAATCAATTGTTAGGAGTGGAAACTGGAGAGCTCATTGTTTTGACGTCATCGATTGTAGCAATGCCCCTGACGTTCGCTGGGTGCGCTACAGTCGATGACTATACTAAATTATCTTATTTAATAAAAGACATGAGTCATGCAGTTTCAACCACATAAAAAAGTACAACACATCTTTTCGGAAATTTTCATACAGAATTCTTTATTAGACATCTAAATACATGTAAGAACGAATGTTCTCAAACTGTGCACCCAGCGAAAGTCAGGGGCATTGCTACAATCGATGAAGTCAAAACAATGAGCCATCCAGTTTCCATTACTAACAATTGAACTAACAATTGAATGTCGCATCTGTGTAATAAATAATCTGTGGCTATAGAGCATTCTATGACATCACAACACCTTGGAGTAGAGTGGGCTTGAAGGAATCGCCAACAATAACTTTAACAACTGAAGTACCTAATAAAACGATAATAATTTATGAATGACTGGTGACTAAATGTGACTGGTTCATTATTGTTCTGAAGGGTTAGAATATTAATTTCGCTGTTAGAAAACGATTGAACAAAGGCTGGATAATTTGAAGCCATGAACTCAAATCCACCATGTTTTTACCGATCAGCGATCGATTTACCTTTTCAAAAAGTATAAAGTGTAACAGAAATGTCATATAAAAAGATAGGAAGCAAATATAAGAGACAAGAGGTATACCATATTTACTCAATTCTAAGGCACCTTCGAATGTAAGGTGCATGCTGATTTTTATGACCATTTTTGAAAAATAAAATTATTCTTCGAATCTTAGGCACACCAAAATCAGCATGTTTGAGTGCAATATGTACTTATATCAGCAAAAAAGTGTGCCTTAGAATCGAGTAAATACGGTAATATGAATGGATTGTATTGGCTATCAAACAAAAATTATTCCGCTATTAAAAAAATACTCATCTACAACTGTGAAGTCGGGAACATTTTTTTTTATTTTTTTTTTGGTGGGGGAATGGGATAATCCTTATTAATAGAAGAAAGAAATTGAACTTTATTTATCGTACTAGACAATTGTACTTATTTATGCAAAATTTATAGTAAAATAGAGTCGAATTCTTATTCGTTTTTTTTTTTTTTTTTTTTTTTTTTTTTAATATTAATAAAAACCCTCCCCAACTGAAATGAGGATTAGCGTAATGATTTTTGGTTGATAGTCAATACCAACCAATACGTATATATAAACCTATATTCGATCAGTAGTCAATATATATTTTATATTTGCTTCCTATCTTTTTATAGGAAACTTCTATTATATTTTATACTTTTTGAAAAGGAAATCGATCACAGATCGGCAAAAATTATCCAATAAAAACACGGTGGATTTGAGTTCATGGCCTTAAATTAACCAGCTTTTGTTGAATCGTTTTCTAACAATGAAATTAATATTCCAGGTCTTCAGAACATTAATTAACCAGTCACATATATTTTCATTCATACATTATTATGAAATTCACGTGTAAAGCTACAGTCGGCGATTCCTTCAAGCCCACTCTACTCCAAGGTGTTGTGATGTCATAGAATGCTGTATCGCACTATTAGTCAGCATTCCGTTGATAGAACCATGCCTGCCGCTGATGAGATAAAAGTTATACTCACTCATTAAAATGAAATTGCTGTAATTATTTACACATTTCATTAATAAATTTATAAAAGTTTCATTAAATATATAAAAATAATTTAGAAGATTATATAATAATAAAACTGCTGTCAAAATTATTATTTAAGGTACCGTGGGACGCTAAAACGGAATAGTTGGATCTTTTTGTAAACCTTAGAAGTTTGTGGCCTAAAGTGAATTGCGACCTTTAAACGGTTAATTTTTCGTTCCACCGTCAAATTTGCAGCTATGGCCTAAAGTGAATGCGGCCAAGATTCAAAAAAATACGGTAATTATCCAGTGTTATGAGCATGTTTTAAACAAAATATGTCCTAGCTGATAATTGTCATTTGTGAATGTCAGATTGCACTTGGTGTGTTCAGTGCCTTTGCCATCATTTTTGCTGCTGTACAAACTTGGTCCTGGTGTAAGCGATCTGGAAAATTGGCAATTGATTTTTTTGTAAGTTAAAATTAAGGGGTTTCTCCCTTTAAATTTTAAACTTTTTTTCATTGTCATGGGAGATTATAAGTAAAACATTTTTTCATTTTGTTCATTAGGTGTTGATAAAATTCATCTTATATTTATGTAGTCAACTGGCAAATGTATTTCTGATAGTTATGTTCTTTGTTTCTTTTCTATTCCTGCTATTTTATAAGGTATGCAATTCATGTTTTTATGTTGTAAAGTTTGTACATTTTAAAATACAAATTAAACTATTCTTCATTTCATTTATCTGGCTATTTTTTTTTATTCAATTGCCAATTAAATTTTGTGATTCATTTTTTTTTTTTTTTTTTTAAATTTAAAAAAAAAATTTAGAATTTTGGTATATGGTGAAATAAGTAAAACAGGCGTGTCAAATTCATTTGTGTCGTGGATATACGGTAGTCCTTGACATCACTAAACCTACTATTGTTTTTTGTCACCGCTACTTCCATAGTTCGACTGAGGTTTGTGCAGTAAAATACAATATATTTATTATGTTTTTTTCCATGGATGCAAAATAACAAGACATGCAAAAGTCTATATGCAGCCCACGGGCCACCAGTTTGACACATCTTAATTACCATTATTACTAGGAAGGAACAAAAGTTTGGGGACCTGGTGAAAATTTCTTACATTGAATAATTTAAATTTCTGACACAAAGGCCTTTAAATAATCCCCTTAGGTGATGATACAAGTGGACCCTCGTTATAACGAACAGCCAGGAACCAAAGTAATTAGTTCATTATAATAAAAATTTGTTATAACCGGGATAGAAAAAATAAAATTGATCTAAAAATAATTATTTATTTCCAAAATATGACAATTTAGCTGTAATCTTTTTTGCTTTTTTTTTTTTTTTTTAACTTTTGCAGTTGTTACAATTTGTGCTTTATTGTCATCAATTTTGCCTAAAATTGAATCAGGAACATTTTCTTTTGATTGAAAGCACGAAAAACTATTTCTCTCTTTCCTTGTTTTGTGAAAATTCGTTACAACGAACAGTTACGATTATTGCAGGGACCAAAAATATTTGTTCGTTATAATGAAGAGTTCATTATATTGAAATTCATTACGACGAGATTTTTTTTTTTTTTTACATTAAATCAGTTACAATTTGCCAGGACTTCAAAACTTATTTCGTTACATCGAGAAGTTCATTATAACGAGGATCCACCTGTAAACTATTGCCAGTACTTGTACATATTCTGGAAGCATTGCTGGAAGGCATCTTTTGCAACCACCCATAATGTCTCCTGTGATCTGTTCATCTGATGACAAAAACCAATGTCCCTGCAGATTTTTGTTTAATCAGTGGAAACTAGTCAGAACATGGCAGTAGTTTTGTATGATTTCGTGTGAGAAACTTTGTGACCATTAGGGACCAATGTGCAGGTGCATTGTCATGGTGAAGGTATCATTGTCCACTTTGTCACATCTCAGTCTGTTTATCATGAATGGACTCCCACAAATGATGTAAAATGTCTAGATAATGCTCCTTGTTCATTGTTATGTCCTTGGAAAAAAATTCCAAGTGAAATGTTCCTTGAGAATCAAAAAAAAAACCAAAAAAAAACGCCTCTAGCATGATCTTCCTCCTGCTCGATCCTACACACCTTTGATATTGATATCATGGAGCCACCGTACACCTTCATTGGTATTTCTAAACTCTCTGCAGTTCTTTTACCATATGCTGATAAAATGTAATGCTACAACATTGCTCTTGAAAATCCATGTTTCTTAAATCTTAGAACAAAAATGACTAATCTGAGCACAACTTATCCGATCACACAGTTCAATCACTTTCCATGGGTGAAAAAACCTAAAAAAAAGAAGAAAAGTCAACATTGGTTATATTTTAAACTGAATATCTTATATTTCTTTAATGAAAATATAGCTGCTCACAGTCTTTATTTTTCCCTGCTTAAAACAGAATCAAAGTTATGCAGTAATGGTTTTGCCAACCAAAGATCAGGAAAGTGTATTTGAAAATTATATTATTGCAGCATTTTGTCTTAAGGTAAATTATCATTGAGAAACAACAACATTGTATTATTTTTTACTGTACTAGTGAATTGCTCTTAAAATATGAAAATCTTGTTTCTGTACATCCATTAGTGCTTTGATATGATTCATGTCCTGTACACTTTGATAAATATTGACATATTTTTTGTTGATTGGGAACGACCACGTTTGCCTCGTGCACCATTGGATGGAATCACTCAAGAGCAATCAGATAGTTATCCCGTGAGCATTTGGAGAAGTTATTTCGTTGCTAATGAATGGAACAAATTAAAGATTCAACACAAGACAAATACCTTGATCAATCTAATTTCTGTAATATTTTTCTTGAAGGTATAAACCAAAAATGATATCTTATTTCAAGTTTGGATTATATTTAAAGCTTAAATTATAGTAAATATGAAATGTTTTTAAATATTCTTTTTTTTTTCTACCAGCTGCTAAAACTAGAGGAGTTGGCTCTTGCTGAACCTGATTCTGAAAGGGATCCTGACTGTTTTAGTCCTTTCAGTCAGATATGTCGATTTGCTTTAGTTGTATTGGTTTTCTTTATATCTGCTTTGATACAGGTATATATCATATAATAAATGAGAATTGCCCAAATGAAAAGTGGACACATCCCATAGCATCATAACTACAATAACAACAACAACGCTTTAGTGAAGGGGTGTGCTAGTAGATTCCAGATGTGTACTGGAATGCTTAAATTGCGACTTTACCTGCAAATGCGTATATAATGAATGTTAGAAGAAGGTGGTGTAAACATGGATGCATCCATGATGGTGATGTTAACCTTTTTCTTTGACTAGCGTGGACCACTGCTGATTGATTTTCTACCAAAGAAATGCACCAATATTGCATTTTCTGCACAGTACTGCAGTACTCTCACGAAATTCGGCAATCAATCAAAGATAAACACCCAGGTCTTCTCTCACAACAGATGGTCCTTCTGCACGACAATGTGCACCCCCAAGTCTTCCGTGAAACTACCATGAAGTTACAGAAATTCCAGTGGGAAGTCTTGGAACATCCTGCCTACAGCCCGGGTTTGTCAGCATGTAATTACCACACCGTTGGGCCACTCAAGAAGACATTGCAAGGGAAAGGTTTCAATTCAGACAAAAATATGAAGGATGCAGTGAAAGACGTTTTCAAAAAACAACCACAATCCCTCAATGCCAAGGGAATTGATCTGCTGTGTGGGAATTGTGATTACTTTTAAGTTTCAAATAAAGGTATTGCATATCCAGACTTTGTCCACTTTTCATTTGGGCAAACCTTGTACATATATTATATCCTATCATTATTATCCAGATTGTTTCCTATTGACAGTTGGTTATATTCTTCCTAGAACCATGATTTCTACCATCTTGCAGTCTTCCATAAGATGGGTGGTTATATTATGAAATAATTTGGTAGACTAGAAATTTGTATCGGTAGATCAGTCATTCATGTAATGTGGTCATAAATTCATTTGAGATAGTGGCCTTCTCCTTCAAAGGATACCCTGCGGTCTTCATTTTTGAAAAATAGAAGCTGAAAATAAACATTATAACAAGCTCCAGATCTCCACAGTCTGAAACGTCTCCAGCTTACCCGCCATTTTGGAACAACTGTAAGCTCTGCATGCAGAAAGCGTACACGCCTACAATCTCCCAGGGTGGTGGAGAATTACATGCTCCTCAAAATGTATATACTGATTTTTGCAAATACCTGACAGTTTTGCTGTTAAAAATTTACTCAATTACTTTTTGATTTCCCCTTGTATTTTTCCTTTATTATACACATTTAACATAACACTGATTCAGTGAATTATTCGGGATGAGCGTATTTTTTAAGCAGGTCAATCTTATTATAGAAATATTCATAAATATATAAGCCCCAGTTACAAAAGTTACTAATAATTGAAAAAACATTACCTGGTAAACATATCATAGTCGTAAGACTAAAGTTATCCTTCAATAAAATTTATTCTTTAAGATTTATAATTTCCACAACAAATAATTATAATTTTATCAAAAATAATTATTATTTGATACAATTTATAACTCCATCATTTAGAAGAATCCATTCAACGTCAATGGTTTCTTGAAAAACATTATCCCAGTGATTTAAATAATCAACAAAAGTTTGTTAAAATGATACTGATTCTGTATCCTGAGTGTTTTTTCCCCCAATTGAGATGTACAGGGTGTTTCTAAATTATCTTCCATATTATACATGTTTATTACTCAAAAACTATTACAGATTTTAATGTGATTTTTTTAATTCACAAAGAAAAACTCAAAATGTTTCTTAGCCTCGCGTGAATTGATAATGAAACACACGGTTGGCGGGTGATACCATTGTTGGCACGTTGTTCCATATTTTGCAAGACACAGTAAACAATGGTGAGTGTTCAGGAAAAAGCTCAATGCGTGTTAGGGCTTGCGGAATTTAAGTCAATGATTACAGTTCAGAGAATGTCCAAAACAAAGTTTAAAAAGGATCATCCAAATCATAAGTCAATTAAGCTATGGCATGAAAAATTTTTAAACACAGGCAGCCTATTACACAAAAAGGGTGCTGGTAGACCTTCAGCGACACCACAGAGAGTAAAAAAGGTCAGGGAGGCATTCGATCCTAGTCCTTGTAAATCACTTCGCCAAGCGGCTCGTCAATTGCATATGCCAATGACATCCGTACATAAATTAGTGAAGCACCGCCATTGACTTACACCCTACAAAATCCAGATGATGCATGAACTGAAGCCAGATGACTGACCGAAGCGCAAGAAGTTTGCTGAGGATATGCTTCAAAAAATCGATAATGATCCCACCTTCCTTGAGGACATGTTGTTTTCTGATGAGGCAACATTCCATACTTCCGGAGCAGTAAACCGACACAACTGCCGCATTTGGGGCTCACAAAATCTCCACGTTCTAAGGGAGCATATACACGACAGCCCAAAGGTTAATGTTTTGTGCGGTTTAATGCATGATGGAGTAATTGGAACTTTCTTTTTCACTGAAGACACCATTACCGCTGCAAACTACCTAGATATGCTGTAGAATTACCTGATTCCACAGGTAGAAGAACTACAGCCCAACATAGTCTACCAACAAGATGGAGCACCTCCTCACTGGGGACTGCAAGTTAGGCAGTGCCTCGATACGAACTTTCCAGGACGATGGATTGGAAGGGATGGGCCAATCCTTGGCCCACTCGCTCACTCTATGCAAACCCTCGGGATTTCTTCTTCTGGAGATATGTGAAAGACAGAGTGTACCAAACCAACCTTGATTGCATTGAAACTCTCAAGAACAGAATAATTGAAACAATCGCTGAAATCATCCCCGAAATGCTAGCCCAAGCATGGAGGAAATCGAGTTTCGGTTTGATGTCCTTCACATCATAAATGGGGGGCACATTGAAATTTATTATGGCATGCTAAGAAGCTTTTTGAGTTTTTCTTTGTGAATAGAAAAAATCACGTTAAAATCTGTAATAGTTTTTGAGTAATAAATATGTATAAGATGTGAAATAATTTAGAAACACCATGTAAATGTACAACCTCTGACAATTAAGTTCGGTGAATGAGTTCACACAACAAAATGCAAAACAGATAGAGCCACATTTTCTTTATTGTCTTTCGAAATAATCACCCTGGAAGGCAATACACTTTTGGGATCGGGTGTATAAGTCCTGGAAGCTCCTTAGGGGTGGCTTTAAGTTCACGTGTCACATTTGCTTGAATGTCTGGAATGTCCGCAAATCTGTGTCCCTTTAAGGCCGTTTCAGGCGTGGGAACAAGAAAAAGTCTGCCGGTGCCAAGTCTGGTGAATAAGGTGGATGAGCTATGGATACGACCCCTTTGTTGGCCAGAAACTGTTGCACGATTACGGCAGTGTACCTCTTTCATCCATTATCTACAGTTACGTGCGCACGCTACACCTTCAACTGAAGAAACGAGCATCTGCTAAACCATTGTACGCACAAACGTGACCTGTCTGAACTTGCTTAAACAATGACTGGGCTTGTATTAACATGCATTGTTACTCGCGTAAAGCTCGCACAGATTAGGGTGTGACGTCATTCACCAAACTTAATTATCAGAGGTTGTATTTTGTTTAATTTAATACTTTGGTTAACGTGCACTTTACATTCAAACAGTTGAAATTTTAATTCTTTTAAACTAATGAAAGTTTCGCACATTGAAATATTCTGAGACTTGATTTTCAGAATGTCTATTAAAAGTTGAAGCTTAACTATGTACAAAAATCATCAACTCACCATAATCGTAAAAATAAAGGAGAAAATCAATTTTTTCAAAAGAAAATAAATCTAAAGGACAGCACTTCAAAATAAAGGACGGATGTCACCGTACTTATGCCCCAACGCTCATATATTGTAATGCCAGCAGCATTTACTAGGGGACATCATTTACAAACTAAAAGCTAATCCCTGAGAGGTCACTTGTCTTGCCTCAGTGGATCCCATCAAAGTCCCACTAATATCATCAATATATTCACCCGGGAAAAACACTTTTAGGGCCAACCATATCTAAGTAGTATCCCAGTTGGGAGAAAAGTTTTTACCATGTGAACAATTAAATAAAGCAGTTGATTTGAAGAAGAAACAGTGTAATCTGGTTCTTTATTGAATCAATTGTCTGTATTCTCTGAAAGACTATGGATTCAATACAGTCTCAGTTAACAATAGCAACCCTATTTTTTTAACATTGTAAATTGAGGACAGCTTCATCGTATGGGGAGCAGAAAACTTCAACAAATGTAATAACAATAAAAGTGGCCATGGAATACTTCCATTATAGTATTGCATTTTGACAAAAAAAAAATACATTAACAAATCTTCAAACTTTCACTACCCCTTATATATTAGAAAGTATAAAACGTGTTATTGATACAGTGTTTATTTCCAGTTTATAGTGAAGAATTTCTTTTACGAAAAATTCATTATTGACAGCAGATTAAATCAATTGAAGGATATGTGCTCAGTGGCCAATGTAAATATTTTATTTCATTTCTCTCCATCATTTTATTTAACAAGATTGCTTTTCATATTTTTATAAATTTGTTTTCTTTCATATTAGATCAGTATATTTGTTTTGATGTATCGTCAGTATGGCTTTTACATTCACGGTAGATCTGTCCATGGTCATGCAGATGTTGACATGAAAACCTTTAATGAACATCTAAAGAGAGAGGAGGTAATTTTATTTAAATATTTGAGACTCTTTTCATCCCACTACTTTATGTATCAGGTTTTTGCAGACGAACTTTCGGATTTGGTAGCGAAACTTGAAACAGCAGTAACTCTGTGGAAATTGATTTTTATTAATCAAAATAGGCACCATTAGATGCTGTACACCTCTCCCATCGAGATACCAGTGCCTTTATGTGCCAGTTTCATAAAAGTCTGGGATTCTGGACTGAAAAAACTCCTCAAATGTTTTTTTTTGATAGCTGCCTCATTGTTGAAACTTTTCCCTGCCAAAAAAGGGGACTGTCCAACATTGGAAACCTAATTTTTCCACTCATTCGCATTTCATCATTGTCATTTGGCTGGTGTTGTCTTTGTGGCTCATTTTCAAGGCTTATATTGCTGGACTGAAATTTTTGGAACTATCACTAAATGCTTCATTCATTTACTGGGATGTTTCTTGTTGCTGCATTGTGGTCGAATTTGAACTCATAAAGTAAAACTACTCGTATTTGACTTACTTCCATTTTGTGTCTGTACGATCGCACTACAAGTTAGTACTCAAAGATTCCTTGCTCAGGTGAGGGATATTTAACCCTCACTATCCAAAATGCTAGCATTATGTGATGAAGTCTATAAATGTGAAAGTTACTTCATCCCGAAACTCAACATTTCATGTGCATATCATAAATTTATTCCTAATTACATATATATCTTTATTAAAACATGTATGTGTTTGCACATTTATTATGCTGTTTCAATTATTGAAATTGCTTTTTTTCCCCCTTTTTTAATTCTTTTTTATTTTGCATAGGAAAACTTATGCGGCTTACGAGGTTTGTTACCTAATACTACTCTTCAGACATTTGCTGTCTTTATTACTCGAGATTTTTCTACTCAGTATTATAAAATAAAATTTTACAATAGGGTATGTTAAATATACAATAATATTTTGCTTTTAATCGTTTTGTTTTTTGTTTTGTTTTTTTTTATTATTGAACTTGTATATATTTTTTATTTCCCTTCTTTTTTTTTTCCCTTTTAATTCAAGAATCTTCGAGGAAAATTCCGTCCTACGTGTAAGTATTAATGGTAATGGTAGTCAACACACTTTTTGCACACAAAACTACAGATGTTGCTCTTAGGAGTAATTTGTATATAGAATTTGAATCTGCTTTTAGATTTTGTCTATCATGTCACGTTTCCAAGCTATGCACATATAGGTTGCAATGTTAAAGTGTAGCTATTTTGGAACTGCAAGGAAATTTATCAGGCCCCAAACTTTGAATAATTTAAAAATGTTTCATTGAAAAATAAGAAATCTTTGCATGCTAGAAAAATTTCGAAATTATATTCGTAATCAGTAGAAAAAATACTACCAAAATCACCCAATTTTATTCTGTGAACAAGAAAAATATTAAATTTTGTAAGCCACTGTAATTGGCTGAGTACACGATACAGATGTTCAATGCATAAGAAAATATCTTGAATAATAAACTTGAATTATAAATTTGTTTTTCCATGATAGCTTAAGATATGAGCCAAAAAAAATTTTCTTTTGTATAAAACTAGCCATACCCAAGGAATTTCCACGAAATAAAATGAGATTGTAGACTAAAATAGAAAATGATTTAAAAGTTTATTAAAAAGTTCTAGGAAAACCTGCTGCAAAAGTGCAGCAAAAATAAAACCCAATTGAGGTGGCATGCATTTTAATAGTAGGTTGCACGGTGTTCCTTTCGAAAATGGTCAAAAGTAATAGGACATAAGTTTCAAACTGTTCATTGGAGATATTAGCAAAAAAATGTTGGATATGCAGAAAATTTTACCCTTACAATCCATTACATCTCTACATGATCTTCGATGCATGTGAGTCACATCTCACACGAAAAGACAGTTCACGCCAAGTTTAGCTAGCAACCGTGGTGTAAAAATTCTGCTACAATTCTGATTAAAATCTTGCAGTTCAGTTGGGTGCTGATCATCAACTGTATGAATACATATGCATTCTTGATGAAATGCCGCACATAAATATCCTAAGTGGAGAGATTTTGTGAATTTAGTGGCCATGGAATGGGAGCACCACAACCAGACTGGTTTATTATTTTTATTTATTTATTTATATATTTTTTTTTAGTTAATGGGGTCCAATATGTTCATCCAGGATCTGTATGGCCAGAGGCCGACAAGTTAGATCCCTGGATTGACGACTGCAGTATGATGGTCGCAGCAGCCAGGGGGGGAGGGGGGTGAAGATCGTTATCACTGATGGTAGCCTTAGTTTCATTTCTTCGAGGTTTTAATTGTCCACTTCTATCTAAAGATTGAGTCTTGCTTCTCTGAGATTGTGACTGTAACATTCTTACAGATTGCCACCTGACTAAGAGGAACTTGTGTTTCTACACTATTTTCATGTTTGTAGCCAAACATTGCCTTTTAGCCCCAGCCGTATTTCTATTTAAAGAAGACTGTCTACGCTGTGGTATTTTGAAAAAAAAAAAAAAAAAAAAATCCGCCAATAAGAATAACCAAAAGACACTTACTGCAGTTATTAATAAAATAATTAAATAACCAAATCTAGTCAGAGCAACAAAAGACATTTAAATTTTCAGATTCAGTCTGGCAGCAATTACACCATCTACAACAATATAAAAACCACTTCCAACAACAACCAACAATAATATACTCACATTATTGGGAAATTTTTAAAATGCACTCAAATCGTCACTACTTATTCCTTAAGTTACCTGACATAACAGACTATATACTAAAACTTGCCAGAGAACATATCTATAAACTAGAACATGATTACCTAAATTAGCATACCTATAACAGTCCCAATCATAGCAAAGTGGTATGCATGTGTTGCAACCTTAAAGCAGAGAGTGATGAAATGTCTCCAGGATCCCACGGTCACCTTTAACAGTATTACAGGTTCTTGATCTGATTCTGCTGCTATGATTGCCTCTACAGCAGACTAATAACATTTAATTGTATTGCCATCTATTTATTGTGTAAATACAGTTCTAGAAATATGTTTATATGCTATCTCTGAAAGTTTGTCTCCATAGTTTCTTAACATCCTGTATAGTGGTTCTAAAGTTCTTGGATGGCTAGATTTTAAAAGCTAGACGTATATTCTTGTTGACATGAAAAATTGCATTGAAATGTGAAGGGGAAAAAATCATTTTCATTCTTATATGTACAAGCCACATGGTAAAATATGAATTGGTTTTGATGTTTTTGCAAGCAGCTTGGAATTTATAAAACAGTTGTTGTTTTTTTCTTTTAAGTTTCAACTTCATATTCTTCTCATACACGAAATAAAAATATGCCGTCCTATCCAATTGAAAGAATCATAGCCTATCAGACCATGAACAAATTTTTGTCTTCATTTATTGATCATGTAAGTATTGCTAACTTCCCCTGGAAATCGATAATCTATAATATCAAATTCTTTCTGTCATTTCATGGAATATTTACTTTTTGAAATTTTCTCTACATGCATATTTCTAAGAGCTGTTAGACATACGAGGGATATTTTTTTAAGTAAGGTCCATTTGTAAATATCTTTGAAATCTTGCACGCTCATAGTATTTCGCACAAACTCCTGGCATCCATTGCGAACAGGCAGACTCGTTCATAGGACTTAATGCAATGGACCTGTAATCTTGTTGCTCCATGACAATGCAAAGCGACACCCTTCCACTCAAGAACAAGCTCTAATCAGATCTTTTGGTTAGGAATAATTTGACATCTGCCTTACAGTCTGGACCTCACAGCCAGTGACTACCACCTTATCTGATACCGAAAGGAGTTCCTCAGCAGCCTGTATTTCAGCGATGATGAAGGAATGAAAACTGCAATAAAGTCGTGGTTTTTCTCACAGGCAATAGATTTCTATGAAGTGGGCATGCAGAAGCTCATCGAGTGCTATGGCGAATGTAAAATAAACTTGAAAACTGTAGAAAAATAGTTAAAAATATATAGAATCTGGTAAATATAAATTCTGAAAATATTTATACTGTAGTAGTTTTGTTTTTATTACCAAACGGACCTTACTTAAAAAATAATCCTCATACACAACCCACGTTAATGGAACAGACACCTTCTAATTTAAATGAAATCTGATTTGCACATTGGAACCCATGCTCGCACATCAAATTTATAGAGTGGTAAATTGCTTGTGCAATATTGACGCATGTGGAGAATGGCTAAACCAGTATCTGCCAAACAGTACTTTGCCACGAGATATTTTAGGTGTGCCGCAAAAGATTTAAAAATATAGGTAAAATTTTGTAAGAATTTTTTTATTTTATGTATTACATGTTTATACTAATAAAGTACATTGTATATTTAATTTTGTTGGGATTTTTATTTGATATGCCACAAAATAAATTCTCCTTGTCCAGTGTGCTTTAAGGTAAAAAAGTTTGGCAGACACTGGGCTAAACGAAGGCAACTTCGTGACTTTGAGAGGGATGTAATATTCAGGTGCCACATTGCAGGTATATCTATTTGTGAAATTTCAGAAAAATTATCAGGGCCACATTCAACTGTTGGTAATATTGAGAAGAAATGGAGCACTACAGACATTGGGGCATGCACGTTTCATGTCGGACGATTTCCAAAACTCACTGAATGTGACTGATGGATGTTGAAGTGTAAGGTTCATATAAACCACAAGAAAACATTTCACGTTATCGACAAGGAGTTCCAACAGACAGCAGAAGTCAGTGTGCATTAGAACACATTGTAGAATTGAATGCATGCTCTCGGTATTCACTGATGTGTAGCCACACGCAAGCCAACATTTCACCAAACAACAAGGCTGCCAGACTCCAGTGGTGCTTGGAACGCCAACATTGGTCTGTTGAAGAGTGGCAAAACATTTTGTGGTGTCACAAATCAAGCTACATTCTGTTGCAGTTGGATGGGTGTGTGTGTGTTTGGATATGGCGAATGCTAGGAGAGGTACCTTTTACTATGAAGTCTGGTGGTGGTGGGAATAATAACCAAAGATACCAAGAAACTAAGGATACTCACAAATAGCAAAATTGGGATAAGCAAATTCTCTCTCTTTGTGGAAAAGTGGTTTTTATCTCATCTTTGTTATTGGTGGGTGTGTGAAACCCACAAGTATATTTTGGATAATCCAATGCTCCCTATGCTTTGGGAATTTTTCGATAATGAGGACTATTACTTTCAGAATGATAATACACCATGTCGTGTTTCAGCTTCTTTCAGTGGCACACAAGCATATATGTAAGTTGCCTTTTGTGGTCCGCACAGAGGCCTTAGCTTAACCCAATTGAATAATTTATGGGATGAGTTGGAGCATTGAGTGAGGACTAGCGAGCCACATCTAAAATCCACTGTTGACATGATTACATTCTTGCAGCAAGAATTGACCCAAATACCAGAAGCTGTTGATCAGAGCCTTGTAGAAAACATGCCCAGAAGGATGGCTGATGTAATTTCAGCACAAGGAGGTCCAACAAGATATAATATAAAATAAAATATCTTTTTTTCCCATACCTGTGTACTGTTCGATTATTGTTGGATAGTGTACATAGAAATTTATTAAATTGTATGAGGGGATATCAAAAAGTAACACGATTTATTTTTTAACGGAGGAAATATAGTTCTGTAAAAGTTAACATAGCCAAAAAGAAAGCTGAGTACATGCACAGAAATTGCATAACAGGAATTGTTTCTGCGCATGTACACTACGTGTTACCAGTCGTTTTACAAATGGCTGCTGCTATCACATCATCTACAGTGGAAGAACAGCGAGCTGTTATAAGGTTTCTTTTCAAAACAGGTAAGAAACCCGCTGAAATTTATGGGGAAATGGTAGAGGTTTGCGGTCCTGGCTGTCTGTACTATCCCAATGTGTGCAAATGGTGTAAAATATTTTGGGAAGGAAGAGTTAGCCTTTCAGAAAAACTGCATTCTAGGCAGGGTGCATCAGCTGCAACACCAGCCATTAACAACACAAGAACATTAACAACACAATCAGAGAAGACCATTGCATTTCCTTGAAAGAAGTGAGTGAAACCTTTCACAGGCATGGGATATGAAAGAAGTGAGTGAAATCGCTGTGCATGAGAAGCTTGGATACTGCAAAGTCTGTTCGATTTGGATTCCAAAAAGTCTGACACCAGAACAGACTGGCAACTGAATGGCATGCAGTCTGCAACATCTGCAGTGGTACAACCAGGAGGAAATGGCATTGTCACAGGAGATGAGCTCTGGTTCTTGCAGTTCACACCTAAGCCTAAAATTACAAGCATGGTGTGAAAACATCCACATTCTTCATTTTGCAAAAACTTCAAAGTTTCTCCTTCAGCTCGGAAGATTATGCGTACAGTATTTTGGGATATGCATGGCATCCTACTCACAAGTTCCTGCCTCGTGGGTCAACCATCAACGCCGTTACCTATTGTGAAACGTTGACTAAACTATGGGATAAGTGACTAGAAAGAGGAAACTATGTTCGGCTTCTTCATGACAACGCATGCCTGCATATGGCCAATGTCGTCAAAGCAAAACTGGTCTGTTTCGGTTGGGAGATTCTAGACCATCCAGCCTAAGTCCGGACTTAGTGCCTTCGGACTACCACCCCTTTGGTCCCATGAAGAGATTTCTGGGTGGTCACAGGTTTGAGACTGATGAGGAACTCAAATCTGCCGTGCACTATTGGCTGTATTCACATCCGACGGAATTCTATGAGTAGGGCATTTTAAAACTGATGCAGCATTGGGATAAATGCCTAAATCGTCAAGATGTCTATATGAGAAGTAGATAAAAATGTGTAGTTTCAGTTGCACTTACAAGGGAACCCCAGATAGCCTTTTTTTGCGCGCAAGCACACCGTGGAAGCGATAGCGTTGCATGCCAGTGAAGTGCGCAGAGTTCAAAAAACATGGTGGAAAGAAGGGAAGCAAACTCGTTAGCGGCGATCGACAAAGAATTGCAGTTAGAGCACTGTTATTAAGCATAAAACCTTAATTTTGCTGTACAATTATTCGTCTCGAAATAATTTATAAGATGAGGTAAGCATCCATGAATACTATTTTTATTTAAAATTATAAAGCACCGCGATACATACCCCCTCACCAACGCAACGTATTACTCGACGTTGCACATGAAGCTAGCCCCGTGTTTGATTACCGAATTATTTAATAAAATGAAATAATAAATTAAGGAAATGGTTATTAATTACTCTAGACATTTTTTACTGGAAGGCAATTAGCTAATTGTAATCTATTTTAAAAACTAAGTTTGTTTAGAAATTTGAGAAGCCATTGAATTGCCATCTGCTGCTGTCTATTTCATCTGAATTGGATTCGTACTTATTGCTGTGAGTAGTGGAAGAAAGAAGTTCCGTTAAGCGCATTAATACTCTGCTTTAACAATGGCTCAAATTTTTTCGTTTTCGTGGTTTATTTTGAAAGAAACAAAAATCCGCACTCTCTTATTTTGCAAGCATCTATTGTAGCTTCAATTGAGTAACATATTTCAATTTGGTGGAAATCTGTGACACCCTTGTTCGAGGGATTCCCTTGTTAGTTGTTTACCTGTATGTTTTGTAATTTTCTTTGAAAAAAATAAATGGCGTTACTTTGGATATCTCCTCGCATGTAGGCTTGAGGTATTTCTTGATTGTTGATTTCAGAGATTTTAGAATATAATTCTCTGACGTAATTAGGTTTTACATTTTTTCTAATGGAAGTACCTT
The DNA here is from genome assembly GCA_023313115.1 of Rhysida immarginata. Taxonomy (NCBI): domain Eukaryota; kingdom Metazoa; phylum Arthropoda; class Chilopoda; order Scolopendromorpha; family Scolopendridae; genus Rhysida; species Rhysida immarginata. Next base: position 1,177,635 of record JAHWFO010000211.1, on the reverse strand, counting down.
CTCTATTAAATCTGGTTCAAAAACATTGATTTTCATTTTTTCTTTTGCCTTTTTATAATTTTTTGTATAACCAACAAATGATAGGATGTTTTATTATATTTTTTATTATATTTAAGATTAACTTTTTTTTTTTCATTTAATTTTAAAAATTTTTATTTAAATTTCTTCAAGCTCCTTCTCCCACTATCAAGTACAAATTAACTCATCATTGCCACAAAACCATCTTGCTGTTATTGATACCATTTAATTTGTTGTTTTACTAATAATGAAAATTATTAATGTAAAATTTTTATTAAAATAATTACCTACATATTTTGAGTGGTCAATCATTGGTTGACTATCAGGCATTTTGACCGAGTGTAAGAAATTTAATTTTTTCTGTTTCATTTCTGCCTTTGACACT
>JAHWFO010000211.1:1166647-1177132 GCA_023313115.1 Rhysida immarginata | reverse complement strand
GGGAAGGAGGGGGTGAAAAAGATGACCATGTAGTTTAGTAACAGTCCGTTAGGTGAATGGTTTGCTTACAGTATTGAAAACTTTTCAGATGGTTGATTGTTAAGTTGGCTATTTTTTCTTCTTTTTATATGCATGATAAACTGACATGTTTCGATGATAGCTATCCAACTGAAATGGAGAGGCTTATTGATGATCGAGTACAGTAATTGGTTATGCACAAGCATGAATGGTTATCATCTCACAAAAAGATCTGAGGTGAAATCCTGAAACTCTATCTATTCAAATTTCCTAAACACCCTAAATTTTGCTCCCAGCTTATCCATATCATGGATCATAGCAAATATTATAAATATTGGCCAAAAAACTGCCTTCCAATTATCCATGCATTCAGCTTATACTTTTTCATTTGCTGTCTACTTGATCTTCAATGTGGTTGTTCTAGTTAAAATGATAATAATGTATATGAGCCTGTTTAAAAAGTAATGGGAATGCTTGCATAGCGTGCTATCTGGCAACTCAGGAGGCATCTCCCTCTAGTGGTAGCTTAGACAAATATCTGCTTGATCTTCAGTGTAATTTTTAATTTCCTACTCACTATATTATTGATACGAAACATTTGCTTGAAGAGAGTTTCTTTAGTGTGCCACGGAATTGGATGCCCCAAAATTGGAAAACTTAGAACTTCAAACTAAAAACTGAGGAAAAGAGTTCTTTGAGTGAGACCAAGAATTTGCTGAAATTTGGATGCTGTATCACTACAATGCACCTTGTCATACAGCACTCTCTACCATGCAATTTCTGGCCCAAAAAGGTATTTCAATGGTACCTCAGCCTCCCTACTCCCCTGATCTTGTGCCATGTGACTTTTTTCTCTTTCCTAAGTTGGGACAAGAAAATGTTACCTTAAAGTATAACATTTTGCTTCTGTGGAAGTGAATCAGAAGACTGTGACAGACCAACTGAAAGTGATTACACCTCATAACTTCCAGCACTGCTATGAGGAGTGGGAGCAATGTCTCTGTTGCTGCGTGGCCTCTCAAGGGAACTATTTTGAAGGTGATAAAGTTGATTAGTAAATAAGAATTAAATAAAGAGTTTTACTGGAACATTCTCATTACCTTTTAAACAGATCTCGTATGCATGAGTTATATCATCTATCAGTGCAATATTCATATCCAAAATTGAATAAGTATGTACTCTTCCATTTTAGGCTTGTTTTAAAATTTATTTTTTATGTATTACTATTTAAGCAAATTTAATAAAAATTAAGTAATTATTTGTTTATATAATTTAGGCTATTCAAGATCTTGACTACATTGTGAAGGATAAGACAGTATCTGAGAAGATAATTGATCTTGAATTTGAAGAACCAGCTGAAAAGTCATTCTTTTATAATGGTAAAAGAAAAAAGTACATGTACTTGCTTTTGGTTTTATCTGCTAAACTGCAAACTGGACAGTAAATTTACCGTTTTCCAGAAAATTCGAAATATCTTCTGCAAAATACCAGCCTCATAATTTTTAAGACATATCTCTAAAACAATGTAAGGGTGTCACGAAGTCCGGATCAATTTCAAGAATCATGGCGATAAATGGCAAACTACTCTAAATATATCGTAATTTTCGATATTTAATACACAGAAAAGAAAAAAGAAAAATGAAAAAAATCACTATTATGTATTATAAAATGTAAATATTATTCAATATTCTGATAATAAAAGCAATGAAAATATGATTTTAAAAAAAATTGTGGGGGGAGTGTCGGGAGGGGGGAATATATTATATACCGAAAGTTACGATAATCAAGTTTTGTTACAAATGTTCAGTTTACCCCCCTCCTGCTGCACGGCACACATCCAGGCAATAATAAAACTCCTCCCACAAACGGTTGAGCATATACGGTGTAACACCATTCATCCCTGCAGTTATTTGGTTTTAAGATCTTCCAAATCAGTAGGTAAGGTGGAACAAAAACAGTATTCTTGATGAAGTCCAACAAAAAAGAAATCACTTACCACTATGAGATCAGGCGATCTTGGGGGCCATGCACAAAGGGCTAAGTCTCTGTTATCCTTGTGGCCAATCCACCTTTGAGGGAACTCTTCATTAAGGAAATGCCAGATTGCCATTTAAAAACCTGAAGCTCTGTCCTGTCGAAAGGTGAAGTCCTCACTGTCTTCTCGAAGTTGTGGACTAAGCCACTTTTGCAGCATATCGAGGTATGAGTTACCAGTCACATTTCACTGACCGGACTCACTGTTCTCTCCCAAAGCGCCCCAGAGACTTCTGCCAGCAACCAAAAAAAAACTTGACAACAGCCTCTACCAACATCTTTGTGGATGGCTTCGCTGAGTAAAGCAGTTTAAAGCCTTCAGTTATCAGGCAGGATTGCTCGGAAGAAACAATTCCACTAGTATAACATAGCAAAGGACATTTTGACGTTGGAAGGAATGGAAACACACCAAACAATATTGAATTAGATCACACAATTCAGGTCTAGTGCATCCATTGTGAAAAAGAAGCCTTCTAATCACCCTCAAACCAGAGGTCATTTAAATACTGGAAAATGTATACAGAGTGGCACAATCTTTTCAGTGTATTCTTTATCATTCTGCTCAGCTGAGTGATGTTATTCTCAAAAACTAATTTTAAAACAAAATGCTTTTCCATGTTTTTTACAATTATTTGCCTAGTTTTCAATTAAAGTGTTCATTTTCAAATTATTATGAATATGTTTCTGCTCCACTCTATTATAAATTTTGTAAATAATTTTTTTTCATAATTGAATATGATTTACATTGCAATTGAAATCCAGAGAAAAATACCATGAGTCAATTTTATTTAATAAATATACTGTATCCAGTGGGAAATTTTCATAAAAATACTAAAATTATGTGATATATCAAATTTCTGCAGTAGTGTGCCAGAAGACATCCAAATATATGCAAGATCATTAAATGACTTAAATGATACATTACGGTGTCCGGCATGAAAGAAAAAGGAAACTGGCGTTTGCGTAAATGAAAAAAAGCTCGTTTAACTATTCAAAAAGGGAAAGGAAACGGGGTATTACTTATTACCGATGCCAGGAATAAGTAATAATCCATTTCTTGTTCGTTTCTGATTTTGAACGAGGTTTTTTTCATTTACGCAAACGCCAGTTTCCTTTTCTTTCATGCCGGGCACCATAATTTATTTAAAAACTTGAAGTAAAATTGCTGAAATGGTTATCAACTTTTATTTAAATCACCATTTAAAATATCTCTTTAGCTTCTAAACTTACAACTAATTTAGATGATAACCTCTTTAGCTTAGCTTCAAAAGAGAAATGGAATATGTTTGCAGTACATGTATTATAATACCCTACTTTTTTTTGCTTATTACATATTGATTATCTTATGAATAATAACTATGTCATAAATAATGCAGTCAGAGCATAGGAATCAACCAATCAATATTATTCAGTTTCTTTTGTACAATTACAATTATGTTTTTTTGAATATTATATTTGCTGTTTCATTATCATTTCACAACAAGTAATTATATAATAAGATTATTGCTTCTTCATCTTTAGATCATAGACATTCTGTTCAGCACACCATGTTAAGTGGTCACGAGACAACATTTCTTGTATGGGAGATCTTATGTATAGCATTGCTTGACATCATTCTTCAAGATTTTCTTTTTTCTGTGTTTATTACAGCTTTGTTATTAAAGGTATGTGTGTATTATGTTGGTAGTATGAAAAAAATAAATTTTTCTGATTCACAAAAATGAAAAAAAAAAATTTTAAATTTCTTTTGAGGGAAACAAATGAGATTGTACGAGGATTGTACAATAGAAACATGTTTAGAGATTGGGAAGCAATTTTTATTCAAATAATTTAAAACTCCATCAACATAAGGTGCACTAATCTATAGATTTCCATCTGGTAAAATTCCTGCCATTGTTGGCAGAACCATTGCGTAACAGCAAACTCTATATCAGTGGCAAAATCGAACCCATACTGATATTTAACAGTTCAATAAGTTCCCTGCACTTAAGTTGATGTTAATGCACTTATGTCGTATAAAGCAATTTCCAATGTCTCACATTTTTACCTGATGCTACAACATGAGCATGTCCCTGGGTGGGCCAAATTTTTTGTGGATTCCCTTATCAAAATTTCTTGCACCATCCAACCACTGCTGAGTGAGAATAACTATGGTCACCAAATGCAGCTTTCATTGCTGTGAAAATTTTCACTGGCTGATGCCCTTCAGTGGCCAAAAATTGAATAATTGTATGCAGACCAGCTTTGGATGGATTGTCTACCATAAACAACATCTTCCAACTTAATTACAACTCTTAGAAAGAAGCAAACAGCTAATATATGTAAGACAGAAGCATCACTAGTACTTAAAGAATGCATATAAACAACTGCTTTCTGCTACCTATATTATATCTTCATGGCTGTGCAGTCCAAATAATTCTATTGAACAATCCTCGTATTTAGAAATATTAAAATTTTGTGGTGAAGCTTTTATATTCACATTTTCAAAAAAGGTTTCTTTGAAACATTTCTCTTTGAAAAAGTTCTAAAAAATTCAAGGAGCATCCCTCTTCCCTTAAAAAATAATAGTTCTGTTTCATCTCTGTGCTGTTAAAAGAAAATATTACATGGCACCTTTGCTGAAATTTCCTACTTTTTTAATTTTGTTAAAAAAGGATGTGCTTTATTTTTCAAGTCTGTCTTGTCCTCCCCGTATAAGGGAGAAGTTGAAAATCCCTGTGAACACTGTTATTAACATGCATGAAATTGTGTTGTGTGCAGAATTTAAGTCAAATCTCATAGTGCAAAGATAGTTTTGATGGACTTTTGACAAAATGCCACCAGAAATCAAGAGGATTAAAGCATGATCAGGAGTTGCAGAAAACATCTGAACAAAGCCCAAGGAAATCTGTACAGTCATTTCAGATGTCATCAGCAATTGGTGTAAGATTGTCAAAAAGCAGTTGCATGATCATGCATATATGGTAATGTACCATTACAGGGGACTCATGTGGAATTTGCATAATTAAAAAACAACAACTTCATAGTCTTAAAACTTATGTTTATGAATACAGTTTTCTTATCTTCATTAAGTAGGTTTAGGAGAGTAAAAGAAAATCAGGGCAATTTTAATATAGACCCATATGTAATAAATTATTTGATGAAATTTTAATTTTGTTCTGGCAGAGAATGTTATTTCTGTGTGGATATTTTTCTTCACTTCTACTGCAAGGATTTTCAGGGAAAGCTTACACTTAGAAAATTCTTCGATTGTTCTTTACTTCACATCCTTCATTATACAGTTGAACTTAAATATTATGAACTCGGTTAATATGAAAACTTGCTTAATATGAAATTTTTTCGTGTCCCAACTCCAAATGAAAATTTTTCTTGTTAAATTCCTGTAATATTATGAAAGGTTTTATTTGCAAACTCGGATATTTCGAAAAAAATGTATGCAAATTCATCCAAAAATCACCTGAAAAACGACTTTTTAGGGTTCGAGGAGTGGGAGATCATCTGAGTTCAGGGGCTTACAGAGAGAAACTCTCTGGAATTAATTTAAAGACTTTGTTGACATTGATAGTGATTTAATAACGGCAGAGTCATTAACAGATGAAGCCATTATAGTGAAAACCAAGATGGCATATCCGAGGAGAGTGATGGCGAACAGGAGCAAGGAGCTCTTTCATCGAAAGAGTTAAACGATCTTTCCAGCAAATTAAAAACTTTATTTTTCACTGAAAGTGAAGTTATCAATGAAGAATTTAATTTTTACATATATTTCAAGTTAACGACTTTATTAATAGGAGAATCACTAAACGCCGTAAAAAGAGACGTCAATTTTAGAATTCACGTCAATTCACTAACTGATTAAAATTAATTAGTCTGTGCTGCAAATACTGTACAATCAACTAATGTAATTTGTCAGCAAAAAAAGGCGTACATGTTTCCAGTTTTTTTTTCCTGGTTAATACGAAACTCTGCTATTACAAAAAAAACTCGCAGCCCCAGCAGTTTTGTAATACCTGAGTCCTACTGTATTTTATTTTTTTATTACCTGTATTAACTTTTATTTAATTATTTTATTCTTTCTTTGAAATTATAATAGTTTACTTGAGGGCTTAAAGTAGAATGGGTAAATGGCAAGAAATCATGGAATGATAATAGATGCATGAACATAATAGTTATGTGAGCATAACTAGTAACACTTCCAGAAAAATCAAGAGCATTATTTCCTAATGTGCATAAAGAATAGACCCAGAGATAAAACAAGGGAGATATCCTATATCCATGATTAAATTTAAAATTAAACAAGTTGCAAAAAATTTCACAAATTCTGTGATTACTACGATGCTTCGAACAAAAAAAGGTTGCTATTCCACTGAATATTTGTTAATGCTTTTGTCCATTGATGAATTTCTCATTGACAACTAGTTGAATATAAAAGTGGAAAAATCAACTGAAAATGTTGATGAACATAAAAAGTTGACCAATAGAAATGCATTGAAGGATATAGAAACTAATGAATATTCAGTGGACTAACAACCTCATTCCTTCAAAATGTCATAGTGATTTCACCATTTGTGAAAAATTTTACCAGTTATGTTTAAATAAACTACTGTAATTACTGTGTATTGCCCACACTAGAACAAATTTCCCTTGTCAAAAAATTAAACGCCCTATAGCTCGAACCAGCATGTAGCCCACACTTTATCTGTATCGCTAAAGTTCACTGAATCTTCAGATTGTCTCAAATTGTTCACAGTATTTAATAATGCCCATAGCCGTCAACAGTTTACTAATGCTCTTGGTGTCCGAGTCTAATAAATGTACCTGTAATTCATTTTAATTCCTTGAAACACTTTTAAGTGCCTTGTTCCATAATTCCTTAGTCAAAATACGAATAGGAAGGAAATAGTAGATATTGTATTTACCTTGCCATGTTATTTCCGATTTCGGAATCAAACTTAAGAAAGCAATTCCATTTATCGCTCGTCAGTTTGTCTTTACTGAGATTCCCTTCACCCCATTCCACGAATTTTACCGCCACTGCTTTGTGAGTCAACTGTCAGCAAGTCTCTGCTCATGAGGACGAGCTGGCTCGCACTTGCCCAGGAAAGCTGTGGAGGGGGGGGGGGAGATTTATAGTCTTTACTAATTTTAGTTTAGAATTAATAATCATGATATAACCTTCGTCCTGCTGTTTGAAACTCTATGAAGATATGTTTCAGTGAAAATTGATTTTAAAACAAAATTGTAGTACACCCAGTTCTGTTTTTACACAATATATATGTTTTTGAATAATACTTGTAAAAAAAAATTGTGTAAAAGGCTATACAGTACTGTATCTAGGAGAAAATAGAGTTTGAGTCCACCCTTAAAATCAGCAAAATAATACAATAAACCATATGAACATCTTATCATAAATAATCACACATACATTAAAATGTATTATACAAAGTAAGTTATCATTTTAAAGAAATATTCATAAATGAACAACAAATATATGAACTATAATGTAACAAAAAAGAAAGTACTACCATTTTCTGATAATAAATGCATACTGCCTACATTTGCAAAGACTGCAATATTACAGCAATCACTAGAATTACTTTTTCTCCTTGGTCATTATGTTTTCGCTCCATTGGTGCTAATCTTTTAGAAACAAATTCATATGTAAATCGTTGTATTTTTATTTTGGATCGGCCCTTAGATGAGGGTCACTTAAAACTTCATGACAACTTTTTTTTTTTTTTGCAGGCAAATGTGTTGTCATTCAAACATTTCATTATATACACATGAAAATACATTTATAATATCTGCTACATGGGTTACTCAGGAAATATATCGAGACAAGGGAGAAGAGTAAAAATAAATAAAAAAATCATCTTCTATAATAACGTTGAGCACAATAGTCTGCATGCACATTAACACATTAAAAACCTTCAAATAATCTCCAAGGCAATCAACCATTTGCTGCCAGTGATGATGAAGGCAACTAATACCACCAGCTGTTCCATTGTGCAGTCTGGTAATCTCGCATCACACTAAGTCAGCGGTGTCTTCTCCCATAGAAAGCGTCCACGCAATGGAGCTTTCAATTTTCGTATCAAATCGAAATCACATGGAGACAGATCGGACGAGTAGTGGTGGTCTGGTACTTCCCATCTCCAGCGCATAAACGGGTCTTTACAGTGTCTGCTGTTTGGGCCGTTGCATTAACATGAAGGATGATTGCATTGTTCAAGAACTCAGGACGTTTATTCATGATAGCGCCATATAGGTTATTTTGTGTAGTCAGCTGTATTAACAGTAAGATAATGGCGAATAAGATGACATAATAATTCCTCCATACACTAAAATATCAATTAACTTCATTGGAGATGGGTTTTGACAGATTTTTGTGATGGGTTTTACACAGGTTCACATGACACATTTCCTAACGTGTCCACTTTTGCTGTTCTGTCAGAGCATGTGACACCCATTTAGCAGAAATTTTGCTTATGTGAAGATCATGTCATAAATTTTATGCACAGTTGCCTGGTCAATCCTGTTTCTGTTGCCAACTCCTTTAGAGACCATCGTCTATCGTTCCCTAAGGATTGTGCAATCATGGCACGAGCAACATTGGTACGAACAGTCATAGGGGATCCTGTACGAGGTATGTTGGTATTTGCTACTTGTCCACGTTGGAAAGTTGTTACCTGTCTTACAACAGTTCTGTATGGGAGAGCAAGATCTCCAACAGTTCTACGAGTTGTGCGTGACTTTCCTTCGCATTTTGACTGCGAAACAGTGCTGTTTTTATGTGCACATGTTATTCTAGCCGACTCTCATCCATACTTGACAACGATTGAAAACCAACTGACTTTCGCACATCCATTCATCTTCTGTCCTTGAACATCTACACCATTTAGTGGCATCAATAAGTCCTATATGTCTCAATGTCATTGCTACATGTCAAAAAATGTAGATTGCAGTTTGGGATTCTGCTGAAAAAAATAGTTGCCATGGCTTTGTAAGTGACCCTCATAAAATTCTCTGTAAGAAATTTAAATAACACCTCAAACCATAGACAAAACAAATCTTTCTGGTTCCATTTTCTAGAACAATCATTGTTGGTAATGAATGGATGTGGGTGCTGGAAGATTATAAGGTCTTTCAAAATGAAGTAGGGTCACAAAAGGAAACGTGAAGTCAAATTGAAGAGTAATTTGCTTTGTCAGTAGGATTGGAACCTATTAAGATTTTCATTGAAGTTATTCAGTTTGGGAAATTTTCCACAAATAGAAATTGCGATGAAATTTTTTTTTCTTAGTTTAAGCCAATTGTGTAAAAATAATTTGTTTAAAAACAGAATTGTGTGTATTTTTTATAGTTATTAAGATTTGGGATATACTTTTAGCTTTGGTAGCTTTCTTTTCTCATGTTTCAATTAATTATTTTTTTATTTCTTTAAACAGATTCTGGAATTTATATATTCTTTTTGTAGCCGAAGATACGTTATTATGAATAGTTTACTTGATGTACGATTTTTACCATCATGAAATGAAAGAACATGAAAATTTGAAACATAAATTTCTATAATGCATAAGCCTCATAATACCAGATTTTAATATATGAAATGTTTTAAATTTATTTTTTGATCATAACAATTTTATAATAAAATATAAAATTTAAGAATTAAAAATATTTTTATAAAGAAAGGCAATTCAAACTTAATTCCTACAGAAGAAGGAGGAGCTAATCTGGATAATTGTTGATTATCAACACTATTTTTGCATTTATTTTGGTCGTTTTTTAGGTTGTTTTTTTTTTGCAATTGTCTTTAGTTCCTCACCCCTCAAATTACTTGATAACTATCATGGAGTTTAAAAGTCTGTTACTTACTTACTTACTTACTTTTCAAACCCACTTAAACGTTAGGGTCGCGGGGGCAGCAGCCCTATGGAGGATCTCCAGCGATCGCGATCTTCCGCCATCAGGCGCATGTCCTCCCTGGCAATATCCAAGCGACTCGAACCCAGATTCTCCATGTATTCTAGCCACCTGGTTCTAGGCCGACCCCTTGGTCTCTTACCCACCGGCTTGGAAAATAACAACTGCCTAGGAAGACTAGTTTGCGGCATCCGTATCACGTGGCCATACCAGCGCAACTGAGATCTCTCAATGCAGAGAAGTAGCAGCTCAACACCTAAAGATTCCCTTATTGTGCTGCTGTACACTCTATCTAGTAGGGTAATACCTGCCACACATCTCAGAAATCTCATTTCGGCCGCTTGTACCCGCGATCGCACTCTTTCGGTCATTACCCAAGCCTCATGACCATAGGTGAGAATGGGGACAAAGATAGATTTGAAGACGGAGAGCTAGGCTTTGTTACCCAGCTCGCGTTTCGTTACCGCGGATCGCCACAGTTCACGTCTGACACAGCTTGCTGCACCGATCCGA
>JAHWFO010000211.1:1057197-1154016 GCA_023313115.1 Rhysida immarginata | reverse complement strand
TCATTATTATTATTTTGGTTGAATGAATATTATGTTGACAGCTGTACATGATAATAAACATACAGTGGTGTGTGAAAAGTGTTAATTATTTTTATTTTTTAAAAAAGCAATGAGAGAGAGAGAGAGAGAGAGGGTGGAGAGATGAGTTTAACAAAGATGGCCTATAAAACTCTTAGAGTCAGTAATGAATTCCCAATGAGTTCAGCACATTGATCAATGATCCTGTCACAAATATTCAATAGAATCAAATTAGAAACGCACATAACAACAGAAGCTGCCTGGATATTGGTTGAATTTTATGAGAATTCAGTTGGATGCCTTCCATTTCGGAAAATTTCACAGTTTCGCGAAGAAGCAACGCATGAAGCGCCCACAGAACCTAGTGGACAACAAGGGAACTTAAACGTATATAGTCGAAATAAACGTTGAGTTTGCAAGTTGAAAAACACTAGAATGCGAACGTTTTCTCATAATGATCACTGTATAGAAGAGATATAAACGTGCACCCTTGTAAAAAGTGACAAAATTTTAATGCCTACATAAGAAATAGTTGTATTTGGTCAGAGAGAAAATGTCTGCAGCGTTATAGAAGTGCCCCATTGCATTGCACAGCCCTGCTAACGTTATTGTTCTTGTGCTGTTAAATTTTATAGTGAAACGTCTGTGTATACTGTATTTAAAGTGAATGAGAACAGAGGGATGGCAAATAATGGCCAGTAAATTCAAGACAACTCAAATATTCGCGCATTGTGTAAAAGAAACGAACATGGTGGTCATTACAAAAGTCTACTTCGACACCGAACGCAATTGCGACTGTATCATTTCATGTAAAACATAGAGAACATCAACACGCACTCAGAGCATCATAAACATCATCTAGAATGTTTTGAGGGTGTGCAAACGACCAAAAAGAGCCCCAAAACTTAATTTTAATGCTTTTTTCAACCCGTTTTCGAGGGGAGCGCCTAATGGCCGACAACCTCACTGTAACGAAGTGTTGTTCGCGTCGGCGACCATTTGCAAACGTTGCCCGCCGTGTAAAGCGTAAAAAAGAAAATCACACGACGAGAACGTTTAAAAACAACACGTAGAACGCTTTGGATGCGCGACAACGGGCGAAAAGAGCTGGAACAAACCTTTTATGGAGCGATTTTTAACGGTTTAGTGAGGGCAGGACGCATGGTGCGCCCTCGTCATCACGCTGCGGACGCCGAGGGAACTACACACAGCCACGGACAATAAAGGCTGTCGAGCCAAGAAGAAATAAAGTTGTTTTTTTCCGAAACACTTTGCCAAATTTGACCCCAGGACCAAACGCCTTTACAATAAACCTTCGAATAGTCATGCCAACTCGAATCGAAAACGTATGGGTTTCTCTCACCCATAGACAATTAACAAAGGCGAATTGTTTTGGTTGGTTCCAATCAGAATAAAGCATGGCCGCGGCATAGGCTTCCAAGCTGAGAGACTGTTTAAGTATCTGTTTCCCAGTGGCTGCACTAGCCAGTGGTTGAGCAAGATCACTTGCCTACTCAGTTAACTTCTGACCAGCGAAAGCTGTGGGCCAAGTTCATGATGCCTCATGAGAGGTATTTTTTACGTTGGGTGTAGCATTATGCTACCTGAAGATCCTTTCAGATCTTAAAAAGCTGTGGAGGCAATACCATCTGCCCCGCCACTTCAAAAGTGGTGCCCAACCATCCCTAGTTAACCGAATCACCACGGCTCTTATGCCCTTGGCCACGGCATAAGGGGGGTGCAGATCAATCCCCTTCGAGGCTCACAGCGACGGCTGCCCTGTGTGGTGCGGTGGTGCTCGGCATCTCAATGGAGTGCACCGACACCCTAAGCTCTGCCCTCCACTTTCAGCACAGGAACCAGCGCCCTGGTCGAATCTCGAAGTGCCCCAGCTGCCTCAACCGCCCGCCCGTCTGCATAGGCGTGGGTGGACCGGAACCCCTGCACTGTCGCCATAAGAGCGCTCTGGCGACAGGTCAGGCGGTTCAGGACCACCGACACCAAGCACAGGGTGGGAGGGAGAGGTAGCGACCCCAAAAAACCACTTCTCCTTCTTTCTCTTTCCGCTTTCCTCTCTTCTTTTTCTCTCTCTCCATCTTTTTTCTTTCCTTCTCTCTCTCTCCCTTTTTTCCGTTTCTTCTTCTTTCTCTTTCTCCTTTTTCTTATCTTTTCATCTTTCTTATCTTTTTATCTTTATTGAATAAAGCATAATTAATATTCATAAAAAATTGAATTCAAAAGTTGAAGAAAATTAAAAATGGCCGCCGTTTTTCAAAATGGCGACAATTGTTCTTATCTTATCTTTTCATCTTATCTGGCCGGAAGTGGTACATAAACTGGCCTCATGCAACCGGAAGTGGCATGAGGCCGTTTTGTGTACCACCGCCTGGGGCGAGGGCGTGGTGGGCGTGGCCGGAAGTGGTACATAAATCCAGGGGTCAAAGGTCAACTTGGTACACAAAGGGCTGCCCCTACTACTTCTCTCCATCAACTAAAGTTTCAAAAATCACGGATTTGGCGCTTCAATTCGAATCGGTTTTACACACCTCTTTGAAAGATATACTGTTTTACCACAGTGTCGACTGAGTTCCTACTGTATAAGCAATGAAATTCGGTTTGACACACCCGAATTCTGTAAACTGTTTAATATCACCCCAAATGTATTGACTGAAGGACGAATTCATGTAACATCTGATTTCGACTCTTAATTTACCTGGGTTTCAAAATTTTCTGTTGCGCTAAGGTAACCAAAGATGGCACCTCTGTTCAATGTGTTGTTGAATTTAAGAGTTCCAAATTACAAACATGGTTGAAGCCATTGATTTTTTTAAAGCTCGTTTTTAGGCTTCTGGAATTGAGACAAAGTTGGTCGGTGATCATTTACAGTTTTCCAGTTTCACAGATCGTTTCATCAAATTTCCAGCTGATGCACACCTTGGTTTTACATCTCAACGGTTCTTGAATAAGAAATTGAACACTCCATTTGAAATGACTTTACATGATACGAATGAAGGATTCATTAGTGTGAATATTTAAACGGATTATTTCAGAACAGCTCAACTTAGAAATACCCTAGGGTTATTACAATAATCATAAAGAAATCATTGAGGCAATTGTGAAATTGATACCGCTGAAAGAAAAGTCCTTTTATAACATCAGGCTTACACCGAAGAAATGTTTACGATGTACAGAGGGGTGGGATTCACCAGTTTTAGCAAGGGATTGCATCAGTCTTTGGACTTAAAGTCTGATAATATTTGTGTGGAACTCACTGAAGGCTATGGATTCCGATCGATCTTACACACAGTATCCATAGTTATGTAATAATGATACCATTCAACACTTAGTTGTCAGCAACACTTTTGCGCTGCTCTTGTGTATAATTCCTGCATCATATACTAGGCGTGAAGTGATTTACCACTTTCCTCTCACCCGATTATTATTCATTGAGTAAAAAAGCTTTAGACATGATCGAAATTGCAGTCCATTCAGATCACTGCAGTCTGTTATCGTTTTTATCTCGGGAACCATTGTGAAAATATATTCTGATAAGCAAAGTAGTGAAAGGACACCTCGTTTTCTCTCCATCTCATTCATTCATACATTCAGATGCAAACAAGTTTGTGAAGATGCACCTCCCCTACAATGCAGATGGAGCAGATGGAGTTTTGCATTTAACCAGAGGAGCAAGGCTTACCTGTGTTCAAAGGGATGGCTTTTCAGAAAGGAAGCAGTTTAGGTAAGCTTTAATTGATGCTCTTTTGATTTGCTATCCCGTTACTGAAATCAGCTGGAAAAATTTTGGCTTGTCACACGTTGAAAAGAGAGGCTTCCATGTGAAATCATGTGATGCACAGACAAAATTTAAAATAATCACTTTTGACTCATCTAAGAGAGGCTGGGGGCAGTGCTGTTCAGGAAGTAGACTCGTGACTACAGACAGACTTAGGTAAAGAGCACACAGCAACTTACAATCTTCATTCTACACAAAAATATCAAAAGGGTAAGAACACCTTAGAAGCATTCCTCCTGAAGAAAAACGTAATGAAAAAGAAAACCGATCAGGATCACAGTGTTTTTCAAAGGGAAATATGGTCTTAAACATTTGTCCCCTGAACTCTGTTTTCAACTAAATTTTAGAAAAGGCCTGTGTGATTCATAAGATGAGTTTGGAATGTCTCAATTCTGATTTATATAATTTTACAATTCCTCAAGCAACCAGCAGGAAAAACGCAATGTTGTAGGATATCAACCAACATCTGTTCTCACAGAGGATGGACTGCCGGATTTAAGTCAAACGACCCTGAGTTTGCGGTGAGAATTGTTAATTTGGATATGACCGTATTTTTTGACACCAATGAAACAGGACCTGTTAACCTTTTCCTTCTTGCTCTATTTTCGTAAGTCGACTGCTATCTCGGAGACACCCTTGTCAGTTACAGCAACACTTTGTACCCCTAACATACATACTTGAAAACACTTTTTGAATTATGGTTATAAATCTAGGCAACCCAGCTTATGACTTAAGGGCATACAAAAGACACAAGTGGAAAGATGGAGAGTGTAAATGATGAAAACTTCATAAAAAAAATCTTGCTGTGAATAACGTCTATCACCTCGAAGGACCTCTTCATTTCGACATTTTCCATCAAAATTGCTTATTAATGAATTCTGTAGACTTTTGCTTAAGGCTGTACCATAGCTTAATACGATTCATGCTCGCGTCATCATCGAAAGCGCCACTTTGAATTTCGAGGGCATGAAAGTGAATGCGATCCCTTACTTTACCCCATCAGTCATGTTGAAATGAAATCCATGAACATCCCTATTGGTCCTCCAAATCACATAGTTGAAAACCTAGTCACAGGCCAGATACCAACACGTTTGATTTTTGCTTCAATGAGAGTGAAGCACAAAATGGGCCCACAATCAAATCCCCACACCCCCTTGTACCATTAATTGCGCTAATACACGTGTGATTAGTGTGGGCTGTGAGGGCATCAAATGTTCGGGACCCAACTGAGACTGACTCGGACACCAGATGCGTGTGGGGTTTACTCCAAATTTATTCGAATTTTAACAAACCAAATGCCATACATTTAAGCTACGCATTCGACAACCAAGGGCCCGTTCGTAGTCAAGAATCATTAATTTAATTTCTATCATGCATTGAGCGACGCTCTAAAAACTTATCCAGGGCTGTACCCAGCCACGCCTGAGCATGGAATCACTGTTTATGCACAGGAGTATGAGCGTGGGAATTATAGAATGTATGCGTGCTTTGCTTTGCAGACGGTGAGGCATCCAATACCCCTGAATAATTATTCCTCTCGTTACAGCGTTAACATCGCGCTCGGTGCCACCTTTATGCGGGAACTTAATGCCATTAACACGCTACCACAATACAATCACAACTATTTTCAAACAACGGATAATGAAAAACTCCATACGTACACGAAAACTTCACCCTTTTCTTCCCATATTAACAGAAACGCTAAAAAAAAACCTACTAAGTCGCTAAAATGAAACAAATAAAAAGCACCGGACACATACGCACGCGAAAATAAACACTCAATCAATGCGACACCCAAATTTTCCACCAGACACATGTGACACACAAAAACCGACATGGTATGTCACATGCGCCCGACAACAAACCACGAACATACGCGGCTATGGGTTACGTTCGAGACTCAAACACCCACCCTCTACTGTACAGCAACTGTTCTTCAAACTACAATGAACGAACCAACATATCCACTATCTACCAACCATCATACATGCTACTCCCAAATATCGTTAAACCTCACATAACGTAAACTAGACACCCCAAAAACAAAAAATGCACATTGACAAAAACAAAACAGGCACTGACACGTCATCTCTGCTACCACTCCAAATCGCAGAAACCTACCCCCTTCCGTCCTAATATAATGTGCCCATAATAATATTCACCGACACCCTCTTCGACCTCACTTCCTCCAAGCTCACTTATGGCTTCACCTGTTTGCCCCTGCAGCTCCAGTATATTCTCTTCGGCCATGGAGGCCATAACCACTGACCCTACTCCATCCTCTTTCCCATGATCATTTCCTAGCACTTTTGTACTCCTTTTCCTTCTAGATCTCCTTCTCGTTCTTTTGGCCTTGACTACAACGACTTGTTGTGACTGATTTAAACCCCTATGACTCTTAGCATCCACTTTCTTCCTGGACTTCTCCATTTCCACCTCGATCCGCTCTCTTACCTTGTAAAACACCTGCATACCCCTTCTCCAATTGGGCTCCTCTGCCTCTGGAGTCATCCCCTTCCCCACCATATCCTCCACCTTTTCTGAGATCTGCTCCTCGTTTTGGTCGACCCTGTTTCTCTTTGGCTCCTCTCAAGCGACCTCCACAGGATCTTCCATACTGTGTCCCACCTCACGTGAGACTACTTCTCCCTCCTACATCTGCTCTCAGTCCAACGCCTACACTTTCCCCTACAAATGGTACACCTGTACCCTGTTCCATTGCTGGGTAATCTCTCAAATCCAACGTTGATTGAAGAGCGAATTCCATTTGCACCTGATTCTGATTCCTTCCTTCCCATTCTACCCTCTCATTTGCCACATATCTGCCTGAGGCCTCTGTACCTCTGGGCCAGCCGCTACCTCCAAAACGGAGTCAACACCTTTTCCATATGGACCCCTCACTCCCACCTCATATTCATAATACATAGTGTTTCCTGCCTCTAAACTCCTTGATCTGCCTAGCACAGCCCCATGGCCGACCCCTAAATCCGTGTCATTTGACCATGGGCCCAGCTCACTCCTTGACTCCCCTGGCACCGAATTCACAATCAGCAAGTGGCCCCCCTGCATGGGTTCCACTGTTGGATAACCCATCTGCCTGCCATCAACATAGGCTCCCCATACGCTGTTTGGCACCTCCCTTTACATCTCGACTGCATCCTGCCCTGTCGGTGACCCGCCTGCCATGTAATATTGCCCACATATTATTATGCCTACACACTTCTCCTAGTTCCACGCCATCCTCCTTGCCAGCGCGCCCATAACTGTCCCTCCTTCACCCACTTCACATCACCATATCTTACACCACAACCAGCTCCGTCCTCCGCCCCTACAGCAAACGGCCGTACCCAATGTGCCCGACTACCTGCAACCCGTGAAAACCTCCTGCCAGGTAGAGTTCTCTCACTGTAAGGTGAAATGGAAGAGTTCACTTTATGGTGCTCAATAGGTAGGAATAGGTAGGCAATTTTTTTCTTTTAAATGCTCTAATTTTCTTAAATCCTGGGACTTCAATAGGCTGCAACGAGTGGTTGCGAGGAGGCTTGAGTGAAAAAAAGCAGCTCACAGATCGCGCATGAGGGTAGAAATTATACAATCTCTATGACGTCTCTATCTATTGAGTGTGATAAAGTGTACTCTTCCATTTCACCTTACAGTGATAGAACTCTACCCTTAGCATCACCCATCCTGGGGTGGAGTTCGCAACCACCCCCACATTAAACCTACCCTGAGCTGCACTTAAATCTTCAGCTCACATCTGCACATACTCACCACCTCCCACACACTCCGACTCGGCGCTGTTTACCACCACTCTCTTTACTGGCAAGACCTGTACTTTTCCAGCAACATAAGCACAGGAGCACTGAAAGGTTAACCCCTTCAAAATGTCCATGCCCAAGATGCCATCATATGGGCAATCGGCAAAAGAATGAATCAGAAACTTGCGCATACCCATATGACGGCCTTAGGCAGCTTCCATTATTGACCTGTATTATGTTTTCTGCCGGCTGAAGGGGAGAGCCCGCCAGATGTCTATAAGCCTGTCCAAAGATCAACGACACTTGGGAACTGGTGGTGATGAGCATTGTGAAGGGCTGGCCCATAAGAACACCATAGCGGTGCAAATGCCACCCTCTCCACTCTGAGTCAACACTGGCCCCTCTGCACTCCCACTCAGATTAACACTCTGAGGTTTTGGGGCAGGCTGTGGGCAAGTTCTTGCAAAATGCCCCAATTGCCCACAGCGATAACAACCGGTGCTTGTTCCAGCATTTCGAGGCACCAAGGCTCTCTAGTCACTCAAGGGAGGTGCTGCTTGGGCCTTCTCTTGACCCAACTTCAGCTGTTCCACCGCCTTAGTGAGATTCTCTACCAATCCTTCCAGTCTTTTAATAGATTCGGAACAATTACACATTCCACCTTGGGGCCTAGACAAATCCCCACCTGGTGGTTCTCCCTTTGCCCCGTTTGGGGTGTGATGCATCCCGAACCTCCTTCAGCTGCCATTAAAGACTTACCAGTTTCGGCGACATTAGTGACACTTTTATTTTTCTTCTCTAAGTCCTTGGAGCGCATGGCCAATGCCACTGCCTCCTTGTAAGTTTTAGGATCCACGATCATCAGTGCTCTCCGGTGCCTGAGCAAACAGCTGTTGTTGAATCTTTGAAGCAACATAGTTTCTCGCGTTGGCGCTGCCTCCGGACTCGCGCTGATGAAGTGTTCCATCGGCAGCTCGTGGTGGCCGGCAAAAGTTGCCATGAACTCGTGCGCTCCTTGGACAGTGTCGTGCAATTCTTTCGAGTAGTCCCTCGTCACCTTAATTTTGCTGAAGACCCGCTCTAAGCATGCAAGCAGCTGTGTGTAATCATCTATATCGAACAATTCGTGTTCTGCGATGTGCTTGGCCGCAGCTGCCTTCAACTTGGTTTTTATTATATTTATTTTCTCCTCTGGAATTCATTTCGCAATGGCCCCTATGCTCTCCACACTCGCGAGGAAAGCAGCGATGGTGATCCCATCATCCTCGCCTACAAAGGTGGGCACAGCCCTCGTGAACCCGGCCAACTCCAGTGTTGCCACGGGCACTGCGTCCCCTCATTACCAGGCATCTCGCTTGTTCTGCTTCCTTCTACCCAAATACAACCTAATTCCCCAACAACCTCCACTACTTGCACACACACACTACTACGAAACGACACAACAAAATCCCCGCTCATACGCATTTAAAAAAACAAGACAACAAAAAATTGGCATAACGTCCGAGTCAGATTCTATAATCCGAGATTGCCGGATTTTGGGTCACTGTTTGGGCGCCAGTGTGATGACTCCCACACCCCCCTTGTACCATTAATTGCGCTGTATGCGTTTGATTAGTGTAGGGTGTGAGGGCATCAAGGGTTCGGGACCCAAATGAGACTGACTCGGACACCAGATGCGTGTGGGGTTTACTTCAAATTTATTCAAATTTTAACAAACCAAATGCCATACATTTAAGTTACGCATTGGACAACCAAGGGACCCCTTTCTTAGTGAAGAATCATTAATTTAATTTCTATCATGCATCAACTTGTAAACAGATTTCTAAAGAAGCTGGATGGAAAGAAATTCAAGGTGTCATTAAACATAAAGATATGAAACTTTCTCTATCTCCACCATGATAGTTTGGCAAAGACAAAGACTTAATTTCACCTGTTAAGTCAGAGCGACACTCTAAAAACTTATCTAGGGCTGTACCCAGCCGCGCCTGAGCATGGAATCACTGTTTATGCACAGGAGTATGAGCATGGGAATTAGAGAATGTACGCGTGCTATGCTTTGCAGACGGTGAGGCATACAATACCCCGAATAAGTATTCCTCTCGTTACAGCACTGACATCACGCTCTGTGCCGCCTTTAGTGTGGGAATTAAAGGGGGGAGGCACAGTAACCCCTCATGGTGGGTTTGGATGGCTCTGTTCTGCTAGCCCACTGAAAACACCTGAGATGCTTATGCCCGGCATGTTGTGCGGAAGAATATCACGCACATCAAGGGAAAACAGCACAGACAGTATAACAGTGTTTTGGTGCTCTCCACTCACTTCCCCACTCCACTGTCTAGCAAAACTGCAGACTACTATAATACTAGTGTTGTGTAATGAATACATAAGATGGAGAGAAAAAGATAACGTGGTTTAAATGAAGGATGATCGAGAGTTTGTGTGAGAGTGATGGCCGCATGGTAACGAGGGAAAAGATTAGGTGCGCCGTCTGGTGGCAACACGATACATTACACATCTTTCCCCTTGATTGAGAGTACATAGTCCTTGAGGTAGGACGGCGGTTGGCTTTGTTGTTGCGGTCGAGTCTGGAGTATCGCTGTCGGGAGTGTTGTCGCAGTTGCTGTATCGTTTTGAAACATTTGTGTTTGTTCTTCGTTTTGTTGCAGTGTTGACGAAGAAGACGTTTCGTTATTTTGCGTCGAAGGTGGAGTAAATTCTACATTACTAGGTGAGGCTACGCTGTTTCGAGCGCGCATGTGATCCACATGTCTTCGAGCGAAGCTAGTGGGTGTTGCAATTTCATAAGTAACTGGACCCAGTCTGCGATGTACAATGGTTGGAATCATACAGCGTTTTTCTTCTCTCATGGTGGCAAATTGTTCACAGAACTGTTTTCACACGGTAGCATACTTGTACACTATGCGCACAGGCTGGTGGTGGCGCTTCCCGTGCAGCTGAGCTCCGACGACTCGGCGGGAGGGACCACAGTCTGGATGCTCAAATTTTAGAAAGTACAGCTTTATCCGTTTCACTCACCATGTCTCTGCATCAACAAAATCACCTGGTTACTGGATAAAGCTCGCTCGTCTGCTGCAACACATTTCATGGCTCTAGGGACATCAACAAGCGACTGTAAAATTGCCCTAGCGTCGTCCCTTCTTGGTGGAACATGGTAGCTCCTTATTTCGCAGCAAATATCAGTTAACTTACTCGTCTAACGTTAAATCTTTCTAATTATATCAGAAAATACAGTAAAACAATAAACTAAATAAGCGGAAAAATGATCCGCATGACTTTAAATACAACATCGGAGGGACTGGTGTTCGAAAACAACCCCGTGAGCATGATGGCTGCAACACGACCGCTGTCCTCGGGATTTTTTCTCGAAAAACAAAAAGAACATCAGCAAACAATCTTTTACAAACGTCATGCCTATCACTTTTCAGTAAAAATTTCCAACAATACTCTGTTGGAAGCTGGCTTGATATTCTCAGAATTTTCGATGCATAACAATCCCAGCCCCCAATAGAGAGGCCCACCACATGGCCATCAACAATGCCATTAAGACGCTGTCACAATACAATCACAACAATTTTCAAACAACGGATAACAAGAAACGCCACATGTACACAAAAACTTCACCCTTTTCTTCCCATATTAACAGAAATGCTCAAAAAACTACTACACTGGACACATACACACTCGAAAACACACACACAAGCAACGCAAATGAGTGACGGAATTTTATGCTAATTTTTCGTTGGACATATGCGACACCGAAAAACCTAGATGGAATGTCACACTTTAACTTGTCTTATTTCTCATTGTCCCTGGATACCCAAGAAATACCACTATATCCTTTCACACAAGATTTTGACAAGGAATCCTACTTATGCGAGTTCGTTCACAGATTGAAAGCCCTAGACTTATGATAAGAAGATCAAGATATTTAAATCACTCAGGCAGATTACGCTGCAGGGTACACATTATTTGCATTTGATTTAACAGGTGATCGCAATTATTATGACGACTATTAAACCTTAATTCAAATTGGAACTGGAGCTACAATTTGCACAACATCTGATAACATCTGCTAATCTGATTTTATGTTGTTAATTTTATAATCTCTTGAAAATCAAGTTAAGGAGAGCTATTGAAACAGATCCTTATACGGCTCCCAGAGCTAGAGGTGTCTATCGAGCCGACATTATAGTGCATCTCAATTCTACTTATCCTTCTTTACTCAACACCAATGCTGATGATTCCAGCAAACATGGTATGCATTGGATTGCATTCTTTTACCCTCCAGCTTATATCTTCGATTCTTTTGGCTTAACCCTTACATTGCAATTCCGAGCCTTTATGCTTTATGCAGAAGAGAGAAAAAATTTTATTTATATGTGAAGGACTGTATTTGTTTTTTTTTCTTTTCCCTTTTGGGTGCTTGAATCAAAACATTAAATCTTCGCCATATGAATGGCAAAGGAATGTTAGCCCCATCTGTGGATGTTGTTTTGGTAAAGGACTAAATGGTGCCTATAATAAATAAAATAGATTAAAAAAACAGTTTAGTGAACAAAACTATGTTAATAGGGCTTTTTCACTACGTGTCATCATGACGTCAATGCCGCCATATTGGATCACAAAAAAGTTGTAACTCTCTAGTTTCGCTTTTCCCAATCATCGCATTCACTCAAGAAATCGGTTAAGTATTGTTGTTAAGTATTGTTGTTTGGATGATTCGTATAATACGCTGACCTAGCCATAGCGAATAGTGTACGAAAGCGGTTTTGTTATCCAACATGGCTGACCTGCTAAACAATGATCCAAACCCACAGTGCATTATATGGTCACATACTGTAAAAGCTCTATTGCCTAATTGGTTTGTAATCATGAAGAAAGGATCTCAACAATTGCAAAGTCAACAATGGGGAGATAAAGAATGACGACATACCTTTTGTTGAGGATTACCCTTGGCAACGGTTGTTAGACAGCTTACTGTGTTTTTTTTAAGTTTTCCGTCTGGATGGATCGGAGTGAAGAGATAGAGTGGGAGGCAGAGAACTGGGAACTCTATAGATGCGTTTTTAGACCGGTTCATGTCACAGAAAGAAATTAATGTTATTATTTATATTATTGGTGCTCAACCTGAATAATGTTTGTTAGTAACCATGAAAGAATTTGTGTTTTAATTAATTGACATAATTTAAAGTTTAAACATGTCGTTTTAGTGCCATAACAGCCAGTTATAAACATTTATTTTTGTTAATTTTTTTATTTCTTTTTCAAACACCCTGTTGGTAAAAGGGGTTTACAGTCCTCCAGTCTTGAGAAACGACGCTAATAATAAATAAGAAAAGACTTTGATAATGCATAAAGTATAAAAATAAGATTTGTATATAAGAATGATAAATCAAACAAAGAATATAATTAATCTTAACCTGAGAGGAAATTAATAAAATCCAGGGTAATTTGTTTGAATCGCTGTTGGCAGTTTTTTTTTAGAAGTAAATTAGAAGTATTAAACAGTAATCACCGGAACTCTCCTCCTTCCTTTTCCCGTTCCCTCCAAAAAGGAAAATGTAATCAATAGAAACACAAATACAGTGTTAGTCAACTCAAGGTTTGTATCCTGAACCACGTGATCGGGGAAAACGAGGTTCTTGCCAGGTATACTTGAAGTTGAACTTGCCATAGCTGTATTTTTTTTCCTTATTGTTTTCTTTCTTTTATGTTACATTCTTTCTGATTATTTATATCTCGATAGCGATTTTTTGGTGTCAGTTCCCTTTAAATTACACTTATTTTGCCCTGGAGGAATTATAATCTTACTATTTTGCCCCGTCACCTATTTGCAATAATAGTTTAGAAAATTCTTCCGCCATCATATCCTGAGTCAGATTGCTGATGGAGATACACACACCCTCACATTAAGTGTTAAAGAGCGAATGACGATCATAATACTAATGATTTGATGCATGCCTTCACTTCATCAGCATGGGTTCATCTTGGAACAACGGGCAAAGTTTGTTTGAAATCCCCTGCAAGTAAAAAGGTCAAAATTGCCTTTGAAAACATACAGACTGCCTAAAAAGACTGCTGGGAGGCCACAAGAATCGGATTCCAAAACGCGAAAGGTCAGGGATATACCTTCTATCTTGCGGAACCTGCCCAAAGAAATATATCGGCCAGACTCGTTGGAGGATGGAAACCAGAACCAAAGAGCATTTGGACTATATTAGAAGCAACAGACCCGACAGATCGGCGATGAACTCCAAATCCTTCAGGTGGTTGACGACCCCAAGAAACTAAACTATTTCGTATCCCTGGAAGATCATGAAAAACCAAGGTGACTCTTTGCTGAATCTAGACCCAGGATCCATGGACCTCTGCTCTTGGAAAGCTTTATTACATTATACAATGAAATCAACCCCCACCTAGTGGAGCCTTCTCCTAGGTCCGTGCTTCTTCTGCCCAATGGCGTTTTTTACCTTCCAAATGTTTCTTATACTCCTTCTCATTGGCTTAACTCTATTATAAATACCTGACACCTTACTCTGTAAAATCGCTCCAGCATGTGGAAGATTGTCTTATCAAACTTGATGAAGTCCCGCAATTTACATCGAAGATTAACATCGAGACTGGCGAAATAGCTGCCATCATCAGAAATCTCAAACTGAGAAAGGCTCCAGGAAGAGACAAGGTAAGTAATAACGCCCTAAGTAATCTGTCGAACAACATTATTAATGACATCTCAAATATCATAAGCGATTGCTGGAAGTTTTCCTACTTCCCGACTCCTTGGAAGCAATCTATTGTGTTAAGTATCCCCAAGCAGGGGCAAAATCCTGCAATTCCTGCGAGCTACCGACCTATCAGTCTACTCCCGTCGATGACCAAAGTTTTGGAGAAAACTATCCTCACCAGGTTCAAGGACCACTGTCTCACCACTGATCTACTTCGGAAAGAGCAGTTCGGCTTTCGTGACGCCTAATCGTGTCAGATGGAGGCTTGTTGAAGATCTGAGCACTCCACTGAACCTTTCAAGGTACTGTGGCGTGGTCTTTCTTGATGTCAGTAAGGCTTTCGATCAGGTGTGGCACGAAGGGCTAATCTACAAGATGATTAGAGACGAGTTTCCTCCCGATTTGATTTTGATAGTGAAATCCTTTCTTAGCGACAGGTTCTATCAAGCTAAAGTTGGTGAAAACTTCTCCACTCCCCGCAAGGTAAAGGCCAGTGTCCCACAAGGCTCTGTCTTTGGGCCCGTTTTATTTAATTATTTTGTACATGATTTCCCATAACCAGAAAAATGTAATTTATATTTCTATGCTGATGATACTGCCATCATGGAACTGTCACGTAACTTACGTTCTGAACAAAGCAAAGAAGGCTAAGTACAGCCTCATAGCTCTCCTGGGGGTCTAGGCTGAGCTCATCGACAAGCAGTCGACTGTCGACAAGTGTTGATGGTCACGTGGTTAATGACGCATTTGTCGATTCGAGCTAGCATGAACACGACTTGTCTACAGAGTCTACAGTGTAGACTTGTCTACTTGTCTACAGATTCTACAGTGTACAGACTCTACACCGTCGATTTTCTAGTGTAGACTTTGACCATCGACAACTGCCTTAAGAGCAGTCGACTATGCACATTCTTGTCTACAATTCAAGAGCAGTCGACTATGCGCTTGGCGATCGTTATTTCTGAATTTAGCAACAGATTTCTTATTAAAATCATTTTTCCTTCGTTTCCGGCCTGCAGCTAAATATACATAGCTCAAGAATACACATTTTCTAAAAATATTAACAAAAACTTGTTTAAAAATATTTACATACATGAAGTAGTCTCTTGTGCTACGAAACTTGAACTGTGAAAATAATAATATACTGTGTCTACTGGCATGTGTTTATGTATGTATTTATATGTATACATGGCTAAATGAGTAAAATTATGTGTAAATATGTGTATATCAGTGTATATTATGTAGCCATACGTGTGCAAACTTTTGTTTAAATGCGTAATATGCCAATTTTCGACGGTTAGATTTTGTCGAGATCGACAGCTTGTCGATGAGTTCAGCCTAGACCCCCTGGATCGAAACATTGCCCTTAGCATCGACAATAAGCTGCTACTGTACAAGACGATGATTCGAACCAGCGTGGACGACTATCTGTAGAAGCAGATGGAGCGAGCTACACTCGTTCCAGAACGTTACCCTGAGGACCATCGCCCAGCTTGGCAGAAGGACTGTGAAAAACTAATCCATACACTCGGACCTGAACATGAATCATCTTGGTAAGTGTGTGCAAGATCTCCTGATGAACATGGTGCAGACGATGAAGAGCCATGACAATGACCTGGTGGCTGGAATACTAAACAACCCGATGGTAATGAAGTGGCATACAAAGTATAGAAAATCGAGTCATATTCTTGATGTCAACTTCGAAGACATTGGCAACGTTTCCTTCCCGGATTATTGGAAAATGTGATACCACCCACCCCCGCTCCCTCTCCCAATCTTCTGACAATCGTCAATCTTTTTTTTTTTTTTTCATAATGTGGAATACCTCTTTGGGTTAGTCAGGCTTCTTGTCTATTTTGTCCCACCCGAAGAAATGTACACTTCAATTTAGCCAGTGTGTATTCCTGCCCCTAATTTCCAAGGGACTTCATCAAAAAACTATTTTGAATTCAGACTGATCACTCATGTTGTTTGCTTGAACGAAAAGATTCTGCATGATCAACAACATAGAAAAGTTAAAGTGATGATGATATCAGATGTAAATTTTTTCACTCAATTCGAAAGATCCTGTTCGTACATTATATCATCATTAAAAATTATTAAAATAAAGAGAGCTTGCTCGGGAATTTCGTAAATCATTTTGTTATCTGGAATACTCACGTGAAATGTGATGTTAGGAAGATTTAAATTTTTGACTTCACTGGAAACAACAACGCCATAACAATAATAAAAATGTGTTGGGGATGATTCAAATAACTCGTTTTGAAATCTTAATACATTTGCAACTTAACAGGATTTTCCACTACATGAAGCACCTGCAACTAACGCCAAGAAGTACTGGCTAAATCTAATGTTAGCAGTGAGTGATCTCCATACAAACAGAGTATAAGCACTTGTAAAAATATATTTTTTAAAATATTCTTACAAGATTCATTATCATATCACAGAGAAATATATTTTCAAGAACTTAAAGTTTTTAATTTTATTCATGTTTACGAATTTTTTTATTTAACTTTTCTTGCAAAATTTCCATAATTAACTGCATCCCTAATACGAGGTCTGTTCAAAAAATACGTAGACTGTTTGAATTGCGCGGGCCCTGTTGGTCCCAATCAAAATCGCTTGATGTCGCCATCTTCTGACAGATCCGCTGATTACAAGGCAGTTTTTGATTGCAAATATCAGTATTGGTTGATTAGCTACGCGGTTGTTTGTGAAGTGTGTTTTTTTTCGTTTGGCGGATTTTTAGAATGAGTGACTTGAACGAGCAAAAATTTGCTGTGAAATTTTGTGTTAAACTCGGAAAAACTGCCACTGGACGAGTGGAAAAGGCCAGAAATGTGGACGAGAGGTGACTGGTTGTTTCATCACGACAACGCTCCAGCCCATTCAGCCCTCAGAACTCGAGAGTTTTTGGCCAAACACTCGATCACTGTTCTTCCTCACCCACCCTACTCACCTGACCTCGCTCCTTGTGACTTCTTCTTGTTTCCCAAACTCAAAAGACCTTTGAAAGGAAGGAGATTTGAGACGATTCCCGACATAAAGGCAAATGCGACGAAGGCGCTGAAGGACATCACAAAAGAAGCGTTCCAGGACTGTTTCCAAAAGTGGAAACACCGTTGGGATAAGTGTGTGCGTAAGGGAGGAGAGTACTTTGAAGGGGACCCAGATGTGTAACTTCTGAATAAAGTATATTTTGTTTTATGACGTCAGTCTACGTATTTTTTGAACAGACCTCGTAAATTCTTGAAAGTGTTTGGAAACTTCTTAGACCTACATAAAGACTCAAGATTGTCAATATTATTTATGAAACATAATCTAAACATAAACCAGGAGTTTACGAAGGTCTCTTTATAGATCTGATAAAACTATATTCAAGAGTGTGCAAAATGCAGGGTGGCCCAAAAAAACTTACTCACTTAGAGAGCTGATAATGGATTTATTAATGAACAGATTATGATATTTTAACACGTTCCTATTGGCATAACGGGGAAATGTTTCCAATCATAAAATTTGCAAATAGTTCAAGTAGGTATTTTTTTGGCCACTACAGTACATCAGGCAACGTAGCATATTGGGAAACGTAACATTCCAACATGATGGCGCGCCACCACAAATAACCATCCCTGTAAAACATTTCTTTCTGTTTTTACTGAAGGCAGATTGAATGGACGAAATGATGATGTAACTATTGGTTATGGGGATTTCTAAATATCAAGATTTATCTTACCAGACCAACAATTCTCTGTGATCTGAAAGACTCTATGAGAAGAGACATAGCTCAAATCTCACAGCCAATGTTGGAGTCTATCGTTTTCAATATCGTTAACCGCTTAAATTTGGTGATAGAAGAGAAAGGTAGCCTTATCCAGCATGTTATCCAATGAAAAATGTAAATCCCTTTTATCTATTCAGTTAGGTGCAAATTTGTTCAAATGTTGCAGTCAAAATGATTTCTCACCTACGCAGTGCTAAGCAAATATCTAAATGAAAAGTGAAATGTATATAGTTTTCTCCTGGCTGAGCACTATAGCTTATCTTAATTTCATATCGATAGCTCAAAAATTAAAATTGATATACAAGAAAAGAAGATAACACCACCGTTCGTACAGTTATGCACCACCCTTAAAAAAAATGTAACCGTCCGTTTTTTCAGAATTCTTTGCATAATTTTGCATTCAATTCCCGTCATACCTCACACGATTGAAACATACTTTGAGTGACACTTGAAAGCTTGATTGTGAGCTTGATTTCTTAAAATTCTAAGTCCATATGTTTACCCAGCAAAATGAAAAAGTACAGGACATTGTAGCTTGCTTATCGGCAGATGCCATGTATTCTCAGATTGCTGCTAAACATCACATATCGAAATCAACATTCAGCCTGATCAAGAACGAACACTTGCCCACTCTTCAAGCAAATAAAACCAGACGAAAGAAGATCGTAACTCCCCGTACTCTGTGCAACGTGATGCGACATATTGCAAGTGGTGAAAATGGACCGTGAAAATGGTCAAGGAGGCTGTCAATCACCTAGTGAACGAAAATGGAGAAAAACCATCGAAATGGACCGTGGCAAGAGCATTGAAGAGACCAGGAATGAAAGCTGTTGTTAAAAAGAAGAAACCACACCTGTCTTCTCAACACAAGAAAGCCAGATTGCAGTTTGCCCAAAGACATGAGCATTGGACTGTTAGTGACTGGCAACGTATTGTATGGTCCAACGAAACAAAAATCAAACTCTTTGCAAACGATGGACGTATGTGGACTTGAAAACGTCAGGGGAGACAACTTTGTCCAAATGAGGTGTCTCCAACGATAAAATTCGGAGATGGAGGAATCATCCTATGGGCCTGCATGACAGCATTCGGACCAGGTTATTGTAACTACGGACTCTTACGTACAAATCCTTCAGGACAACTTGAAAGATACTCTGAAATTTTTCAAGTTAAAATAGATAAACATCATATTCCAACCTGACAATGCACCTGCCCACAAAGCAAATACAGTGGCTGCTTGATGAGAACTTCACTGTGATGGATTGGCCTGCTCAATCACCAGACATCAACTCTATTGAAAACTTGTGGCAGTTGCTGAAAATCAATCTCCAGAAACGGCAACAACGTTACAGCAGCATGCACGAATTGTGGGAAGCAGTGCAAGAAGAATGAAATGCCCTTAACCCTAAACTTTGTGAAAGTTTAGTAGAATTCATGTCTAGTAGGATGAAAGCGATCATTGCTGCAAAAGGGGGGGCATGCAAAGTATTAAAATGTTGTATAAAACATCTCATTAAAGGTGGTGCATAATTGTTCGAATGTTGGTGTTGCCTTCTTTTTCTTATATCAATTTTAATTTTTGAGTTATCAACGTAAAATTAAGATATGTTATAGTGCTCGTCCAGGAGAAAACAATATATGTTTCTGTTTTCATTTAGACGTAGTGTAGCTGAGAAGTCATGTTGACTGCAACATTCGAACAAATTTGCACCTAACTGTATTTTATGATTGAAATATTTCTGCCTTATGCCAATATGAACATGTTTAAATATCATTATCGTCTGTTCATTAATAAAACCATTATCAGCTCTCAATGTGAGTAAATTTTTTTTGGGCCACCCTGTATAATAAGAAAAAAAAATATTCAAAATGGCATTTTTTTAATTTGATGGTAATTTCAGGATATTTATTATTCATGCTTTAATAAATTAAGGATATGTGAAATGTTTTGAATCATATACTTAAGTATCTTTCAATGGTTGACTGGAAAATTTTTATGAGTTTTTTTTTTTTTAAGTTTACATTCTATTTCATGGATAATGCCTCGGTTATGGTGTTGTTTCGAGGCAATGGTGACGATATATTTGCTGCAACATAAGCCACCGATGCCCACACTGCTGCGCACAAATCCAAAGTGGGAGAGTCTTCCACCGTCAGAGTATCACCCTCTGAGTGATGAAACCAAAAATAATGTTCATATTCATTAAGTAAACTTGCTTGTGGTATATCAGTAAAAACACTTATGTCTGAACCTTCTGAAGGTGTTATGATCTCTGATGCATTCAAAAAGTCTAATAGTTTCAGGATCTCCTTCATTATGCATAGAGCATCATTGCTTCCAGAAAAACTGAGACCTTTTGGTTGAAAGGTCCCGATATCAGACTCCATGACCAAATTGAATTTGTCCATTTCTCCTTTGTGTGCTCTATAGTATTCTTGGGCGCCATACAATCCTTGCTCTTCTCCTGTCCACAGAACGGCACGCACTGTTCGTTGAGGCTGAAGATTTAGCTTTTTCAACACGTCCAAGGCATACCATGAAATAAAGGCTCCTGCACCGTCATCCATTGCTCCTTGACCAACGTCCCAGCTATCTAAATGGCCACTCACTAAAACAATCTGAAAGTAGAAAAAAAAAACTCATTAAAATTGTTTCGAATTTGTATGTGTGGGCATCTTTTTATTATTATTCGTGATAATAATTAATATTAATGTCTCAAAAGATATCTCAAAATGCCTCAAATATTCTGATAAAGGTATTTAATCCACTGTAGAAATCCTTTATACAGGGCGATTCAGAATTTTATGTTACAGAATAATATGGTAGATAGAGGACACTAAAACAAACATTTTTCATTAAGCAACTTAAACATTTTCATGTCAAGCGGTTTGGTGGTCCCTGCTCGACCACCACAGATTTCGATGAAACTTTACGTGGACATTCACACATGTCCCCAACGAACATTGTTAAAGTTTTACGTTCATTGATGCAATACTTGCTGTTTGACCTCAGTTATTTGTTTGACCCCATACAACAGCCTTCTATAATATTACTCGAGATTTCAGCAAATTTGAGACACAGTATCTCTGGCAATAATTTGTTGAGAGAAACTTTACCATCTTGTACAATTTTTTGCGCTCTATTAAAGAAAAAAATAAAAAGATATTCATGAGCGAAGAAAATTTGGAGCAAACTTGGCCCAAAAATTTGCGGCTCGAAAAAATTTTTAACTTTGGCTTTTTATACCTCTGGAAATAAAAGCATAATAAACGTGAAACTTTGCACATAATAACTTATCAATACGCAAAATTTAATAGGAATAAAATTTAATTCCCCTAAATTTTTTTTTTTTTTTTATTATTTCAGGAATTGAGTGTAAAGCTGATGATTTTTGTGAACATGCCAAAAATAGGGTATTTTTAGCCCACTTTTACAAAAATATACCGACTGGAAACTTTTTTTAAATCATTTTCATTAGAAAGAGCATGTTTCATACTCCTTAAAAAAGTAGGGTTGGTTCTTCATCGCTGGCATATAAGACCCTAGAAATGAACTTCCAAATGAACATGTGCACAGAAGTCGTATCATGTTGCATATGATCAGGTATTATGCAACAGTTGACAGTTTGCAGCGCACGATCTTTTTCGATATAATAATTGACAAATGGATGCACTGTGGATTGTGAATTCTCCCAGTGAAAGCCTTGAGCAGCATCTTGGACAACAAACGAGTAATTCTCAGCAAAACCATCAGTACAATCAGTTCAATTTCTTTTAGCCCAGCTTTCAATGACCTCAAATGTTTGCTTTGATGTTTTGAAATGAAGTGGTGGCCAGTCAGTTTCCAAATTTTACTAGCGAGTTTACAAAATAGTTGTCAACAGTGAGAACATTTGTTTGAAGTGTTTCGCGATCAGTATGAACCCATTGTTTGAATTCTATTGGTTCTTCTGAATCCCAGTCCTCAAACATTTCTTCCAAATGTGCTATCAGTGCCTCTTCACCGGGACAGTTTGACATACAATCTTTGGCGTCCAGTTCGCAAACTGCATTTCCCATGAGTAACTTGTAGTCTCCTTTATTAGAGTGCCCGGCACGAAAGAAGAAGGAAACTGGCGCTTGTGTAAATGAAAAAAACTCGTTCAGCCAATCAGAAACCGATTGGAAACAGGGTATTATTAATTCCTGACGTCAGCAGTAAGTAATGTTCCGATTCTTTTCCGTTTCTGATTGGCAGAACGAGTTCTTTTCATTTACATATACGCCAGTTTCCTTTTTCTTTCGTGCCGGGGACTATAATGTTGGCACCTTGTAGCATAAGCTTAACATTTTGATAAATACGCAAAAAATGAATGTCAAAGGGTCAACTGATAATCCCACTTTGTCCATTTGCGTTGTTGGAGAAAAGTCGTCAACTTGCCACCATGTTTCATTTTATTCTAAAGAAATTGGACTGCATTATGTGCACTGCATGTCCGCCGAAGAAAAAATTCTCATTTCTCAGCGAACGGAAGTTGAGTTCACGGATGATGACAAAATTTGCCTGCACCACGAAGCGAAAAGTGCGAAAAGTACGAAAATGAAGCAAAGGTCGTGCTGTAACCCATTTGTAACTAAACATGAACTTTTGAAAGTTGATCTAGCCATTTCCGATGATTTGAAAAATTGGTGAAAAAAATGTGAAACCGGGTCAAAAAACGTGTTCCAAGTGTCAAGCCAAATATGGAAGCAAGTCAGAGTCATCGTCATCAGAAAATTATGATATGGACATTTCAGACACTCTTGATCGAAGTTTAGCTGTTTTGCAGACTTCTCCATTATAAATTCGCAAGTTGGCCAGTAGGGATAAAACTGGCACAATGTGAAACAAAAAATTGGACGCGTGCAGAAAGTGGAGGCCGAAAAAATAATGTTAGCTGCTGCACTATCAGACGAAAATATTGGATAAACTATACAGCGACCAACCCCTACTTTGGCCTAACTGTTATTGGTTGAAGCCGAACAACGCTTTCCAAAGAAAATAATGAATGCGCAACATGAGATAGTGCTCATGTCATTCGATTGTTGACTTTTTATTGGCTTAAAATAAGAGGAAAAAAAACTAATGCTGAAATATGGTTTTGCTACAGTGGCTTGAATAGTTTCTATTCTAGTCACTGTAGTTTCGCTTCATGCTTCAACATTTGTTTACATCGGTGGCTCGTTGCTAGGCAATGAAGCCGCTTTCGTATTATTAAGCATGGTGATGTGCCTGACCAATAGGAGTTAGGCCAAAGTTGGGGTTGGTCGCAGTATAGCAAGTCGGCTGCTAAGGAATACTTGTCATGCCAAGATTACGCTGACCTAATCGAAGACATTAAAACGAAAATTAAAATATCCAATAGATCCATGAAAATTCAATTTATTGATTTTGGCCCCAAGAGTTGGTTAATACAGGTGACAGAAAAAACGTTTAGCGTTTCAGAATTTCGTATGGTTAAAACAGCTCAAAAAAATAAAAAAGAAGGGCATTTGTATACAAAAGTTGGCAAATTACTGCCAAAGGCCGACGAAGTTCGAGATTTCTATGAGGATGACGAATTTAGCAGGATTTTGTAAAAAAAGATTTTGTTTCCGTTCGGCTTGATAGCGTTATGGTTCAAAAACAAAAGCGGTTGCTACTATGCACTCTGAAAGAACTATCTGTCAAGTATGGTGCTCAAATTGGGTTTTCAAAATTCTGTGAGCTCAGACCAAAGTTGTGTGTTAGTGTCGGTGCCTCAGGCACGCATTCCGTGTGATCTGTACTATAGTATGTCTGCTTTGGCCATTTGCTGGAAAAAGTTACGGCAACAATAAGGAAGAAAGGCACAGTAATGAGAAATTCCATATTATCGAGAGATAGATTATTATTTTTGCTTTTGTTCCGACTTTTTGGCAAATAAAACAGGAACCTTAATTGTCCTGATTGTTGGTGTTCCATCCTAATTATATAGGGCGCGTTTGACATGTGCACACTAAATGCACCTAGTGACGTTCCTCAGAGCGAGCGGTGAAAAAAGTGTAGTGCATTTTGTGTGTGTCATGAAAAACGGGAAAGAGCACGAAAGTGGGATGTTCACCTCACCTGTGCTATCATGAATAGTAAGCCTACTGCTCAAAATAAAACCCATCATAACATCTGCATTCATATAACACGCCGAAATCGATCATTACACAGTAGATTTTAATGTCAGTTTAAACGATATACAGATTTCAATTATTTTATTATATCTGTTGGCTCTTTAACGGTAACTAAAACTCCGAACTATCTATCGCTACATTTCAAGCTCTAGGGCAGCGCCATCTTGCAACGCACTAAACTACTCTGCTTCTAACCTAGGGTCATTTGGTGCGCGCACGAAACACCCGATAGTGCGCGCACTCGCGATGACGAACACGCGCGGGTTCCATGACGAATACGTTAGTGCGTTTAGTGGACGCACAAAGGCGTTTAGTGCGCGATGTCGAACGCGCCCATAAAATATGTATGATAGAGTACTTGTACGTACTTATCGACTAATTGATATGGGGCCATCCATAAATTACGTCGCACGTTAAGGGGGAGGGAGGGGGCCAACAAAGTGTGACATCGTGTGACAAGGGGAGGGGACCAGTCATAAGCTTCGTGACGTCACATGTATAAATCTAAAGTATGAAAACTCTAAACTTCAACTCTAACGAAAAACTTTAAAATATTACCAACTCTATCAATATAATAATACGAGGGTGAATCAGAAAGCAATTTACACTCTGAAACAGTAAAAACAGATGTAAGTTAAGATCTCATACACATCAAAAGGGAGAATTGCCAGAAACTGTGGACCAACAACGACCAAATAAAACCGGAGAAACCACGATTAAACAACGAGACTTTTATTTGCACGGATGCGCATTTCGACGGCCAAGCAGTCTTCGTCACCGTGATACAAGATGATCAGAAGTCTGTTCTGATGTAGTGACAGACAATCGAACAGTATAGTGAAAAAGAAAGACGCGAATGGTCCAGGAGCCAAGCTCACTTTGCACGCTCGCCCAAAGAGAAAACCAGAGGAGGTACACTGAACTGGGAGAGAAGCCTGATGAACCTCTTTAGTCCTCCAGAGAATAAGTCCCAAGAAGGGACGAGAGTCAGATTGTAGATTGACGAATAGAGTCTCCAAAAATCAGTAGGATCTAAAAGATCCAGTAGTTGGGGAAGACGGCCTTGTTAACGTCATCAAAGCAGACATCCAGGACATGGCGGGGTCTTCGAAACCTGAGGGGACCCTTAATAACGAGTGGATGGTCCAGAATACCAGAAACCAGAGTATTTTCATCATTTTCCATCTTGGGTAGCATGTTCTTCATAAGTGTCTGGACAAGGTGCCTATGTGGGTCATCCCCAAATCGTCATAGATAGAGTGGTTGTTGGCAACTCTTCTGTCAAGTTGGGCAATGGATCGGAGAGCAACGTTTTGGAAGGTCTGGAGATCCTTTCACCTAGATTTGCAAATAGAAGCCCAAGCAGGCATTCCATGGAGTAAAATAGTACGAATCACAACCTTGTATATCAAGAGTTTGTTATCCACACTAAGAGCGCTGTTTCGCCCCAGAAGTGCAATCAAACTGAACCTCGCTTTCTTTGCTTTGTTGAGCGCGTATTGGACTTGGTCGTTCCAATTTAGTTTGGAGTCGATCATGACATCAAGATATTTATAGCTTTTTACCCACTCAAGTTTCTTGCAAATAAGAAGAGGGGCTTTGGAGGGTTTTTGCATTTGCGAGTGATAAACATGACCTTGCACTTTTTGACATTCAGCTTTAATCGCCACTTAGTGAACCAGCTTTCGCACTGATTTAAAGCTTTTTGTAGTCGAGTGATGACATGTGCTGGGTTTCGCGTCCAGGTCATGATGAACCCGTCGTCAGCAAACAAGTAAAGACTACACTTGGCAAACTTGGGAAAATCGTGGATAAAGAAGTTGAATAAGGCTGGTCCCAAGACAGAGCCTTGGGGTACACCAGCATTAACATCGCAGGATTCAGACAAGGAGTCCCCAACCTTAACACGAAAAGTCCTCTTTGACAGGAAGGAGCAAACCAGAGCAATTAGATCGTCAGGGAACCCGTAGGTAATCATTTTGTAAATGAGCCCATCATACCAGACTTGGTCAAAGGCCTTTTGGACATCGAGGAAAACGAGACCACCAAACATAGAGAGGTTGAGAGGACCGTTTAAATCAGCAACGAGCATCCATAACTGAAGCTGACAAGAGTGGCCTGGACGGAAGCCAAATTGCTCACTACGAATGAGGTTGTTTGCCTCGCAGTAGTCGTTGAACCTCTTGAGTATAGTGCGTTCAAAGACCTTCGAAAGCATGGGCAACAAGCTAATGGGCCTATAACTTGTGGGAAGAGCAAGATCCAGTCCAGGTTTAGGAATGGTGATGATGACTGAGTCTTTCCAGGCACTAGGGAAATGGCCGCTAAGCCAGCAGTCATTCATGACCTTGGTGATGATGCAGATAACACTGGGAGGCAAATTCTTGAGAGCACTGTTGGTAATGGTGTCGATGCCGGCTGCCTTTTTGCTTTTGAGGCGCTTTATGATGTCCCATATCTCAGAGGTGCCAATGACATCAGGAGAGCCAAGAGCGCGCTGTGTGTGGCCATACCTATCACTCACGTCTTTGACCTCACGAGTAATATTGACCAGACCATCCTCTTTGGGCGTAGAGAATTGGCTCTTCAGTGAATCGGCGATAATTTGTGCTTTGTCCTGGTCATTGCTAACGAAATCGCCACCCTCTGTAAGCAGAGGAGGGAGAACAATAGTTCTATTGCTTTTAAGGGCCCTGACCATACTCCAGAGAGTGTTATCCTGGACGGACAGACTTTTAACTTTGTCGTTCCATCTTTGATTCCTTAAATCCTTAATCAGCTCACTTACCTTGCGGGATAGCCTGTTGTACTTCGTCTTGAAGTGGAGAAACCTGGTACGCTGCCAAAGTTTTCTGAAGGTGTTTTTTTCGTGGATGAGTTGCCTGATGGAGGGAGGAAGTTCCAGATGGTCTGGCCGCTTGCAATCCACCGGAGCAGCACTTGCATTTGTAGCCATCTTGATGGAGTGAGTGACTTTTTTGATATTTTCGTCAATGTCACTGCTCGTGACGTGATCCTGATAGGGAATGTTACTGTCGTTCATAAGTTCTCTAAAAAATTTCCAGTCCTGCTTATAACGAAGATTTATTCTCAGGTCGATATTTATCCCCTCAAAATTTAGTGCAACTGGTACATGATCAGATGATAAGGCATTTACTGTAAAAATATTGTAGGGTTTGAAAAACCCCTTGAGAACAGCAATGTCGAGCACGTCACTAGCGGGTGAGTGATCACAGTAGTATGTATCTTCAAGAGGGCCAATAACGGAAGTGTCGATCTGATCTACCATGTACCTATAAAGTACCAAGCCACTTTGATTAGTGCATCTGGAGTTCCAGTGTGGGTGTTTCGTATTCAAATCACCCGCCATAACGACTGGGGTGGGCCCAGACAGTAGTTCATCTAAGTCGCGAGGGTCTAACTTGTGCCTGGGCGGGTTGTATAGGGAAGTAAACCTGACCTCTCCAACATCAGCATCTTTGATGACAATGGAATCCGCTTCCATATTGACAAGATTAAGTGTGACAATCTTAGTGTGATTAATACCTCTTTTTACAACAATAGCTACCCCACCAGAGGCTGGATCTGAAGCTTTTTTAGGGGGCCTATCTTTTCGGTAAACATAGTACCCTGGTAGATTGAAAGCCTTACTCTGAGATGGGTTTCGCACAAGAAGGCAACATCGATGTTCCAGCTTGTGAGTAAATCGTGGAACTCATGACACTTGCGAGGGATGCCCCTCGCATTCCATATAGTGCAATGTAGCTTACCTTGATTTATAACTTTGTAGGGATGTCTATCCATGATTATTGTCTTGTCTCTGTTTGAGTGGTTTGCGGCAACACTTTGCCACTGTCTTTTAACATATTCATTAGGCTACCCAGATACCTTTGAATTTTAACCAATTCGTCGTGGTCAGCGACTCCCTTACCAATAGAAGCAGAAGCAACCGCAGCAAAAGTTCTTCCTTCAGCTACTTTGGAAGTTCTATTCCTTTTAACTTGTGGGTATTTGGGACACTTAGTATAACTCGATGTGTGCTGGCCTTCACATCGAATACATTTAGGAGGGTCTTTACCTTTTATATTGGTGCAGTCCCTTGACTGGTGGTCGCCCGCGCACTTGTTGCAACGCGGTGACTCGGTGCAGCCCTGGGACACGTGCCCAAAACGTAAGCAATTGTAACATTGTAAGGGCTTCTTGTTGCCCCTAAACAATTCAACTGTTACAGCAAGTGGACCAATGCGCTTTAAATTTAGGAAAGATTTATTGTGCTCAGTGTTTTGTAGTAGTACTAGGATCAGTGGCATCTCAACTTCGCCATTTGCTTTTTTAAGTCTAACTGCTTTATCGGGGAAGTAGTTAGCGTTTCTAAGGTCTGCGCAAAAATCTTCCATGTCATACGTTATATCTACATTACGGACAACGTATTTTAACAGCTTCTCAGATTTGAGCTGATGATGCTGGATTTTAAGCATACCATTCATTTTGATTCCTCCCACGAGGGTTTTGTGAGTATCCTCATCGTGGCATTTTATTTTGATAGTGTCTGAGCGTCCGGTATGCGCAGTAATCTTATCTAACGTTACGTGATTTTTTATCTCATTTAGCACTTCCTTAATCGGTTTCCCGTGATGTCTAACGATAATAGGGGGAATATAAATAGCTTTCTTTTCACTTACCTTAATCTGGGAATTTTCCGTCCTCGTCCCCCTTCTGGGTTTTTTGCTACGAACAACTGGCCAGGCACTATCTTCCACTTCTCCAGGCTTCTTTTGTTGCCACCGTTTGTCGAACAGTCACGATCATTACTTGTTTCCATGGACTCCAGTCCATGCACTTTGTTAGCAAGCGAGATAGGTTGAAAATTTTCTCTTACCTTTTTTTCTTCCTTGGAGTTTCCCGCCTCTGGAGTCCCGGAACATTTCTCAAAGGCTTTTCTAAAATCATTTATCTTGTTGATGACGTCTGTACGAGAGTTTTGAATTTACGTGTTGATTCCATTGAATTTCTCATCAAAACTTGTTCGTAATGAGTCGACCTTCGCCTCCAGTGCATTGTACTTGGCGTTTATGTCATTCCTGAGAGATTCTAGCATTTCGTTAAATACTAGATCAAATGCAGCAAACCTAGGATCCAAACAGGCATCCCTGTAGGCCCTTTCGCAGGACACACTTTTACCATCGGGTGCTAACAAAGACTTCTTTGCCGACTTCAGCGTCGTTAGTTTGGACAAAACCATCATATTCTTGTACAGAACTAGGGGTGGAGAGTAACCTCGCAGCCAGGTGTGTGCTAAGGAAGCCGTCCTAAGAAGGACGCACCTAGCTTTAAGAAAAAGAACAAGTCAGGTTTGCGAGAAAATTAATTCTACGCCAGGGACCCACTCATGAATTATTAGAGTAATAATAGATGATATGAAAAAAGTCCTTAATTAGGTTTGCGAGGAAATTATCAATCGCCAGGGACTCAGTAGGATAATGAGCGATTGATGTACTGGTTTACGGGAATATTAATTCCAATGCCAGGGACCAGCACATAAGACCAAACAGAAGGTGAATATCGTACCGTAAAATGAGAGTAATGAAATGATACCTGCAAGAAAGTAGAGTGATACCTTGAAGAGCTAGTCCGTTCTGATGCTGACCGTTACTGATGTAGTGACAGGTTAACACAGGGTTTATATAGCAA
The DNA here is from genome assembly GCA_023313115.1 of Rhysida immarginata. NCBI lineage: Eukaryota > Metazoa > Arthropoda > Chilopoda > Scolopendromorpha > Scolopendridae > Rhysida > Rhysida immarginata. The sequence continues at coordinate 1,124,067 of JAHWFO010000211.1, read as the reverse complement.
GGGATTATACCAATTAACCAATCTAAGTAAAACCGTTATATAATGACTACTCAGGAGATAAAGGTTTTGAGAGAACAAAAAAATAATAACGGTCGGTTATAGTAGCTACAAGTTGTTAATAGAGTCACAATTACGTTTATAATGCTCAAGTTTCATTTATAGTGCTTAGAGTTTTGAGAGAATCTAAGTGTCGTTTATTGTAGCCATTGCTTGAGATTCTTTCTTCCTTGTTAAATGTTTTTTGAGGTGTAGCCAATCTGAAACGTTTAGAGGACCATTATCTGTGTTTAGTAACTTCTCTCTTTCTTTCTTCACTGGCTATTTCGAGGGATTCCAGAAAGTTTAGTATTCTTGTGATAAAGTCTATTACGGGCAAACGCAAAGAGACATCAAAACCCGAGTTGGAGAACATTTGGGTAGCGTCAGAAATGGGAGATTTGCTATTTCCAGGTTCGCTGACCACATATTGGACCAGAAACACACTTTCGACAAGAAGGGCTTCCAAATCTTACACAGCACAAGTAACACAAGAATACTGAACTTTCTACATAACCACCCAACAATTGTAAACATTTATCTGAGCGTGAAATGAACTTTTCCATTCCGCTGCGGTAAAAATCCGCTCCAGCGTTTCTCAACCATGTCAGCGTTCTGGCGATTTCTTTAATTCTGATTCGTCGATTGTCCAGAATCATTAACGCGGGCAATGTGTTCGAGAGAATTGAACGTGGATGGTCTTCCTGCGCGTTATTCGTCCGTCAAATCTGAGCGCCCATTTTCGAACTGCTGGCACCACTTCACAATTGCAGGACGAGAAATCACATTACCCCTTAAACACTGCAAATATCCTTATGAATTTCAGTGCAATTTTAAGCCTTTCGCCCATAAAAAACGGATTGTTCCGCGAATCTCCAACTTGGAGTGTACAACCAGTTGCTGCGCCATGACAACAATACTCTTGTGTAGGCAGTAAATACGTGAACACGTTGTAATTATAGACATACAGGCAACATCCTTAAAAGCGGCGAATGATGTTGGCACTCTTCGACCACAGATGGTGCCGAGTGTAACTTACTTTATGATTCACTCTCGTATTATAAAAATTAAATTTGTTCGTATCACATTTTAGCATATGGCGGCCGCGCGAGTTCACGCTCGCTTTACTTTTAGGTCAGCGCATCGGCCGCCTTTGGAACGTGCCAGGGAAGAATTTGTTTGATAAACGATGATGAAGATGATGTTGACACATCGAATGTTCCTAGCATTATCCAAATCGAGGACGAAGAAACTGATATGCTAGTCATAAATAATATAAAGGAATGGGTTCAAATTCCATGGACACAAGATGATTAAATTTTGATCGTTCATTTGATTGGTTATGTTTGTAAATTTTCTAAAATGTTTGATTATTGTTGATTTTGTGAAAAAATATTTTAAATAGAAGTATATAAACAATTTTGGAAGTGCTGTTTTAATTTAATAATTTCTAAATTTAAAATAGCAAAATATGTGACGTCACACCAGGGGAGGGGGGTCACAGAAATGTGACCATCTGTGACAAGGACGGGGGAGGGGGTCCAAAAATAATGAAATTCGTGTGACGTAATTTATGGATGGCCCTTATTGAATTAGGATGCTCACCTCTTCAGGAAAGTTGTCTCCAACATATTCTGCAACAGTGTTACGGGATTTGGCATTAGGTAAATTGTGGGCATCCATTTTTAAATGAATAACTAATTTTGTTTTTTTTAAAAAAAAAAAAAAAAAAAAAAAAAAACGAAATAAATATTTAAAATACGTAATTAAACTTATTTATTAGAATTGTCAGGCGCGTAAAGAAATATAGAAATTTAATACACGTAAAGAAATATTTTCAATTACAAATACAATGCAAATAACTCACTGTTTCGCGTCGACATTCTCCACAGCATTTCGGCATCTTCAATAGTTATACAAGCGCCCGGGATTTTTGTAGCGTTACCATATCTTAGCGTTCCCGTGTGGGGACTGTTGATGGAAAAAGGCGTAATGGACCGAATCAGGGCGGCAACGGCACCAACTTCTGCCGCTCTTACAGCACCCTGTGCGCGGTAGATGACAGTCTTTCCATAGCTGACGAAATCTTGATTATAGACTACAATTTTTCCTGGTGCCTTAAAAAATAAAGGTTTGAAAAAGTTTAAAATCATATGCACATTTAATAAGAATATACGCACACTGGCCAATTTAATCCGTTTTTATGCAAAAGAGTTTGAGGTCATATGATTTAAGCGAATATTTATCACGTATTTATGTCAATCGGATGCGATCGGGAAGAAGCGAGTGACTTATAATCGAGCAAGGAAAACATCAACATAAAAGTACGTGGCTTCTTACCGGTCGATGTCCCCCACCGAAGTTTGTAGTACCGCTCATCGCTCATTGGATATGCAAAATAATTGGCAACCAGTGAGTGGCAACACAAACAGGCTAAAGGGAGCTGGAGGGCGGAATCGAGAGAAAGGAGAAGCGACCAACTATAGTCGTTTTCTTTTAAATAGGCGACTCAAGATCATATGCTTCCCTTCCTAGCTCGCAAGTCGGGTTCTATTTCTTAAAGATACAGAAATGCCATTTTGAATCCTACAATTATTATTAATATTAAAGTAATTGACAGCATTTAAAGCATTAAATGTCCAAATAAAATTAGATTATTTCTCGTAACCAGAAAGCAATTTAATGATTATTTCAGTTATTTTAATAGCCACATCGATGAACGTTACTATGGTTACAAGGGATGAAGATCGTGCGATTTCGAGCCGCCTATTTAAAAGAAAATTGCTATGGGGTGAATGGAAGAGCAAGCAACGAGCCTTCAACAAAGATGCGGCCAGGGAGCAGATAGCTAGATCGATCGACAGAGAACCCACTGAAAGCAGGCAAAAATTAAGCTCCTTAAATACAGTGGTGGCAAAGGAACGAGAAAGCCGTTGAAGACTCCAATTCCAGGTATTTAGAAAATCTTAGCTCCATAGACGTGTCAATTTCAATTCCAACAAAATTCAGGACTCTACGATCAATCTCATAAACTAACCTAACCTAACCAATTTCATACCGGGGCATGAACCAATTAGAAACTTGCCCAAAGCATCTTCAGAGATGGCTTCCCAGGAGACGACAGCGTACAGAATTTTCTGGAATCAAGCAATTGGCGCCATTCACGCGTCCAGCCATAATGATGGTCTAAAAGGAGACCTCACCAGCCCCATTGGACGACAGTGGCTGATGACATCCTCATCCTTTTTGACTCCCGATCCACTACTCCCACTAATATTGTTAACACCTTTAACTCCTTTTCTCCACATATCCAATTCACTTTTGAACTAGAAACTAACCGGTCCATCCCTTTCCTTGATATCCTCATAACTCAGGTAAGCAGGGGGTGGGTCCGCGGTCACGTGGCGCGTGGGGCCGCTTTACCTTGCTACTTAACATTCTGAATGCAAGCATCTATATCTTTTTTAAAGCAATCCTAATGTTTTCGTAAATGATTTTTTTACTAATTCATAAAATTATATTTAAAATTATCACTGCAGTTCTACTTTCCGAACAGAAGATGTCCTTGTGGGCTCTAGAAAATCTGCCTTATCATCCACTCACTATGGCGAGAGACAACTGAACCAAAGAACTTTTATTTGTTATTACAATATACAAGGAAAAATTTTTCTAAGAATTGTTAGAATATAATTATTTTACTGTTAATTAAAAAACATTCGTTTTTCAATTCACCTCGCGTCCCTCTTCTCTGCTCACACACATTAAAAGTCGTGACAAGGAGTCGGCCGAGTCTAATCATAGAACTTGATCAGCATGGGGGGGAAAAAGAAGGACCTACTACTCCGTTCACACTACAGAACTAAATATGAACTGGATTCGTTAAAAAAAATGGATTCTTTTCGTATCCACAGAGTGTTCGCACTCTCGCGCTGCTAATCCAGTTAGCGAACTCTTACTTTAATCTCGACCCAGTTTTGCAACTCCAGTTGTTCATTATAGTCAACATGTGCAAGGGATTGTATAAGGACAAATTTCTTTTTTTGTCGTCTCAATCCATCCAAGTCACAGGCCGATTAAAAGTTTAATTTCTTCTTCAGACTACAATCGGCCGATCTTGGACGCCATTTTGTGAAAACTACCGATGTTAAAGCATGGCCCCCTCTAAGTAGTAGGGCTCTTTCAACTTCGTCCCACAAATGCTCAATTGGATTGAGTTCTGGTGATTGAGGGGGCCACTTAAGCAAGATAAAGTCTCCCTCAAGTTCTTGAAACCATTCTTGAACAATGCGAGCACCGTTGCATGGCGCATTCTCTTGTTGGAAGAAGCCATCTCTATTGGGATACGCCGTCAACATGATAGGATGAACTTGATCAGCAACGATATTTAGGTATTTTGAGCGATTCAGACGTTGTTCCACACGAATTAAAGGGCCCAAATCATGCCAGGAAAACATTCCCCAAATCATAACACTGCCCCCACCTGTTTGACGGGTTATGCATGTGGGGTCCATGCTTTCATGCTGTTTCCGCCAAATTCTCACTCTGCAATCTGCATGATGCAACTGGAAACGTGGTTCATCGCACCACATGACTTTTTTCCAATGCTCGACTCTCCAATCCTTGCGTTCCTGTGGAATTGGAGACGTTTTATCTTGTTAACTGCAAAGGTGTTCGAACAGAAAAGTGTTCAGAAAGGTATTTCGGAGGGGATGTTTTGGTTAGCTGATTCGATTGTGCACTTACAGCTGATTCTTTTGAGGGGAGACTACTTTTAGGATGATTATATTCCGTTGTTCCCGAGATACAGTATTAAATTTATTACGTGGGAAATGTCAAATATATTTTTCAGATGTTTAGATTTAATCAGAGACATGACCCAAGATTACGTGTCATATAAAATGGATATCCTGTTCTTAACAAGTTATATATTTAAATAAATAATATACGAAGGTTGGCCATAATGTCCTTATAATTACCATGATGGAAGCACATTCAAGAAAAGTGTGGTTAGTCCTTCTCTACATATGTCACACCCACAGCTAAGCTCTTCTTCCAGCGATGAATCAGCTGCCTGAGTCACTTGTTGTAAAAGTCCTTTTTTTCCTTTTGGTACAACTATTCCACTTCAAAGATGACTTCCTCTTCATATTGAAGAGGGTGTCCAAGCAGAACAAGAAGTCGCTGGGTGCCAAGTTGGGTGAAGCAATAATTAGTATCCAAGAGTCCCCGCAAGTTTTGCAATTTCTTGTATTGTATGCGCTGGATCATTGTCATGCAAGAGTAGCACTCCTTTGGACAGTTTTCCAGGCCGCTTGATGGCGCCCCGTAACTTTCTCAATGGATTCTGATAGTACCTCCTTGTGATCGCCTGTCCTTTCCCGGTTTAATCGTTCAGCAAGACCCCCTTCTAGTCCAAATAACACTGAGCATGACCTTCCCAGATCCTTGTTTCGGGATTGACTGGCTGGTCCGTTATCGCGGCAAAAGTTTGGAAGATACGGCTCTGCGGCACTCTTTCTGGAAAGGGGTGACCGAAAGTGATATCCACCTTGCGGCAGCCTTACTGGATGTGGGCCTTCTGCATGATCTGTTCCAGTAAGATTCGTCGGTCTTCTAGGATCGGGGCCTTCATTTGCTGCACGATTTGAAACTCCTCAATGATGGAAGGCGGCCAGGGCGGGGATCATATTCTCGTATGATCAGGCTACTTTGGAAAACTCGCCGCCACATGGCGATGGAATTGTTCGATGGGGCATGTCCTCGTACACGATTTTCAACTCAACATGGATCAGAAACTATAGCACCTCGATTTTCCCAATGAGCTGCGCCATCTTAGGTTTGGTGCTCAGGTCAGCACGGGTTAGACTAGTTTGGGTGACTCTGCAGTGAATATTGTTGTTGTTGACATTGTCGTTTCACCGCTGCACCCGAACTTTCATGGTGATTGTAAGAACTTTATGACCGACCTTCATAGTTTATAAAATAATTTTGGAGTGCGCTTGATTAGCTTTCATGAAAATAAAAATTATGCTTTATTAGAAATGTTTTCTCTGAATTCAGAATATACTGTCGTAAACAGCTGCTCGAAATAGTATTTTGTATGTAAATGCCACTAACCTCGGCTGCTCTAGCTTTCAGTTCATCAAAGGATTTGACGACCAGTGCTTCGGCTGTAATTCCTTCCGGCCTAGTCCCAACACTTCCACCAAGCCCTAAAATGGCCAGTCGTTTGTAGCGAGGATGTATGAGAGCTGCAGATTCGCTTCCCCTTTAAAAAAGAAACAAATAAAATAATTATGTACGTGTAATTATCGCTGCGCTAGCATTCAATTTTAATACACCTTTAAGCATGCGACGGTTGATTGAGAAGCAAGGTTCCTTCCAGTCTTGCCGCTTGGATGATGCAAAAATCCCGGGCGTTCAAACAAGCAATAATAAAAATAAACCAGCAACCTAACCTTACCTTTCGAATTATTTTATTTGTAAAACATATGAAAATTACATTTACGGAACAAATGATCACCCCACATCAAAAACTTGATATATTACTTTACTGATTTGACAAAACAAGGATATTCCAAAACTAACTCGGACGAATAAATGCACTCATGTATTTTTTCTTTTGAAAACGTATTTGTCATTGCTCCGAGTTGGATGTCGTCAGTGAAGCAACACATTTAAAAAATATTTTCTTTAAAATACGCTTTTACGAGGGGCGATTGATAAATAAGGTCTCCATGGCTGTAACTTTTTTATTTGTTAACCGATTTTCAAAATTTTTTTTGTATCTTATACTCACATTTGTCCTCTATGTAATGCACTATTCACTTTTCGACATAGTCTCCATTCCTTTCCAAGCATTGCGCCAGCGCGTGACTTGTTGGGTGAACCCGTCGGAGAGGAATTCCGGAGTTGTTGTCGACACCAGGATTGAATGGCAGCGTTTACCTCGCCGTCAGAACCAACTCATGTCCCTTAAGGGGCTCTTTCTTCTTTGGGAAGTGGTGAAAGTCGCAATGTGCAAAGTCTTTCATTTTTGAACTGCAATTTTTCATCTTTGAACTGTAAGCGCTGCAACGCCTCTTGTGTGTGGTAGCTCGTGTGCAGGCGGACGTTATCGTACTCCAGAAGAGGATCCAAAGCTGCCATTCAATCCTGGTGTCGACAACAACTCCGGAATTCCTCTCCGACGGGTTCACCCAACTAGTCACGCGTTGGCGCAATGCGTGGAAAGGGATGGGGACTATGTCAAAAAGTGAATAGTGCATTACATAGAGGACAAATGTGAGTATAAGATACAAAAAGAATTTTGAAAATCGGTTAACAAATAAAAAAGTTACAGCCATGGAGACCTTATTTATCAATCGCCCCTCGTATATTAAAACAAATACATTTTATTTCGAAATTCTCGAAATATGTTGGCAATCCGGACAATCGAATGCCCAACCCGGATATTTGTACAAAACCCTGGGCTGTCTATGTCAAACCCGGACAGGTAGCAACACTGGTCTCTTTCCGCGTTGTTGTTGTTAGTATTAGGGGAAGAAAAATGTTTGAACATGCATTCGATACCAATATCGTATGGTGCATACAAGCTTAACTTCAGTTCTCTGTTTGAAGTCCTTGAGTGAATATGCTAAGGAACGTTTTTTAGTAATGGCTATTACGTAATGTTTAGCGTAATTCACGCGTGTTTCTTACTTCCCATTTCTGTTTGTTCTCAAAGTTGAAAGAGTTTTTGAAAGGTTAACAATTTTTATTTAATGCCGAAGTTGAAGATGCTGTGTTCAAGTGGACTGAACACAAATTTACTTCGTGGGCGGAATGAAAAGGTGAATTGCCCGTTTGGAAAAATGTGCGGCAGTAAAGTGGTGATTTTGTTAAAAATTTAAGTTGCAATGTTTAAGTGAATAAACTTCCTTCGTTTTGATGCCACTTTCGTTATTTTATTTTGTTGGAATCGTATGTTATATTATTGGAGACCTTAGTTATTAATCAACTCTTGTATTTCTTGTCTCACATTAATAAATTGACATACTCCACAAGTAAAAATCAGATTGCCGATAAAGATGACTGGATGACTATAATGTAAGACATGAATTCTTTTTTTATGCAAAAGTTAGAGGAAAGTGACCTAGAGTGAGGCCCCTCAGTTTCTGCTCTGCTGCAGCAAAGCAGTGAAAGGTTGAGATAGTAGTTTATAGAACTGCCTACCGGAGGACCAGCGCCTAAGCTGTTTACTCAATGTGTCGTTTTTCAATGGCGACAAATTGTTTTATTTTTTTTGTGTTATTCGGAACTTTTTATGCTTCTCAGTTTCACGTGTTTTGTGCCAAGATTTTGAAGGTGAATGATTTAATTGTTATACTTACTTATTCTTTATTACAATAGCTACGTATTAATGTTAAGTTGGAAGTAGTTAACATGCGTAATTATTGAAAAATATTAATTCAAAAAATACATGAGTTGGTTCTAACCCGGACCCCTACGCTGTTCCTAAAGCGAGCCTCCGTATTTTTACGATTACTTGATTCTCAACTTCTTGGAATTCTGTTGTAGGATCCAATGTTTCTAAGGTAAAATAAGCCTTTATTTATTTAAATCTAAGATGTCTTTGAAGTAACAGAACACCTGATATTTGATTAAAATGTTATGAATTTGCAATTTATTATTGTTTTCAATATTTATTTCATGAAATGAAATGGTTCGGTTAAGGGGACCCGGTTTTGGAACACTTTTTTGAAATGGCAAAAGAGTAAGTTTTGAAAAAAATTTTTAAATAAGGATAAAAAAATCAATTATTTAGACTTGCGTATTTCCCGAGAACAGGCAACGAATAACCTTAGGAAAGAGTCAACGACTGCCAACATCATACAGTATGATTCTTCGCATCCTATGGGACATAAGACTGCTGCGATATACCATGGATTCAGGAGGGCATTATCTTACCCTATCAGTGACACTGCTCTCCGGACCGAAATTGCCACCGTATTCGAACTGGCGAGAACGAATCGATTCCCTAGAAGGGTCACCAATGCCATATTCGGAGAAGCCAGAAGAAGATTGACGGACACCAACCCGGACCAGTGCGGCAAGCCTACGAACCACGCCACGTTTACCTACAGTGGACAAAACATCCATCGGATATCCAGTCTATTCCATGAACAAGGAATTGGGGTGGCGTTCCGCACGCGCAACAATTCCAAGTTCATCTTGAATCCAGTCAAGCATAACAACAAGAACGACGTCTACCAAGAGACTGGAGTGTACAGGCTACGTTGCCCGGATTATGAGGCCATCTATATCGCATCCACGTGCCGGTCTTTCTATGAGAGGTTCCCCAAGCATAGAAGAGCGTGGGTCAACCGACATGGCAAGTCGGCCTTTGCAGACCATCTTATCGATTCAAAACACCGAACGGTCGACATTAACCTGTGCATGGACATCCTGTGGAAGGGAAGAGACAGGGACAAAATCTTATTACATGAGGAAATCGAAATTAGAAGACATCGACGTATCGAAAAAAAGCCGCCCTCAATAATCAAACATCCTTTGATTTCATTATAGGTGTGGACAATTTAACGAAGACCGGAACCGAAGAGGAGCTTTCTGCATTCTTGAGGAGCCCTCCACTAGGTCCGCCAAGCTTGTTATTATAAAAGAAACACAGTCTCCCAGTCTCACTGGTAACATTGTAGCCTCCTAAGATTATGTAATATCGAAACGAGTTAGGCATTAAACTTTGTTTCCGTATCACATTTTGATTCTTCGTTACGTGATATTAGTCAATATTTGTTTTTAGTGGATTATTCTTGCTAGGGAAACATTCACGACAGAGAACGAGGTTCACCTTGCAATTGATGATTCTTCAGATCCCAACCGAAAGACTTTTTTTCGTTCAGGGATCCATGACCTTGCCGGACAAACGGCAACTATGTATCGATTCACCGGGGGATTATTTGGATTAGGCAAGATATCATCATTTTCAGTTATTCGCGTCCAACTGTGTTGCTCACTTTCAGGACATTTCATTCGCATCGACCCAATACCAACTATAACGACTGTGGAATCGACCAACTCAGCGTCCAGCAGCTGATAAGTTGACAAAAAAGTCGACGCCGTGAACACTTTCCAAAGTAATATCTCTTTTAAATACTCGTTCGTACCTTGTGGTATCTGCAAGGGCTGAATACTTAATACCTACATTCTGTTGCCCTTTTTATATTTAGAATGAACATACAAATTATTAAGGACATCCAATAGCGATCGATCACTCTGGGCTCACTGTTGTAAACAATGGTAGCGTAAAGTAGATAAGATAAAGAGTTTCCTGGAAGAATTTGCATGTGTCTAAATGTTGGATTGATATAAAATGGAAAAGACGAGCGTTTTAAGCGACTTCCAAAGACTTGCTGACTTTTCTAGAATAACTGTTTCAAGAATGCTCAATAAGTGATCTTAAAAGCAAAAGGCAAACAGCAAAAGATTTTCTTGCGGGCGAAAACATCTAGTCGATGTTCGTGGGCAACGCTGACTAAAGAGAATCATAAAAGGGGACATATCTCTCTTCAAGTACTCGTATCAAAAATGGGATTTGAGAACAGGCGATCCATTCAAACCCCACTGGTCTCTGCCCCAAACCGCAAAATTTGCAAAAGAACATCGAAACTGGATTGATGACGACTAAAATAAGGTAGGCTAGCCTGTCAATTCACGACTCCAACTGATACATAGCGACGAAGAGGCCTGAAATCTATGGAAATCCGATGAAAGCATCCAAAAATTTTTATATGCTGGAAAACACTATATAATCATTTTACTCTGTTTGTATGTCTGTTTCTCTGCCTTACTTTCTGTATACTTTTAGATTTTCCGAAAACTGCAACTTTATCAAATTCGGTTTCCGCTAATCGATAGAAAATCTTCCTGAGTTTGACTGATGTTATAGCTATCGCAGTCAAAGATGGGAGCAGAAGTAGCGAGAGCCAATCAGATTCAAGCACGAGTTCGTCGGTTAGGTGAAAGGGGAGACGGTTGATACCTGATTTCTTTTTCTTTCGGTATGATTTTGTGGCCTTTAAAAAGGCCATCTTTGATAAAAAGCATCAGGCTAAGGAAATTGTGGCAGTGGTTGAATGCTTAGATCTCTTATCTTCATCGCTGGATTCGTTCGCCAAATTATTAAGTAGCGGAAAAATAGAGCTACTTATTGGTTTTACAATGTCCGTCTGTCCGTCCGTCTGTCCGTCCGTCTGTCATAATTTCTGAATTTTTTGAGGTAGAAGGCTGAAATTCGGAATGCAGCTTACTATGGGCTTGTGTACTTTCACTACTTAGTTTGGTTAGATTGGCCCACTGGAGTTGGAATTACGGGGGTGGGAGTTAGTAGGTACAAAGTGATCTATATGGTATTTATGTATGTAAAGAAGCGAAATTCTATATACTCTAGGCAAAATTTACATTACTATGAAGCTTGGGCCAAATTATCCCAGTAGGGTCGGAGTTGTGGGGATGGCAGTCACTTAATCTTTAGAACTATTGCAACATATGGCATGTGATATATCATTCGTTCGAAAATGATGAGAAAGGAAAGAAGATAGGGTCCTTTTATATTTTCTAAATATTACGTTCGAGAAAATTTTCTGATAAAAAAAAATTTGGGGGGGGGTTAAAAAGTGCAGAAGAAGGGTTAAACATAGATGAATTCAGGGCTTCCGCTATTTTCCTATACATTCCTCGGGAGGATTAATTTCTTGTTTATTAGTTAACCGCTAAATACGTGCAGTCAATAAGAGAACGACTCTGAGTGCGCGAGCTATAATGTCTTGTAAATCACGTGACCTTTAAAACACGCTAAAGTTTTTCAAATGATAACATACGACATGTGATATGTCATTTGATCGAGAATGACGAGAAAAAAATTATATCATCCCTTTTTGGTTTTTGAAATACTATGTAAGAGATAAACTTGCAAATCGTTTTATGGTTTGTTTTCCTTGGTTTTTATTCTTCAGTTTTAAGATTATAAAAAGAGAAATAGTTGAATTGCAAATTCGATAATTTTACCTCGGAGCTTATTTAGTTTGTAAAGAGTTTTGTTGTGCTCAGACTTAATCATATTTTTTCAAAATTGCTCACTTTATGTATAGAATTTTTATTTGTTTATCGCTTTCGCTTATTTGTTATAAGAATTCGCTTATCTATACCTCGTATAATGAATAATAACAATACATTTTTAATATGAATTTTTAATATTTATTGTATTATTTGTTGTTTAAAGATTTTTTCGCTATAAAACATGTTGAAATCGATTGCCGAATAAGAAATACGGATGGCGTGCATTAAATTTCTTCCTCCTTTCATAAGTTTCCCTCTTATCTGTTGCCACTATTTTTCCTTTGTTTTGTTTTCCTGAATTACTTATCTCATTTTTCAACACTCTTTCAGTACTGAGATCCGCTTTTTTGATACTTTTTTTTCGTTATATTCCCCAGCATAAATTTTCGGTCAAGGTATCGAGGAAAGGTTTTGTTTTCCTTTCTGAAGTTCTTTATCAAGTGCGGTCGATACACTATTAATGCTGCAATTTCCTCTTCCGAGAACAACTGAAATTTATAATCTAAAAAGAATTAGGAAGATCAATTCGTTGTTTGCTTCAAATTCACGATCCCTATTGAGAAAGCTATTGGAATTTACTCAAAGGCTACTTTTAGAAATGAAATAGGTTTATTTTGAAAAGTTCTCTCCAGCTTAAGCCTTATTTGTCATGATGTCTCGATAAATAAGATATACAACTAATTTTATTTATATATATATAAGATACATTCTCAGTTCTAAAACAAGTCCGTTCGCTATCTGATATTTTCAGAATGTGAAGTTTTGATTATGAGATTCACTCTATCTAGATCACACTATCAAACAAATTATGTCAAGGATGTTATTGATAAGCAAAGATCATTTTCACTGTTTTGTAAATGAAACATCAATTCAATCACGTGTCTGTTGTTGGTCTTCGAACCAATCTTTTCTGACTTTCGGGGCCAAAAAACTAACCACTGTCTACGACAAATGATATATCGTCTTTAATTTATGATGAATACAGAACGCTAACGTTTAGTTCATAAGAGAGAATATATTGCAGTGAAGCACTACAGTACATTATATTCACATCGATAATCGCGACATTCCCTTAAACTTTAATCAAAATATAAGCTATAACTATACACCATAACGGTAAAAGTCGGCTTTTAAATAAGAAGACAAAGAATTGACAAGGAGCGTCATCACCTGAATAATTAAGAAAGAGAGCAGTGCATGCATTTCAGCAAATTTTGTTTTCTTGCAATCCTCCATATTCATGCACAGCCAACGTATCTGTTCATGATGAACTGAAACACATCGGTCTACAGAGACTCACCACTAATGGCAAACGACGAGCAGTATTATATAATATACATAATATGGTTAAGTACGTTGGTTGTGGACAAATAGCAAACGAACCTGAAGCCTAAGGCATGTAGTTCCATATGTCCAACAATAACTTAATAATGAATATTCTGCAGGCAGGCGTAATTAGATTCTGAAGGGATGACTGATGAAATCTGACAGTAGAACGTTGTTCAAAGGTGAATACAGCCTTTTATTCGAAAACCAATATGAAAATTAAGCATCTGAGTGCACCAATGTGAAATGGTGTATGGGATCTACATTTAGGGGTACATGACGAACTTGTCCACCATCTTGAAATTTGCCATATTAGATGGAATTCTATTTTTTTCAAATATAAACTGGGTCTTTTGATATATTAAAAACCATGAGAATTGGTCAGAAATTACACTTCTCGAATTTGGCTTATCTATCATTGTTTGGAAGATATCGTTACTGAAAGTTTGCATGGCACTGTCGAGATTCATAAATGTCGAGATATCGAGATTCATAAATGTCGGCATTTTGTTGGGGAAGTTAGGTTGAGCAAAAAATGTCATATGTACATACGTAGATCGTACTCCATTTAGGTACAGAATTACAACATATCAAAATTTTATTAGTGTAGTAGCAAATAGGTAAACAAAATACATTTTATGAATTTATAATTCACATTTAATTTAAAAAGCATAAGAAAATATACGATTTAGTATAGCAACTGCTCAAAATGTGCCCCTTGAGCCTGAATACAAGCATGATACTTTCAGACACGCGCCCAAGCATATCCGTCGCTGCACTCGATGATATTTTCTTACAGATAGTCCTTATCAAAATTTTCTCTGCGTAAACGAGTTGCTTCAAATATCCCACTGAAAGAAGTGGAGTGTGTGAAGTCCCATTCCACGAGACTATGCGACCAATCCAGAGACCTGGAAACTGAATAGTGAGGCGGAAAAAAGAAAGGAAGCTGCCGTCTATGGTTAAAGAGAAGGAAAAGTATTATCCCTCAACATTTCCAAGTAGCTCTCTATTAAGGGTGCTTTCAATCATAAAATTACACAGCATTTCAAATTGCAATGCAAACTTTCAGTAACGATAACTCCCAAACTATAGCAGTTAGGCCAAATCTGAAAACTGGAATGAAGTTCTGAGAAAATTCTCGTGTTCTTTAAAATGTCACAAGACTCACTTCCTATTTGAAATAATTGACACGTATCTAATATGGCAGATTTCAAGATGATGGCTAAGTTCGTCAGGCACCACAAAATATAGGTCCAAATATCAATTTCACGTTGGTGTAGTAAGATGTTTAATTTTCCTGTCGATTTTGGACATAAAAGGATTTCCTGTACTCGAACTTTTGGATCATCCTATATTGTAGTCCAAATTTGGACATCTTCCAGTATGTAATGGATTCCATCTTTTTTCCTTCCATCATGTACGCCTTCATCTATTTGATAAATCTCAGAAATTCTTTCGAGACAGCACTTAATATCATTTTGAAAATAGAGATTCTTAAAGCTTAGAAATGAAAAGTAACTACAAGGGGCGATCAAAATTGGACGATAACTCTTGCAAAGACGACACTAAAACAGACGGAGAAGGAGAAATAGTCCCGCCAGCAAGCGTTTGCCTAATGCCATTTACCAGCAGTATAACGCCAGTTTAAATGTAATCAGTGTGTGAGTGATTATTTTGTGATTTGGACATTTGTTCTCCCGGAATTGACCTGGACTTTATTTTTTGTAAATTTCATTCTTGTAAAAATCCAAACTTTCATTGTTGGGACGGCAACTACCGCCTGTCATGCAAATGCAGCACCACTCATCCGGTTGCCATAACAACCGATTGTTTGTTTAAACAAAATAGCGGACAGCGATGTGTCGACCAAAGTGGAACAACGAATAATCATCAAGTTTCTAAAATGAATAATCATCAACAAAAGCGTGAAAGTATCTGAAATTCATCAGAGACTTCAGAGACAGTTCAGGGAGTCATGTTTTTCTCGATCTTCCGTCTTTGCTTGGTGCCAAATGTTTGAAGGAGGGCGAGAATCCACCGGCAATGAACCTCATAAGACAAGGCCATACTGAGCCATACTGAACCATACTGAGCATCAGCAGTGGCAGTGTGGAGACCATCATCCACGATAAGCTGAAATTCAACCAGATGGGTCTCGAAGTAACTCTCCGAGGTTCACAAAACCACCCGGGTGGAAATCTGTTCCCTGCTGCTACAGCGATGTGACAGCGAAGGTGATAGCTTCCTAAGGCGTACTGTGGCCACCGACGAGACATGGATTCATCACCATACTCCTGAAAGCAAACGTGCGAGCATGGAGTGGAGGTACACTGATTCACCACGACCCAAGAAATTCAAGGTGACATCATCGACAACGAAAGTGATGGCGGCTGTATTCTGGGACATTAAGAGTATCATTCATGTCGATTTTCTGGAAGAACGTCGAACCATAAATGCAGCCTACTACTGTGACATTTTTAGGACGTCCCTGAAGCCGGCACGAAAGAAAAAGCGACCAGGACTCCTTACCAGCGGTGTTTGCTTTCTGAAGACAATGCCATACCACACACAGCCAAACTGACTATGGACACACTGACGGAACTCAAATGGGACATCTTATCACATCCTTCATACAGCTCGGATCTCTCCCCTTGCGACTATCATCTATTTTGGACCATTGAAAGAGTTCTTGGGAGGGCAGAGGTTCGGCTCCAATGAGGAAGTGAAAAAGGCTGTCCCGACCTGGTTTCGAAGTCAGCCTGAAGCTTTCTACAGAACAGGTATCCAGATGCTCCCAGAACGCTAGAAAAAATGTGTAGAGAAGCAAGGAGAGTTCTTTGAGAAATAACGGGTGTGTGTGTGTGTGTTTTTATTTCCTGATTTTATAAAAAATAAAGTCCAAGTCAAATTTAAACGCCCCCTCGTACATCATATTTTACACTTAAGCTTACAAGTATATGGGAAACCTTTAGGAAAGTGTGAGAGGACTTAAAAACAAGGAAGGGCTTTCACTTAGAATTTTAATTCCAGGAAGTTTTTTTTTTCTTTTACGGCTTGGAGGTGTCTTATGGATTGTAGTTGTTGTTATTTTTGTGGTGATAATGCAATATTCTAATCAGAAAATGGTTCATGCATGGTTGGGCACCGTCTCATTTCTCTGTTGCTGGTACACGAATCTCAATCCGCGATAGATGGATAGGTCGTAGGAAATCAACATTCTGGCCATCGAAAAACGATTGAATGTCCTTGCATTCAAAGAAAATGATTGAAGACTTAACATAATGTTTTCCATATAGTTCCGGTTAATTATATTTAATATACCATTTCCTGTTGTGGCATGTCTAATAGTCGTCTCTTAATTACATTAATAAGGATTCTTTTGAATGCTGCTGATGTTCATATTTGTCAAATCCCCGGACGATGAAAGATGAGAAAAAGCACAGATCGGAGGATTTGACAGAGGAAGGAAAGGAGAAGAGAAGGAACACCCCCGGCCGCAATCGACTTGGTCCCGTAAGAGCGAAAAGATCGAGCCAACGGGATTGAAGGGGAATTGAAGCAACGGCATTGGAGGACCGAATGCGCAAACTCGGCGCAGAATCCTCCAAGGCCAGATAAAAAGAGGAGCCCAAGAGAGAGAAATCAGAAAGTGCTTGACGATGACCACGAACGGAGGCTCTTGGATCAGACGGAACTCAATGGACCTTCCTCAATGATTGAGCCTTGCAGCGGACACAGAGCTAAGGATCCTCGGGCACGTAAGAACTTAACGGATAAGGACTTAAGTTTTAAATCTTGTTTTCGACGTAGAAAATTGAAGCCCGATCGAAGAGGGGTTCCTTGGCCCGCTGCCTTACTCCGAGAGAAGCGAGAAGCTCCGGCGAACAGTCGAGAGTTGTACGCCCGTCGTCAGACTCAGCGAGGCGATCGACAGGCCCGTGGAAGCCAAGCGTAAAAGGAACGCCAAGCACCACGATCGAATGAGCGGGGAACACCAATTCGGAGGACGCCAAAATTCATCTCAAGCCAAGAAAAGAGCGATCATTCCGAAGGCGTCCCGAGTACTCGCAGGCTAGTGCAAATCACAATTTCTTATTAGACATTGACTTTTATGAATGCGATAAAACTAAGCTGGATTTTATCCGTACGACTAGCCATAGCGACTCATTGGGGAACGAATTCGGTTCCGAGACAGTGATATTATCCGACACGAAAGGAACCAGTCCGAAACCGTCGACTTCAGCAGAAGAAGCCGAGACGACTCCCAGGGATACAAGCCCTTCCATTGATTTGGACGTCACGTCGCTGTCGCTCGCACGTAGAGGTTCTAGCCCGCCCACGGATTCGTCCAGCCCGCCACAGCTGGATGCCCAGACGATTAAGTCTCATCTGACTGATCGGACCACTTCTGAATTTTCCTGCCCGTGGAGGACCCAGGCCATTGAAGTGGTGTTTCCAATACATAACCTAGCCGGCTTTCTCGCGGGGCGCCCTGCAGAACGTCCTCGCTTGGACGGCGAAGTCGCTTTAACGGGTACTGTGCATAATTAAAATAGTTCAAGCAAGATTAGAATTAATTACTACAGTTGACAGAGTTAGCAAACTTACGCCATTCCCTTAACTAATCTTTGTTCTATTTCATACAGTGTGCCTCCCACGGTTGACAAACCTATTAAGGTCGCCGCTCCCTGTCGTCGCGGTGCCTTTTCGCAGCCCACCCGAAATTACGGAACCTTGCGCCGTATTGCCCGACTGCATCTCACCTTTGGACTATTCCACTACAACCCAGACGACCTCAGCGTGTCCCGGAGTTAGTGCATCATCCTACCTCGCCACTCAACTTCGAAACTCTGCTACGAACCCGGATCTGGACTAATTACTATTGTAATTCATATATTTCTCATCAATTTAAGCACAAGTGTTGCTAATGTAATAATTCCAATTAAATAATTGTTTTCTTAAACCTCCCGATGTCTTCACTCTGTAGTGTTTTACAAAAAAATACACGACAATATTTAAAGAAAAATCTTCGTTTTCTCAACTTGCAAATGTTACAACGTCATTCAGGTTTATTTTTTGCTAGTTTACTTACATAACAATTTAGTTATGCAATTTGAAATGAAAACGCTTAAAAAACGTTAAACGAGAAAAATGTTTTTGGCGCACATCGAGAAGACGAATATGTAGGTAGTTAAGAAAGTTCTCAATCTGTCCTTAATTTCAAATGCAACATAACTTTCATGCAATATTTGCAACATACACCTTGTGTTTATTATAATGGACAATGATATTATCAGAAAAAATGGAAGGAAAAATGCCACGACCTGGATTCGAACCAGGAACCACGTTGGCCCAATTGGTAGAGACAACAAGCGTGATTCCTGGTTCGAATTCAGGTCGTGGAATTTTTCTTGCAATTTTGCTGATAATAGCATTATCTCCAATTTCCATTTAATAATTCATCATGGACAAATTAAAGGATAACTTCAGAATAGCGTGTTGTGACGACGCCTCTAATTGCGCCTATTTCCCGTTAGGTTGTTAAGAGAAAATAAATCTCTCTGAAAATTATTTTCCCAATAATTAATATCAAAAAAAAAAATTATCAAGAAACAAAAACCCAGGAAGACTGCACACAGAATCATTATTTTTTTTTCTTTCTGAAAATGCAATTGGTAGTTGAGTAGGGTCATAAAACTTCAAAATTTCCGGGAAAACAGAAGAAAACTTTTTTTGCTATCAAGATTCGAACTAAAATCTCAGAAACACTGCTCTTTCCAGGAATTGAGGCTCAAATTCACAGTATGGATAAGTTGGGAGGTTAAAATTAGAATCGTGAAAGGCAAGCTTTCAGAAAACTGCGTATCTGAATTATATAATTAGATATTAAACTTTTTTTTTTCTTAGACAATACATGCAATGTAAAGTTTTAATTGTGTTGTTGAGATTCATTAATTTGAACTGAATACAACTGGTGGCATTAAGAGATGCTTACCTGATCCATTTGGGGACATCGACCCCCTCCGTGTGCACATTGTCCAGTTGCTTCGCTTTCAAGAGATCCACCATGTAGTCGATGGAGTTCTCCAAATTCTGGGTGCCCGAAAGCCGAGAGCCAAATTTGTCGACGAATTCGCCGAGATGATCGTAGACCTGTCCGCTGGCGGATCCATTAACGAGGTAGGCGGCTATTGCTCTCACAGCAGATTGGTGGCTCTCTATTTCCCGCACGAGCTCTTCGTCCAGGTTGCAGGAAATATCACCGTTGCATGTGCAGTACGGCAACAACAAAACAGTCGTCACGAGACACACGAGCAGCTTCATAGCGATGGTAAAGTGTTCTCATCTGCTGCTCACATTGTTTTGGGCACGGAACTCAAGGCAAGACGAAGTTATAACCAGTCATAAGGAAGTGTTTGCGGAGTAGGCGAAGGTAAAGTGTCGAGAGGCTCCTCCCACGGCCTTCTCTTCTCTGAAATTAAAACATCATATTTTTTATCTATCCACAATTACACATTGACACAATAGATAAATATCGTTGTCTATTTGGGTGGCCTCGTTTCTTACCTGGTTATTAAAAACTCCTTTTTAAAAGCTTTCTATTTAATACCACCACCTTATTTACTAGCCTCATGTTAACAGTTGTCTTCTTTTCTCTCGATATAAATTCAAACTGAGGGATCTCTCAACGAGAAAAAAATAGTAACCTTAAACTTACAGTATAGTTCGTTTAATGGAAAAATCGATAGAATGAGAAGAGCAGCTCAATCAATATAATAACAAAGGGAAAGGTGACATTGAAATCGTTTAATGATTTAACCATTAGTTTTATGTTACTCTATCTTTTTCACCATTTTTATCTTTATAATTTTTTATGTATATAATTTTAATACTTATTCAATGAATATGATAATGGGTCGTCTGATAAGATGATCGTTCGGTGCCGTCGCCACAACCTTGGATTGGAAAAGGGGAAAAAAAAAATAACCGCTCGAGAGAGTTTCTCATGATTGTTATGCAAGAGAATGTTCAGGTTGATTAAGAATTGATACCTATTCAATTGGCGAGAGTTAGTTTTCATTCCTTTATTAATTCATTGAAATTCAATTTCAATATACTATTAATATTCGAAACACGTGCACGATACTAAAAATCATTTTCGGTCAAATAGAAATAACGAAGCATTCACGAGTAGCCGTATTGCGTACCATCGTCAAAAATTCATTCTGGATGTTGAAAATAGCGAAAGAAAAGAAAGCAACTCTTTTTTATAATAATTGTATGGATGGAGGGGAAAAAAAGAGTAAATAATAACATGCTACCGACATGGAGGGAAAATCTCTCATCTTCATATTGGAGAATTAGAAACTAACACACGCAGAAGGAAAAGTATTTAATTTATATGGATTACATTTACGTTCAACAAATTTTAAATTTGAAACAAGTAGTTCTTAGAATCTTCCTGCAACCTGTGGTTTATCATCTCTAGCTTTATGCAAAATTTGAGAATGTCTCCTTAAAAAATGGTTCTGGGAAAATTTGAACTTTCACACAGTCTAGAAAAGAATTACAAAAAAAAAACAAAAAAAAAAAAACCAAACAAACAAACAAACAAACAAATAAAACAAAAAAAAACAAAAAAACTCTGGGACCGGTATGCACTTCATTTTGTACATTTCATTAACATAACAGAATCTTCAAATATTTATTAAGTATAATCTCTGTTTTTGTTTAGACGAAGGCAAACACTGACTTGAGAGAAAAACAAACGTGAATAAAATGGCTATTTAAATATTCTTCAAATAGTTTAAACGTCGTGTTAATTGTTTTTGGCCTGTTTTCGTCCATCCCAATTTTTATTTTCAATAAAATCGATTTAAAAAAATCATGATTCGAGAAGATATGTTGAAATTTTACAAAAAAAATTACACAAAAAAAACCCCAAAAAACATTCACAAATGCATACGTGGTCAAATTTTGTGCAATTCCTCCGAAACGGCAAACAGCAGAAGGAAATGAAATTAATACATCTTTAGAGGGTTCCTTAAACTGTGCCTTGACGTATTTTTATGACAAATGGTTAAGCCTTTTATTTTTTTTCTAAAAATAAGGAAATGACTGTAGCATTTACATCAGCGAACAAAAGTGAACAACTTCGACTGTTTGAGTGCGTTTTAAGCGTTACTCTTAAATTTGAGAAACTTAATATCGCTATTTACATTCAAATTGTATCATATTGTTTGCCTTGTCCATCTGTCTCATGTAACGTAACAATTTGATTTCAGTTGAGATGGATTAAAAAGAAACTTGTCGTGATGATTCCGTCTATTTGTTTACATTGTTGTTTTTTTTTAAATGGAATCGCAGTTTAATTTGAAGATGCGTCACCTACTGATCATTTGCACCCTGTCTCTCATTGACACGAATAATTGTTGTAAATAACTTGGACTCTGATTTTAAAAAATGTCAAAAATTTGTCGATATCCAACATTTCAAATTACTAAATTATCAACTCAGCGCCAAGAATGCGGTCGTGACGTCCGCATGCTCCAGGTCAACGTAAACAATGTTTAAATCTATTAGTAAAAATATTATGTAACTTTCTCTCTCTTTCTCTCTCTCTCTCTCTCTCTCTCTCTCTCTCAAGTAGTACATCAAATATCAAATCTGAATGAAGTCAAAGTGGAAGGCCTGTGCGAATGCTCCATTCCACCATTTATCTCATAGACAACGATTACTTTTAACCTTCAAATGAGACTTTTGAGGCTTCAATAGTGCGTTTTAAGCGTTGCTCTTAAACTTGAGAAAGTAACTTAATATTACTATTTACATTCGAACTGTATCAGATTGTTTGACTTGTCCATCGGTCTCGTATAATGTAACGATTTTGATATCAGTTGAACTGGATTAATTAAAAAGAAATTTGTCGTGACGATTCCGCTCTATTTGTGTTATTTTTTTTTTAATGAAACGGCAGTTTAATTTGAGGGTGCGTCAAGTACTGATCATTTGCATTCTGTCAATAATTAAGAAATTTAGAAATTGATATTAAATTCATATTTTTTTTACCCTGCTTCATTAAGATATCCAGTTCCTGCAGTGTCTTCTAATTCTATCTCTTCTAAATCAAAACACATAGACAATTATATCGATTAACGTATTTGTTTATGTGGCCTTTACTTGTAGGCAGCAAAGATGTAAACAACTGCAAGCATTAATATTGCAACCGGATAATCAGGATAGTGAAAGAGTAATAAAAATCGCGGAAAGCGTGATATGATAATCAGAATCCTTGACTGGAGGTTGGAACAATTTATTACGCAACAAAGCGTCGATTATCTAAAGTCGATCGCAGTAGCGGCGGAAGCCATTTGTGCAACGTTCCGAACGGTAGAGTCGAAAAGGCGGAAAACGCATGAGAAAGGCCGCAAGTCTTGCCTCGGGCGCCCAAGACCTGAGGCGCGTCTTTAGGAATCAGATCGATCACGAATCTTCGATAAACATCTGAATCTATCAGTGGTAGATCTAGAACTTGGTCAAGGAGGGGGCTAAGGGAGGGCTAGGGGGAGGGGGGGCTAATCAGATGGTTTGGCTAATATGTTATAAGTTATTTCAAATAACCACCCCCCTCCCCAGGGAAGTGATGGTCCTGAGACCTTTCATATACTGAAGTTTGTAAATGTAAATTTGTAAAATTATTACAGTATAAAAAATATTTACAATTTATCTAATTGATATAAGTTTAGGACCAATGGGGGGGGGGGGCTATAGCCCCTGTAGCTACCCCCTTAAATCCGCCACTGATCTATGAAAAATTTCCTTTGGACCTGGTGCGGATTTCTTTTGATCGTGAATCTGAAGACGATTTTACGATTTGTGGCCTAGAATGATAATGCTTGTAAAATAACGCATTAACAATATTTCCGAGGTGGTGGTTGGCATGACCAGAAGTAAAAAACGGGTCGTTGAAAAAAGTGACTTACTTCGTAGCGGTTCGAGACCGATCGCAATTGCCGAACCCGAATTCAACTTTGGGCTTCTACTTACATTTCAAGAATGAAAGGACGTATCTTGTGAAGAACCAGTAGACACAAAATCCACTTGACCAGAAAAAGTTGATATACTGACTGATGATCACCTTGTGATTGAAATGCACATCTATGCCAATAAATGTGAACTTTTTGTGGTCAAGTGGATTTTGTGTCTCCTGGTTCTTCACACAGTAAGTAACCACATCCCAAGCTGTTTTTTTTTGTAATTATTAGGACATGTTTTATTTGTTATTCAGCGGTACAGAAAAAAAGTTAGCGCTATTGATCAGCCTTTCTAAATTTATGTAACAAAATGTTATACATACACTGGCCACTGAAATCTTTTATTAACTTCGTGTTCTCGGTCTCCTTTGATCCGATTTACAGCACGTATGCGATTGAGCATGGATTCCACAGAACGTAAACCTAAATCTAGAGACGAAACATTGTTAGAATTATTTCAAATCGCTGGGGTTATATGGAAATGGATGACTCTTTGGAATCACTTTTTCTAACCCTATAGGATTAAGCTCCGGACTCTGAGGGAGTCACAGAACATGCTGAAAGCCGCTGTGATGCTCTTGGAATCTTCTGAACAATTTTTACAGATAGGATATGAAGCATCCATCTCCTTCTGCTCATTTAGAAATGCAGGGTGTTTCTAAATGGAGGACGATAATTACATAGTGTGATTCCATGCATCAATCAAAGCAAAAACGTTCCTTTTAGAAGATGTCTGAAACTCAAAATTTAGGGTCTAAAAATTCTTCGCGTTACATCATTTATGACCTTTCTACGCTATGAAATAACACAATGAACTGCCGCAGCCAACGAAAAAGATCAGTACCAACACCTCCTAAAAAGAAAGCCTATGCACTGAAAATTCATACATTGTTAAATCATCATAAAAAGGCATTGTTAATCGTATTTCTACCAATAATAAGCCCTAAATTCTGACTTCTTATGATCATGAATTTTTAGTGCACAGGCTTTCTTTTAAGGTGGTGTTGCAACAGCACATAAAAAGAAAGCCTGTTCACTGAAAATTCATACATTGTTACATCATCATAAAAAAGCATTTTTTAATCGTATTTCTACCAATAACAACAATGCCACCTAGAGAAGGCCTGTTCACTGAAACGTTAATAAATTGTTACATCATCATTAGTGGGCGAGATTCAGGATAGAAATCCCTAATAATAAACGTTGGTTGACGTCACGGTCTTTTAATCCCCTGGTCTTTACAATACCGCCTAGAGAGAAAGCCTGCTCACGGAAAAATCTTACATTGTTACATCATCTACGGTAGGGACAATTTCGGGCTTATTATTGGTAGAAATATGATTAACAATACCCTACCGTAGGTGATGTAAAAATGTATGACGTTTTCGCGCTCAGGCTTTGAGTAGAGGTGGTGTTGGTCTGTGCCAACACCTTCTAGAGAGAAGGCCTGCGGACAAAAACTGTATACATTGTTACATCATCATCAAGCGGCCAAATTTAGGGCTTATTATTGGTAGAAATATGATTAACAATAGCCTCCTGTCTTTCTCGTCAGCTACGTGCGAAGTCCATGGAAGAAGCGTTTTTAGTCTCCTGTATTGCATGAATTTGGCTACATCTCAAAGTTAACAACAATACAGGATGTATCAGGTTCGATGGTCATAAAGTACCTAGCGTGATCCTTTGCATGATTACAAACTTAAAGTTTCTTATCGAAAATGTCGAAAACTCAAAATTTAAATTGCGTAGTAACGTCGTTTATGAACTTTCCGCACCAGCAGTTCATTAAATTCAAAGGGGCGATTACAATTAAATCGGCGGCAATTGTTGAGATTAAATGACGTTTTCGACAGGTTTTCAGCAAACTTCGCGTGATGTTTAGACCCTTAACATTTGAGTTTTGAACATTTTGCATAAGGAACTTTAAGTTTGTAATCATGCAAAGGATCACGCTAGGTAATTTATGATCATCGAACCTGATACACCCTGTATAATTTAACGCTCATACAACGTAACAAAACTGTCAGCTGATGGTTACGTATTTGTTGCTGAACACGTAATAGAAGCTGATAGTTTTGTTACGTTGTACGATCGTTGATTACCATGGTATATTGTTAAGTTTGAGATGTAGCCAAATTCATGCAATAGAGGGGACTAAAAGCGCTTTTTCCATAAATACAGCAATCGAATTGTTGACTACAAAAACGGAATTTGCACGTGTGCACAGACCAGGGCATTAAAACGAGGCCAACAAGATGAAGGCCAGGCAACGCCTCCTAAAGATAAGGTCTGAGCGCGAAAGCGTCATGCATTGTTACATAATCATCCGAAGACATAATTTAGGGCTAATTATTGGTAGAAATGCGATTAAACATATCTTCGGATGATGATGTAACAATGTATATGACGTTTTCGCGCTCAGGCCTTATCTTTAGGAGGTGTTGGGCCAGGGCCAGAGATCCTTAATACTAACGAGATATGACAACCACTGTTGTTTGATGTAATGCGCAGATTTGTTTGCGCATATGTATTTTATCCTACTACACCAGATGGCAGCCTCAATTATGACGTCATTGCGACGTCACGGCCAATTTTATGTCATAAACTATTTTCATTTTACAAATCTGACTTTTAGTTTCGGTTTAATAACGGAAGTGTTAGACCAAGAACACATGTCATTTATTCCTGGATAGGCTTATAAATGCAAGCTGAATTTAAAAATGACCAAAAATTAACGATGTGCCGCGAGATATTGTTTAAACAACATGTTTTGTATTGTTCAAAGTCTATCAGCACAAAAACACTAAATTCTTAAAAAAATTCTACATTTAGTGTAGTGGATATCTGTTGTTCATGTTAAAAATTTGTTGGTTTCTTTTTAATCTTCAATTTAAACTATTCCAAATGTAAAAATGAAGTTAAATTATTTCAGAGATTTTCATATTTTAGTTATATATAATATAAAGTATAAGAAATAATAACTTTATATAAGTTTAAGTTTATAAAATAATTTCATCATTAATTTTATTATTTCTCTGTATACGTGTATTATATAATTACACTTCCGTTTCTAAAATGAATATGCTTGTAAATAATGTGTATTTATTAATTTTTAATTGCATTTTATTCATTTATTTATTACTTATTAATATTTATTCTGAAACATTGTTAATTTCCTATTGTTATTTATTAATTAATGTATTAAATATATCTATTTTATTTCCTAAGATAGATGGCTTTCTTATTTAATCTAACAATAACACGAATAAATTTCTAATATTTTCTTTATTAATTCAATTCTTTATTTCAATGCCAACATTAAATAGATCAAAACTTGAAAGTAAAAGGTTTATGAATGCAATTTACGTCACTAAGCTATAAAATTGCGAAAAGAAATGACGTCATTTATGCATGTTACGTAATGACGTCAGTTTCTCGCGATGCTCGCAGGAAACGGTATCCGAACGATACTTTTGCTTTTTCCTACTACTCCCTCTGGATCATTCGGATATCGTTTCCTGCTATCACGGAATTACAAAGGCAACAATGGAAAATGTGTTAATGTCATATCTCGTCAGTATTAAGGATCTCTGGGCCAGGGCACTCAAAAGTCACATGATCATCGGAGTCCGGGCAACAATTCATCCTTCATTATCTCCATCTTGGATTTTAACAATCAGTATTTTTTCGTTTGTTGGAAACAATGAAGGATGGATTGTTGCCCTGACCCCCATGATCAGGTGACTTTTGAGTACCCTGGCCTGTCTCTCGTTGGCCTCGGATTAAAAGCAATGACGTATATAAAAGATAGACTCCGAATCCTGTTGTTAACAGCGGCAAAAAGTGAAGCAAATTGAGCCATTGAAGATTGTGGGCCCGAGGAATAATTAATTCAAAACTATTCTTCTAAGTTTTTCTGCGTACAACTGTACAAACAGACACGAAAAAGGATCAGGAATCATTTTTCACAAGCATAAATCGAAAATGAAAATACATAACTGAAAGACGATTGAAACGAAATTGAAATTGAAACCATGATCGAAAAATTGTTTATAAAATATAATAAAATACTTCAAATACAAAATAAACGAAAAGATAAACTTATCAGTCCGTGATCGGCGTGTGAAAGAATTATTAATCAGCTACTCTCATGTTTAGCCATGTGTTTTGCATCATCTTCACTCACTTTCGGCCATGACAGTTCTGGGCATGGAGCTTCCCAATTTGCTTCAAGTAACAACAATTGCTTCGGAGTCTATCTTTAATATACGTCATTGGTGTAATGCCATTGAAAAGCATAGAGAAGTTAAACCTAAGTTTGGAATCGCTAGGCAACGGGCCAGGAACTGATGTGACTACTTACCAGCCCGAGGCTAACGAGAAAGACAGGCTCCGGCACTGAAAAGTCACCTGATCAAGATAGGTCTAGCAACAATGGACGGGCGGAGCTAGCCCACCTAGCCTACCTTTCTGAATTCACCTCTGATTCACCTCTGAATCACCTCTCAAAATCACCTGATCATAGTAGTCGGAGCAACAATCCAACTTTCATTGTCTCCATGTTGGATTTTGACAATCAGTGTTTTTTCATTTGTTGGAAACAATAAAGGTTGTATTATTGCTCAGACTACTATGATCAAGTGATTTTGGGAGAGCAGGCGTGACCACCGAGAGAGAAGGCCTCCGCAATGATACTGAATATATTGTTGCATCACATAGATAGTGAATTATTATTCGTATTTCTACCAATAATAAGCCCTGAATTTGCACTATCTATGATGATGTAACAATGTATTCAATTTCATTGCGGAGGCTTTCTCTCTCAGTGGTTACGGAGCAGGCCTCTGCGATGAAACGTAATACATGGTTACATCATCATAAATAAGGCATTGTTATTCGTATTTCTAACAATAATAAGCCATAAATTTGCCCTAACTATGATGATGTTACAATGTATTACTTTTCATCGCAGAGGCCTTCTCTCTCGGTAGCCGGCCAGGTGGCCGAGAGGGCTAGGGTTCTGGAGTCCGCCTGGTTGTGGGTTCGAATCCCGCCGTGGCCATGGATGTTTGTGTTTGTCCTGGGCTGCGTACAGATATAACTTGTGTAAAAGGCGCAAAATGACCTAAGTAGTCGACGCCTTAATTTCTATAACCCCCCCCCCTTTCTCTCTCGGTGGTTACGGCCAACACCTCCTAGACAGAAGCGTGACCACCGAGAGACAAGGCCTGAGCGCGAAAACGTCATACATTGTTATTCATCATTAGAAGGGTATTGTTATTCGTATTTCTACCAATAATAAGTCTTAAATTAGTCCTTCTAAGGATGATGTAACAATGTATGACGTTTCTGCGCTCAGGCGTAACCACCGAGAGAGAAGGCCTGCGGACAAATAGGCCTGAGCCGTTTGTCCGCAGGCTTTCTCTCTAGGAGGTGTTGCCTGGGCCGTAACAACACACCTACTCTCGTGACCAACGAGAGACAAGGCCTGAGCCGTAACCACCGAGAGAGACCTTTTGTCCGCAGGTCTTGTCTCTCGGTGGTCACGACAGAAGGTGTGTTGTTACGGCCCAGGCAACACCTCCTAGAGAGAAGGCCTGCGGACAAAAGGTGTATACATTGTTACATCATCATTAAACGGCAAAATTGAGGGCTTATTGTCGGTAGAAATACGATTAACAATAGCCGCTTGATGATGATGACTCTACAAGTTTCAATTTCGAGTCGACGCCATTTGCAAAGAAAGTAAGGAAAACGTTTTAAATGCCATGGATTTTTTCGTTTGATTTAACATGAACAGGAAAAGTAATCGCGCTGAAAGTGTTTATAGAAAATGCATCATTTGTGTAAAAACAAAGAAAGATTTTGGGGCAAAGAAAGAAAAGTTCATTAAAACAATAGAGTAATATTTAAATTTTAAGCATTTCTTAAAAGGGTTAATTTTGTATTAGCAATGTAAAATGAGACGTAATTTGTGATCTGCACTTTGACGTAATATCCACGTCATGTGACTCCTGTGACGTCTGTTGACTGTGCTCGAGGCTAACGAGAAATACAGGCTCCGGCACTGAAAAGTCACCTGATCAAAATAGGTCTAGCAACAATCCAATCTTCACTGTTTCCAACAAAGAAAAAATACTGATTGTTAAAATACAAGATTGAAACAATGAAAGTTACATTGTTAATAGACCTATCTTGGTCAGGTGACTTTTCAGTGCCGGAGCCTGTCTTTCTCGTTAGCCTCGACCCTGCTCGAGCCCAACGAGAGACAGGCCAGGCAACACCTCCTATAGAGAAGGCCAGCGGATAAAAGGTGTATACATTGTTGCATCATCATCAAGCGGCTATTGTTAATCGTATTTCTACCAATAATAAGCCCTAAATTTGGTCGCTTGATGATGTAACAATGCATACACCTTTGGTCCGCAGGTCTAGGAGGTGTTGGCCAGGGCACTTAAAAGTCACATGACCAAAGTAGATCGAGCAACAATCCAATCTTTATTGTTTTTAGCTTGCATTTCAACAATCAGTGTTTTTTCCTTTGTTGGAAACGATGAAGATTGAATTGTTGCTAGATCTATCTTGGTCATGTGACTTTTCAGTGCCCCGCCTGTCTTTCTAGTTGGGTTTTGTGTTGTTTAGTGTGATGTAACAATGTATGACGTTTCTGTGTATACAGCGACCAACCGCAACTTTGGCCTAACTGCAATTGGTTGAAGCCGAACAACGATTTCCAAAGAAAATAATGAGTGCACAACATGAGATAGTGCTCATGTCATTCGATTGTTGGCTTTTTATTGGCTTAAAATAAGAGGAAAAAAACTAGCGGGAAAAACCCCACGAATGCGGTGTTTGCCTGGAATGCGGTGCGACCCTGCCAAAATGGCTGAAACTATGGTTTCGCTGCCAGTGGCTGGAATAGTTTCTCATCTAGTCGCTGTAGTTTTGCTTCATGTTTCAACAGTTGTTTACATCGGTGGCTCGTTGCTAGGCAATGAAGCCGCTTTCGTATTATTACGCATGGTGATGTGCCTGACCAATAGGAGTGATGCCAAAGTTGGGGTTGGTCGCAGTATAGGTGGTGTTGTCCGGGGCCTGTCTTTCTCGTTGGCTACGACTGTGCTGCCATCTCTGTTGTGTGGCTTACTTTTTGATAGGCTATCTGGCTTGCAAATAAGTCATCTTCGAGTCGAGTGAGGTAAACTGAGGCGCAAAAAGCAGCAGCAAAGACAGTATCAACAGCTAAAGCCTAGGCCTGGGAGAAGTTCGGGGAGAAATTGGAGGCAGACTATGGTTCGGCAAACAAGGTATTCTGGCAGACCGTGCGCCGCCTCAAGTCTCTTTCATCCGTGGAAAGAAGCCTCTTTCATCACAAACTATTAAAAGTTCAGATGGGAAGCTTCTGAAAATGGAGGAGAGCGTATTGCATAGGTGGAAGGAATACTTTGCATCTCTTCTTAATCCGGTGACAGCAGCAGCTGAGGCACATGAGGTGCACCTTGGAGCGGAGAATAATCACGATAGTATCACCGAAGCAGAAGTCAGATGGGCAATTAAGTCCCTGAAGACTGACAAAGCTGCAGGTGATGATGAAATCCGGTTCGAGATGTTAAAGGGCTTAAATCAGGATGGTGTGTCAGATTGCTTGGATATCTGGCCAGGCCTCTAAGCAATGACAGACAGGAATTGTGATCCCTATCTTCAAAAAAGGAGATCAGAGAAATTGCAACAACTATCGAGGCATGTCTTTGCTCAGCATTCCTGGGAAATTGTACGCTAAGTGTCTGGAGAAGAGAAGTCGGGAAATAGTCGACTCCAAACTGTTGGGGGAGCAGTGTGGTTTCCGGCTTCTGGCCGAAGCACGACGGATCACATCTTTGCTCTAAGGCAAATCTTTGAGAAATCCTGGGAGTATGCAAAAGACGTCTACGCTTGCTTTGTGGACCTCGAAAAAGCATATGACAGAGTTCCTCGGGAGAAGCTCTGGCAAGTGTTGCAAGAGTATGGAGTGGATGGGCAATTACTGGTTGCTATCATGTCTCTGTACGAAAGCTCTGAGATGTGTCTCCGGATAAATGGCATTAAGTCAAGACTGTTCACCGTGGGTGTTGGACTCCGCGAAGGGTGCGTACTGTCGCCCCTCTTGTTCATTATCTTTATGGACTGGATAGACAGGGGCAGCCGAGGCGATGAGCGTGTTTGTGTAGGCGACTGCCAGGTGGAGAGGTTGCTGTTTGCTGACGACCTTGTCCTCCTTGGGTCTTCTCGCACGAACCTTCAGCATGCTCTAGACCGGTTTGCAGCCAAATGTCAAGAATCTGGGATGAAGATCAGTGAGGCTAAAACCGAGGTTCTGGTCCTTTCAAGACAGCCTGCTCAGTGCGCTCTCCATGTTAGGGGAGCCTCATTGAGACAGGTGGAGAAATTCAAGTATCTCGGGATTGCATTCACGAGTGATGGATGGCAGGAGAAAGAACTGGATGCTCGGATTGGTGCAGCAAGCTGTGTCAGACGTGAACTGTGGCGATCCGTGGTAACGAAATGCGAGCTGGGTAACAAAGCCAGGCTCTCCGTCTTCAAATCTATCTTTGTCCCCATTCTCACCTCAGGCTTGGGTAATGACCGAAAGAGTGCGATCGCGGGTACAAGCGGCCGAAATGAGATTTCTGAGAGGTGTTACCCTACTAGATAGAGTGTACAACAGCAGAATAAGGGAATCTTTAGGTGTTGAGCCGCTACTTCTCCTCATTGAGAGATCTCAGTTGCGCTGGTATGGCCACGTGATACGGATGCCGCAAACTAGTCTTCCTAGGCAGTTGTTATTTTCCAAGCCGGTGGGTAAGAGACCAAGGAGTCGGCCTAGAACCAGGTGGAGACATGGAGAATCTGGGTTTGAGTCGCTTGGGTATTACCAGGGAGGACATGCACCTGATGGCGGAAGATCGCGATCGCTGGAGATCCTCCATAGGGCTGCTGCCCCCGCAACCCTAACGGATAAGCGGGTTTGAAAAGTAAGTAAGTAAGTACCATATGTAAGAACGGTATGTCTCTGGCCTGTAGGATGGACTATTTTTGTGTGGTTGTGGTATTTATGTTATTGAAACTCTTCCGATTTGTCACTTTCAAAATGCTAGGGGAGAGTGGGGCAAAGTGGATCACTTAATTCTAAATTAAGATTAAGCCTACGCAATTTGAGTTAGTTTTCTCAGATTCACACACACATACAATAATACCTCACAGCAATGGGAACAATAATCTGAAGCAATCACAGTTATATATTGCAGCATTTTTTTAATATTAATCTTTTTACAAGTATGTGCAAATTTTCCACTTTGCCCCACTATTTGGGCAAAGTGGATCAGTGGACGGGGGCAAACTGGATCATACACACAGAATAGCTTAAGAGGTACAGTGATCACAAACAAAATCAAGTTGTCCTTCATACGATGCCAATGACACCAGAGCTTTTGAAAGTTCAAGTTTCTTCACACATTTCTTCGAACCTTTGCCTATCGAGCTTCTAGCCGCGGAATTGGACGATTTTTCCCGTTTATGGCGAGCTTGTCAATATTTCGGAACATTTTTCGTTTACGCACTTCTCCAACAATCTTGGTAGGCAATGGTCTCACATCTTTCCTAATCCATTTTTACCCTTCATCAATTATCCACTTTGCCCCATCCTCTCACTTTAAAAACAAAAAAATTCCATGAGCAACACATTAAGACTAACGGACGAAAACTGAGTCGAATTATATTATCGATAAATCACTAACACACATATCTAGAAGGAATTTTGATCAAACGAGTCATTACTGAACTGCAGCTAGATGATGAAACTTTGTACATTTGACGAAAACCGCATGAAAACACATTAACTTACATAATTTACTTCGATCGGTCTTAACACGTCCCACGATAACTTGTACTCTGTGTGCACTGACTAGGCAACACACAAAAAGGTGCACATCGTGCCATTTATCTGGAAAAAGGAAAATAGGCGGCTGATCCGCTTTGGCCCCTATGTCCACTTTGCCGTACTCTCCCCTGCTCTTTTGATTGATATGGGTCGGGAATAGCCTTGGTTAAAATCATTTGTTCAATTGTTGCACAGTGGATGCTTCTCCATACCAGTCGTTTTAAACGACGGCGGCCTCTGTCATGATTGTTTTTGAGCTACAGTTACCCCTTTTAGACAAAGACTGTGGATCAGTTTTATAACGATTAAATACTTCGGATATCCCACGTTTCTAGAATCTAGTTAGTTTGCTTTGTTATTTCAATCGTGGCTCCAATTAGACGAGCACCAACGAGTCCTTTTTAAAAGTCATTTAGGTTCTTTTTTCCCATTTTTTTTATAAAAAATCATATAGACTCATCCAACTTCTTAAATAGGTGACAAGTACACGCTTGAATCACATGACCTCAAACTCTTTTGCATAAAAACGGATTAAAACAAATGTTTCGTGGATGTTTCCAATTCATTGGCTAATATATCATTATTATATGATTTAAAGCTTTTTCAAACGTTTGTATTTTAAGGCACCGGGAAAAATTGCAGTCTACAATCAAGATTTTGTCAGTTATGGAAAGACTGACATCTACTGCACAAAGGGTGCTGTAAAAGCGTCAGGAGTTGCTACCGTTGCCGCCCTCATTTTGTCCATTACGCCTTTCTTCATCAACAGTCCCCACACGGGAACTCTGAGCTCGGGTAACGATACAAAGATCCGGAGCGCTTGCATTACTGTTGAAGATGCCGAAATGATGTGGAGAATGTCGATGCGGGACAGTGAGTTATTTGCAATGGCCCTATACAGGGTGATTCAAATCGTGTGTAAAACAATTTAAGGGGGTATTATAGAGGTCAAGGTAAACACAAAAAGTCCTATGAACATGGGTCCGAATTTGAACGCTAACTGAGATATGAACAAAAATAAAAATGTCGCCACCAAGATCAACAAGTTAATAACTCAGGTTTGTAAAGCCTAGCCTAATGAAATTAGGAGGAATAACAGGGTACATAAGACTGTGTATACCGTTAAAATTTGATCGAATTCCAACAAGAAGTTTCCGAGTTACTCATTCAACATCATAACACGTGTTCACTTGTGATTACTAACCACCACTTGTTGCAATTTTGACTGCGTAACTCGGAAACTTCTCGTATGACAGACTGACAATTCACTTGAATGTTATCAGCATCGACAAGTCTCTTTAGATAGGGCTGTGATCGATGTTGGTGAGACATAGTTTGCTCTTGGCTGACCTATGTTGCTCTCTCTAGGGTCAGTGTGCTAGAAGGATTGTTTATCGATCCCGTTTTTACATTGGAAAGACTTTTAAAAGTCAACAAGAAGCGACGAGAGTTAGAAAGTGTATTTTAGCTAAAAGGTTTGGATTTCGAATTAAATGTACAATTCAAATATTATCAGCTTACTGCGATTTAAGATGCCGCACAGGGCCTCAGTGGTGATCAAAGTAGACACTTCCACGCTGTCTCACCTAGAAACGCCTTTATGGTGGCTAGAGTCTAATTATCATTACAACTTAAACATTAGACGCACGCAAGAACTAATTTACGAAGTCAATCAAGAAAACGCTTTGCTCCAGCAAGGCCTTCAAATACCAACGTAGTTACTTTTGCAGGAGTTGTTAAAATTAGAATTAGAATTGCAGCTTACAAAACTGTAACAAAGTAATAGGTTAATGCTGGAGGTAATGCTCCACGATAAGGTAAATTTATTATGATGAAAAACGAATGGAAAAATTCCGCGACCTATATTCGATCCACGATCACGAGTAGCTAGCTCGTCGCTTCTACCACATAAGCTACCATGGACATGATACAGCAAGACTGTCTCCAGTTTGCATGTCATTGTTATTTACTCCAAGTAATAAACTGTTATTTACTCCAAAATGAAAGTAATACTGGAGCATTATTAATGAGATATTGCTCCAGCATTACTTATGACTTAGCTATGAATTTTCATCAGCTTTCTGATGGTCTAGAATGGAGGAATTCCCGACCTGCGAGCCGGCTGCCTGCCCTATCAATGGGCTTCCACTTTGATTACGTAGTAGTCTTTAGGACATTTAAAGACGGTCTTGTTGCACAGTCCGCGTTGGCCCAGCTGGCAGAGGCGATGAGATAGATACTCGTTGTCGCTGGCTCGAATCCATGTCGCAGAATTTTTCTTTCGTTTTTCATCTTACATGTTTACAAACCTCTGCTTAATTCCACACATTATCATTGAGGCTGACTGAAGAGATAATGAAATCGAGAGCACATTATCTGTTTGGATGAAGTTTATGTCAGCAGTTGTGAACTTATTACAAGCACAGAGCTATTCAAGTTGACATTCCTTGATAAATTTAAAAAGTGTTGACATCAACAATGATTGCAAGAGCATTTCTGAGACTAGATGTCCTTGATCAATTTTAGATTATTGTGCTGGAAATATTTCTAGCATTTCTGTCGAAAGTGAAAATTAACGTTGTGTTGTAATAATCATTGGCGAGAGGACCGTTTCTGAGATTCCAGTTCTCCGCTAGGGACTGTAAATTCTATATTGTTGTGATTTTTGTGAAATTTAATTTAATAAATATTTCTATTGAATCTCTAACAATATCTCGCCTTTCATGCATGAACTTTATCAACCCTTGAGAAGTGTGAGTCTCAATTTGGATTCTGATAAATGAAGAGGCTAAGACCTCCAAGTCTTGGAATATTCTTAAACCTATTGCTACTTGCTCAATGGTCCGGTTTAGATTTTCAATAACTGTTGTTCCGACTCCTGTTGATATGTATAGCTGATAGAGATCCAGGTAAAATACTCTTTACACACAATGAACATTGCTCTACTGCAAGCCAGTGAAAATTAATCCTAATGGATGATTATGTATAACTCACAAATGAGACTTATCCATAAAATACCTTAATGAAGAAGAATCCCACAAATGCATTTTTGTTGGATAGACTATCGTTAGGAGTACATGCATTTCTAAAATTCCCTTAATCACTTTACGATGAAATATAGTCAAGTTGGTTGGGTCTTCCACACGTCTGCAGTGTGATCTATATGCTCGTAAACATCACCGGTACGGAACTTTGAAAACAGTGTACGGACGGTTGTTTCATTCGTCTTGCGGACACCGATACATTACGTCCAAGCCTGAATTCCTGCAAAATCATTAATCTCATATCACGTTACTCCATCACGTCACAAACTGCTTTGATCTGATTTAAATAATTTATTCAGATTCTATTCTCTCCATAGGGAAGTTTGATGTTCATACTACGATGCGTGTCTTTAGTAAGCGATTCTGCAGATCAACCTTGACGGAATCGACCAATAATTATGAAACAATTCAATATTTAATGAGGAATTTATGTAAATCAGGTTGTGCTAGGTTATAGATTTAATTTTTAATGCTGTTTTATGTATTCAATTATACTATGGAAGCGATTCTAAAATGTTAATAAATATAATAAAAAAGCGAACAATAAAACGGAGATTATAAATTTTATTGTTTTAAATATTATTAGAGTCTTTAATAACCTGACAAACTTTTATATAACAAACTGTTTATTATTTTTTAAAGAGGAGAGGAGGGGGCATTTACAACTTTTTCCCGAATTCTTAACTCCAAAGCAAAACAAACCGATTCTTAAGAAGTTATTTCCTTGTTAGAGCGATCCAGCGCCGCCCCCTCCTCCTAGCCTCTATGATAATTGATAGTAGGCTCCATAGAGGGCCCCCACAGTATCTTGAAGCTCTTCATTGGTGCGGAAGCGCTGTCCTCCCAGACCTTTCTTCAGCTCTCGAAAAAGCTGAAAGTCACTCGGCACCAGGTTTGGGCTGAATCAAAACAATTCTTCTTTTGTTATGAATGGCTCTCCGCATGTCTGATAATACACGACTACAGTGATCGTCGTCCCCAATTCGCACTTACTTGGTAGCGGGAGAAACAATCATCCCAGCCACGTTAAGGGGCTTGCAGCTCAGTTCCAACTGCATCCAGCGCCTTCCTCTTCCCACTCATGAAGAGCACGCTTCATGGGCCCCTTTGAAGGGGGGCAGCTCTTCCAGGGCCAAAAAGAGACTTCCACAGCAAGGGACTCCAGCAGCCAGTTCATCATTAGGAAAGGTGATCTTAGATGGGACACACTATAGAAGAACTAATCACTCTTTCGCTGAGCGTATCCATTATGGTGACTTTAAGGACTTCATGACCGACCATCGTAGATATTTGGCCACCGGTGATTTATTCATATCTCTGATGAAATTATTAAAAAAAAATTCAAAAAAGGTCCATTTTGAACATGATTTTTAGCATTGAATGTGGGTCTTATTCAGAGCTATAAACTATATAGGTTTATTGATGTTTTGTTTTTTGCATTTGATAATTCGATAAAATATCTGTTCGATATATCGTATGCTTCGATAATTGTGTATAATAGCAGGGGCAAGAAAAATTCAATATTACAAACTTTAATGATAAAGCAATGATAAAGCAACTTAATGATGAATGGTTGGTAGTAAGTGAAAGACTAACTCATGAAGATTTTTTCTGTTATCGGTAGTGACTAAGTTGATACAGGAAGCGCTGCAATCGCAAGAATCTAAAAATTGTCGAAGTGCGATTTTTGGGTGATCCGTTAATCGGATTTTGGAAAACTTATTTGGTTTGTTTGGAATTTGATGCTGACCAAGGTTGTAATTGGGAATTTTTGTCTATCTCTTAAGGATTAGGCGTCAGTTCAAGAGCGTGTTTTATGGTACCATGAAACCAAGTCACTGATCACTGTATAACATAATTTTAGGAAGGAATATGGACGATCATCACCTTATTACAAAAGCATCATTCCATGATACACTAACTAGGGAATCATGCGAATCTGCACCTCACAGTTTTTAACCAAATTGAAATATGTTACTCACCTAAAGGTACTATTGATGTTTGCAAAATAAGAAATAGCGGTCTATTTTGAATATCGCGATTTCTTATTTTGCAAATATCAACAGTAACTTTAGGTGAGTAACATATTTAATTTGGTGTGAAACTGTGAGGTACAGGTTCGCATGCTTCCCTAGTAAGTTTAAGGAGACGGGGAGTGTTGGCTCCCTAACCACTCGTCAGTCAAGAGACTGTTCAGGCTGTGCAAGAAGCATTTCTTTGAAGCTCTTCCAACTCTACGCATAAGTATAGTGTTTTCAACACGGATACTTTATCTGGGCACATTGAGAAGAAGGATTACTGACGCTTTTGCTGGTGTTACACAAGAAATGTTCGCAAAAAACATGGCGCGAAATTGAATTTCGCTTAGACGTTCTGTGGGCGACAAAGGGTGAACATTTAGTGTATTGTGTAATGATTTCTTCAGTGGCATAAATATTTTGTAATGTTGGACTTTTTGGTCCACCTGCATATTTGTCAACGGCTAATAAATGCTTCACTGTATTTTAAAAGCATTTGTTTTATTGGTTCTTAAGATGCTCAAGGTAAAGAAGTTGCTTTGAATGGTGAAAGAATATCCACGTGCGCTACCGAGATTTTTTTCCAGATGACTATTTTGACGTGTGCCTTGCTTCGCATGTATCTATCGTAAAGGCGCACAAGTATGGATATAGCAAGAAGAACAAAATATCTATCGAAAAAGGAAAGAATATGTAGAAGAATAACAATTAAAACAAACATCTTAGAATTCAAGTTCATCTTATCTGTACCCTCTTACATAATTGGTCCCCTTATTCTTTGGAGTAAAAAAAAAAAACAAACAAAAAAACAAAGTGCGTTATAACAAAGAGGAAAAGGGTAAAAGTATGAGTAAAAAATGAAGGTTAAAAGTTGAACGATTAAAAAAGGTTTAAAAAAATGGGGATGGTAAAATAACGGTAAAAGTAGTGAATAAAGAAAGGTAAAAGTTTGGTAAAAAAACCAAAAAAAAAAACCAAACAAAAACAACAACAACAAAAAAAAAAACAAGTTGGGGATAAAAGCGGAGATAAAGGATAAAAAACTAACTTAAAATTATTCTCCACTTTTTATCCCCTTTATTCAATTCACCCGCTTTTTATTCTCACTTTTTAACCCGAAATTTATCAGAAAATGATTTTCTCGAACGTAGTATTTAGAAAGTCAAAAAGAACTGTATATTCATTCGTTTCTCGTCATATCCGAACGAATGACATATCACTTCCCCAGAACTGCCAACTGTTTCTGGAGGAAAACCGGCTGATAGTAAATTTTTGTAGGGTAAAATACAGATATCGATATCATATTAAATTGTTACAAAAATTCTGCACTTAAATCTTACTTTTGGACTTAATTTAACACTAAATGGAACCCGTCAAAATTTGACGGCAAACAACTGTGTAGTTTTATAAAAATCATAAACAATCCTCTCCACAAAGACGTCACAATCAAGGACTTTGCTACATAGCATTGATGATCATATTAACAGCAATTACATACAAAAATTAAAGACGATAATAATGATCAATGCGCATGTGCAGAATTACCGACTTTGCTCTTAAAAAAGTGCTTTGCTTTTTAATATGTAGGATGTCACAATTACAAACTATACACTAGTCAAAATAATTAAGGATTAAGATACACCGTACGAGAAATAAGTTCTCAGTAAGTAAGTTGCTGGCGCATCATAGGGAAAGAAGATAAAATATTAGGGGTTCTTTTACGAGAGTACTATTCGCCGGGAGATTTATACGATCTGCCGGGTGACCGGGTGAGATTGCCAAAATCCGGGTGACACCCGGTGAATCCGGGTGAGTTGGCAGGTCTTCTTCCCATAAACTGCCCTTTGAAAAATGTTGACCTAGTTCTAGAATCTTATTCTAAAGACTTCGTGACCGTTACGATATATTCGGACCTTCCCT
This sequence comes from Rhysida immarginata, assembly GCA_023313115.1. Taxonomy (NCBI): domain Eukaryota; kingdom Metazoa; phylum Arthropoda; class Chilopoda; order Scolopendromorpha; family Scolopendridae; genus Rhysida; species Rhysida immarginata. The sequence goes on along the minus strand of JAHWFO010000211.1, from coordinate 1,083,653 downwards.
TATAACGCCGACTCCACTAGTAATTTACGGTAATCCAGCCCAAATTACATAGCAATGCAGATCTTACATACAGAAATTCGCGTACATGCCTATATATCACATGGGACTGGATTGTTCCTATAACCCCGACCACAGTGAGCCAATCGAAACCACATTATTAATGAAGTAGGACATACCCAAGAGTAACCTACGTATATACAGAATGTTAACTTCTAATGTCAAAGGATGTAGAGAATATGAAAGGAACAGACAGACTTGATAACAGAGCCGTAGCTTAGTAAAATTGGGCCTCGCAACGCGCTACGCTGCTATCTCTTTCCGACAGAAAATTTTCCTGCTCGTACGCAGGAACCAAAAACAGGTCGTCTCTGTTCGAAAGTTCTCGTCCTGAGCAATACAGAAATAAACCTTTACATTATTAAGTGGTCAAAGATAAATTTCTTTTTTTAATAAAGATAGAATTTGATATAATAAATTATTTAGTAGCGGAAGAATGGAGCACTTGGGTAAGAATTCCTGAAGTGGGCCCCTCAAAAAGAAACATGTCGTAAAATTTAAAACTTTTATTATAATTTGAAAGTACCTAATGGAGTATTAAAATTCCCAAAATGTTTCTGAAAAATTTGCATTTGTTAAAAAGTTATAAACAAATACATTTATTTGGTACTTTTTGTTTAAAAAGTCATATCTCAAGTTAATTTTATCAAACCTCATTGAAATTTTAAAGATAAGTAAAACGTATATATTTCATAACAAAACATAAAAGAACGAGAAAAAAAAATTTTTGTGTAAAAAAAATAAATTTTTAATAAAAAAATGAGTATGTTTTAATGTTCTCAATCGATTTCAACAACTTTGAAAAAACACATTGAATCTTTATTTATTATCGATTTAGAATTTGAAAAAAAATTTTGGTGTTCTGTTTTTACGCGAATGCCTTCAATTTTTGTCGTGGGCTGTAAAGCAACCTCCGAGTAGGGAAGGTAAGTCAGGTAAATCACTTGCTATGATTCTTGCTTTACAGGGAATCTCCCTATTGCTGTCAATATTGATCGATGCGATGAAGAGTTACTTGCTTAGCAGCCAGTAGTACGATTGAATAGCTTGACAAAAATTGATGGTTTTTTTTGTTGTTTTTTTTTTTTTTTTTGCAGGACCTTCAAGATCTTTGGATTCCATGGAAAATATATGCGAGCCATAAAAAAATGAAAAACGTTCAGTACTGTCAGGCCCATAATCATGAAATGTTGAGGCATTTGTTTGCTTTGATTAGATCATGAAATGCATTTTTCATAATATTCATACTTTTAAGAAACTATCATTACAACCACTAAGTTCTTTATGAGAATAAAAAAAAAAAAGCACTGTAAATTATTTTGTACTGTCCAGTTCCCACGAAAATGCCCCCGCGTTAAAGTGCTCACTGCAGTCGTGGACGAGACCACAGTACTGATAGGGAACTTTGTCACATGCATGGAGGGTGTGCAAAGTTTCACCACGCTTTCTCTTCGAATTAGATGATTCCATCAATGTAGAGTTATAAAGTAATCAATTGATGAACTTTATAATTTCCAATGCGGTTGAATAGGGAAACGGGAAAGATCCGGAAAGCAGCAGTTGCAGCTGCACGTGTCACTTGCAAAAACTCAGGGGATTTTCGTGGGAACTGGACAGTACACTCCCCCCTCCCCTCGATAGGCTCTTGGTAAAAGCATCTTAAATGCTAATCAATAAGCAGCTTTCTTCCACTTACTTACTTACTTACTTTTCAAACCCGCTTATCCGTTAGGGTCGCGGGGGCAGCAGCCCTATGGAGGATCTCTAGCGATCGCGATCTTCCGCCATCAGGCGCATGTCCTCCCTGGTAATATCCAAGCGACTCGAACCCAGATTCTCCATGTAGTCTAGCCACCTGGTTCTAGGCCGACCCCTTGGTCTCTTACCCACCGGCTTGGAAAATAACAACTGCCTAGGAAGACTAGTTTGCGGCATCCGTATCACGTGGCCATACCAACGCAACTGAGATCTCTCAATGCGGAGAAGTAGCGGCTCAACACCTAAAGATTCCCTTATAGTGCTGCTGTACACTCTATCTAGTAGGGTAACACCTGCCTCACCTCTCAGGAATCTCATTTCGGCCGCTTGTACCCGCGATCGCACTCTTTCGGTCATTACCCAAGCCTCATGACCATAGGTGAGAATGGGGACAAAGATAGATTTGAAGACGGAGAGCTTGGCTTTATTACCCAGCTCTCGTTTCGTTACCACGGATCGCCACAGTTCACGTCTGACACAGCTTGCTGCACCGATCCGAGCATCCAATTCTTTCTCCTGCCGTCCATCACTCGTGAATGCAATCCCGAGATACTTGAATTTCTCCACCTGTCTCAATGAGGCTCCCCTAACATGGAGAGCGCACTGAGACTGAGCAGGCTGTCTTGAAAGGACCAGAACCTCGGTTTTAGCCACACTGATCTTCATCCCAGCTTCTTCACATCTGGCTGCAAACCGGTCTAGTGCATGCTGAAGGTTCGTGCAAGAAGACCCAAGCAGGACAAGGTCGTCCGCAAAGAGCAACCCCTCCACCGGGCAGTCGCCCACACAAACACGCTCATCGCCTCGGCTGCCCCTGTCTATCCAGTCCATAAAGATAATGAACAAGATGGGCGACAGTACGCACCCTTGGCGGAGTCCAACACCCACGGTGAACGGTCTTGACTTAATGCCATTTATCCGGTCTTCCACTACTTAATAAAATTATAAGGCCCGAAATAATAATGTTTAAGTAATTTTAAATATGAAGAAAAATAAGATTTGTTTTTATTATATTTTCAATTTTGTAAGACAAAAGTAATAGGTTTATAGGCTAACAATAAAATACGTACAATTATTTACAGTTTAATATTTAGCTTTAACTTCTTACCTATCTTCATCCATCCCTGTTTTTACTTTTATTCTTAACCATAACATTATTTTTTTTTAATCAACGAATTTTAGTCCTATAAAATTATTACTATAATAAAAAAATGTTTTCATATTAAATTTTATTAAAATGAATACGGATTAAGTTTTTCATATTTTACAAGTTATTAATTTATTTATAAATATGCCAATTGTTCCCTTTTAATATGTAAAAGCTTCATTAATCATTAACGATTCAAAAAGTTTATAAAATAATTTATGCTAGCTTTTGATGCCATCATTCTCACTCAACGAGGGAGAGGAATAAGAAATTTTTATAAGAGGAAAACTGGTCGCAGTTATTCGAATTCAAAAGATTTCCTGCTATGAACGCAGCCTTAACGTATCAAAAAACAAAACTCAAAATAGCTGTGCGTGAGAAGTATAGTGATTTTTACTTTCGTTTTATTTTCTCGGAAATCTCTAGTTGGGGAGGAGGAAATCATCTAAATTGCTAAAGTCAATATTACATATGACTTCAATGTTTTGCTTTTTACCAGATAAAAATCGAAAACAATCGATGTGGGATGCCAGAAACGGCAGACGAAAATTATACGAGAAGGGGGAAAGCACCCGTCAGTTTTGATATTCAATAAAATTACTCATTAAATGGGCAGGAAATTTTGTTTCAAATATTTTAACTTGAAACAGATTTTGTTTGACGTTATAACATTTCAAAACATAATGAAACATCAACTTATGAATTAAATAAAACAAACATTAATTTAAAAAAAATGTTAATAAGAATATAACTGTAAATGCTAACCTAACAAAACCTCATTGATTTCAGGTTTGTTTAAAAATTTTGCTACAGAACCTCATTGGTTAATTTCAAAATAAACTAGACTTTTAGGAAGAAATTTAAAGTTTTCATACAGTACTATGAAAGGAATTTTAAAATACTGTATTCTAAATATCAACACAATGCTTCATTATATCATTTACAAAATCCTGTCTTCGTTAGGTAATTTAATTAATCTTAAACTACTAAAAATCTCTTCAATTAAACCAAGTGCATTGAAACTCAACATAACTAAGAATCTAAACTTCAAGAAAATCTTTGAAGCTAATTCTTTAAAATGACTCTGCAAAATGCCACTCTATACATTTTTACTTTAATAAAATTCATCCAAAAAATAATGCGACCATTGTGCCTCTTAAACAAAGATTTAATAGAAAAAAATAAGAAATAATCCAAGTTCATAGTTTGAGTTTTTCTCCTCTTCTAAAAAAAAAAATTAAAAATATGAGAAAAATCATGCAACTAGAAAAATTTTTTATTTTGTTCCAAGCTCTAAGTAGATAAATAAAATAGGTTCACAATTTTTCATTCTGAAGGGGGGAAAAAAATAGATTTCATAATCAAACTCACAAGGTCTCTGGTGTATGCTGACACAACAATAAATTTATCACATCTTATCTGTTATATAACAGTAACAAATATAGTCTTATTTACAGTTTATACACTTTAACAATGAGTAGACAAAATAAAAATAGTTATGTATAAAATAAAATTAAAAAAATGGTTTACATTTATAAATTATGATTAGTATAAGGATGCAATCAATATTTTTTTCATGTTAAGATACCAAATCTTGATTTTCAAATTTTCAATTTCATTCTTCATGTTAAGATACCAGTAGAACAATACAGACATAACAAAAAACAGGATTTTTCTCCTACAATTTTTAAATTATTCCAAGCTTATTATTAATACATGCAACAATTTAATCTTTCTAATTTACATTCTTTCCAAAGTACCTTCGTGGTTTATCTATCCAATAATCCAACCAAACTTCAGACAAGAATACCAATTTACATTAAATCTTTTATTATTAACTTTAAATATTTGATTTCAGCCATCTGGTATGCCTTGATTGTGTAATATAACACAGCAAAGGTCTTTATGTATTCCTTATCAGATGAGAAATGAGTACCTATCTTTCCACTTCTGAAATCGGGGACGGTCAATCCTCCATAAAAATTTATAGTTAGTTACACACCAGTTATTGGGAAAGTAACTATAAAAAGAAACACCACAAACATGAAAAAAAAAATGTGAAAAGAGCCTCATAAAGTCATTAGATGTAATTTTAAAGAGTTATAAATTACAATCTTAATATACAATTACAGAAACTTTATAAATTTTATATTAATGTGTAAATTGACACATATTACTCACATGATTCATACAATTCGAAGATATGAAATACAACTCTTTCCAGCTTAAGGGCTTTCCAGATTAAGATTCAGACTAACAAGGGAATCCCTCAAACATGTATGTCACAGATTTTCAGCAAATTGAAATAAGTTTTCCACCAAGCTACTATAGATGCTTGCAAAATAAGAGTGCGAAATTTTGTTTCCTTCAAAATAAACCGCAAAAACAAAAAAATTTGAGCACACATACCCATAAAAGGACTCCATTATTAAAGTGGAAAGGCTATGTGGGATTCCCTTGTAAGTTGCCATTAACACAACCATTTCCTAGTCAAATAACATGATTAGCATCAGAGGCAGCTCTACATAGAAAATAATGAAGCTTAAGCTTCAGAGTCTCCAAGTTGCAGGGACCTCGAGTTAAATGATATTCCATTGGCAACTTTCAGAATTCCAAATTTATAACACCAGTTCATGTATCTTAATACTGTAGTACTCAATTTTACCAATATAGTTTTTACTGTACATTTACTTGCTCAGCAGATCATGACAAGTGTACTTGATGTTAACATCAATAGTTATAATCCCAACAAATGCTTACATAAAGAATCCTAACAAATTCTAAAATGTTTACACTCTGAATACTACAATTGCTCACAAAACAGCCCGGTATGCATACATCATGCAGAGCAATAATCTGCTGTATTTATAAACTTTAAAAATTGTGAAATACAGCAGAGACCATTTACAACATTGTATTGTGTTAGGTTAAATTAGGTCACCTAAGGATATTTTACCAAATCAACATCAGATCATGTTATAACAGGTAACACTGTGTTCCTCATAAATAAAAAAAAAAGATTTAAAGATATTATATCCAGACATGTATTTTTAATGATCACTTTATAATGAGTGATTGTATCAAAATCTATGCAAGAATTTAGTAAGTTCTAATGGCTAACTCATTTTCATAATCAGTTTTATATATTAAATAGTTAAGAAGTATTTTTAAAAATCAAATATCCCATGCTGCTATTAGTTTATAAGAATGGTTTATAATTTCACTTAGATTACCATAAAAGACACTATGTTAAAGAAAGATAAAAAGGAATAATTTCACCTTAAATTAGCAATGGTTCCGAGGGGAAAGAGAAATGAAGCTTAAACATATCTACCCAAAACCTGACAAATGAACTCACTTTAAAAAAGAAAAAAAAATCCATTTTAAGCTATATCAATGAAAATGTTTTAAAAATTGTCATCTCTAATTATGATCACTGGGAAGAAGGGGGAAATGTACAAAAACCACATTATCATTTGTTAATATAGATTTCAAATCAAAACTTTATTTAAAAAATATTCAAACATTTTTTGAGGAAAAAAAAATGTGTAAAAAGTATAGTCAAACCGAAGATTTCGAGCCCTGAGTGGAATGATCAATTAACAAAAAAAAGGGGGGGAAATTAATTATCAGGCATGACTTAATATCATACTTCCCCTGCCTAGGAATTATTTTTTGTTTATCAATCATTCCACTCAGGACTCTAGATTTTGTGGCTTGGCCTTATTTATGGGGAGGGGGAGGGGGGGGGGGGACCCAAGACCTCCACAAAAAAGTACAGAATACATTTCAGTGTTTTTTTTTACATCAACTTCAGCATAACTATTATGCCAGGGATATATTTTCTTTGCAATTAAACTCACTCTACAGCAATTATTTAAACATTTATTGTTAATATTTTTCATTTTTAATTATACCCTTCAAAGAATTTGCAATTCTCATAAACAGACAAAATTCAAATGACTGATTTAAATTAATCTGATAAAAATACTGTCTGGATCGGAAACTTTTTTTAAACATCTTATGTGAGCAATATGCCATTAGTGAAATACATACAAAACAATATCATAATCCGCGAGGTGGATTTGAATCTGAAATTATGTGTACAATGCTGCCCCTCTAAGTCACGGTTGGCTATGTCGTGAAATTGGACAAGTTGCAGTCAGTGACGCTATCTGTCGCCGTACAAAAAAAACTAGCTATGTTGTGGGTGGTGAAATCTTGGGTCCCAACATTCACAACATAGAGGGGCAGCAGTGTATTCATCTCATCGCTCAAACCAATTGAGTCACTGTAGATGCAGTAATTGACTCAATCAACCAATCAACACATCCTTTTATATTTATATATAATTCGGTCAGGATAATTCATTTCTCTTGCTACCTCTCGTGTTTGCCTTAACTACCGGTAGTTAGAGTGATGAGACACGTAATCTTGGTTCTTGGTTTGAATTGAGATTTTAGATATCATGATTATTCGTTTTTCACTTAATTCATTAATTGCTTCTCAGATATTACTTCTAAGGCCTTTAAGAAGTTGATGTGCTTATAAAGTTCTGAAGGTTGGATAGGTTTTAGGTCATAGTATTCTAAGGTTTTTTGTTCCCCCACCCCCCCTTAAAAATTTACAATTTGATTAAATGATTTTTGAAAGATCAGTGCAAAAACCAGTTAAAACCAAAATTTTAAAAAAAAGAAAAAAAAGTCTGGAAAATATTTATTTCAGATTTATACCTCACTTGTAAGTGCTTTCTGTAATAGAATTATTTCACTGCAAAAGAATGTCTTTGGAGATCATGCCAGCTAACACAGCTGAACAAAAGAAAGAGATTTTGAGCATTGATTGTTAAAAATGCTGTTAACAACAGATTTGAGCATCCTAAATATACTAGTTACCGTAAATAAACTTTCACATAAATGTTAAGGTCAGGAATTTATCTGCATTTTACAAGCAAATGTTTTCTGGGTCAATGTTTTTAGGTCAATGAGATGAATTGGTGCAAGCTTTTTTCTTTTACCTGTAATATGCTTTTGTAAGCTAATACAGCTTATTTTCAAAATGATTTGATATATCTTCACTTATAAACTTAAACGTGATTAGTTACCTGAAATATAGATGTGCCATTTGACAGTTTTGAATTTAAAAGTTCAATATCGAATATCAATTATTTTTAATAAGAAGGAACTGTGATGTGGCCTGCCTGAACAAGAAGGAAAATCTTAATACAAAAAAAAAAAAAATATATCAGAGATATGAAACATCAGAAATGTATTTGAACTCTTGCGAATTTAGGTACAGCTTTTTGGGAAGAAAAGAAAAATCGAATTCAATTTACACGGATCTTTCAAAATCATTTGCATTCTACTTTTATGTAACATAAGCAAATTTTAACAAAATCATGTGCATTCTACTGTGTATCTTTTTCTGGAATTACAAAATTACTGCCTTACAAACTAATACCAATAGACTGTATGTAATTATTAATATTCATAATTTATTAAGTATTTCTAACAAGATTTTTGTGGATGCTAATGACAAAAATAAATCTAGCTCTTCCTATAACAATATAAGTGCATCCCCAAAAGAACTTCAAAAAATATATTTTTGTATCAAAATTTAATTTCAGTTTACCAGTATATAAAATGTGTATTTTATTAAAAATAAAACTCCAATGAAAACATATTCCTTAAAATAGAAATAATTTCTCTTCTATAACATTTCAAAAATTTCCTAAAGTCAGTCTTGACTTTCTCAACAGCTCATTAATAAAAGACCAAACAGTTTCTCTCCCTTACTCCTAAATACCTTTACCTAGTATATGCATTGGCTAATGTTGACACCATGGAGTTATTCTAAAAATGAATAATTAATAAGGTGAAGGTCATTCATGAAATTATATGCATATATTTAATGCAAAGAAAGCATACTAATCAAAAATTAAGGTATTTCTTGAATAGGTAAAATGAATTTGCTTTTATTAATAGCGAGGTGATGAATTTTTATTTTTATCCACCATAAGAGATGTAGAATTTTCTTGTGGAACCTCTTCCTCATGCTTCAAAGTGTCATCATATATTTCATAGTCCTTGTTATAACCTTTCCTTCTTTTTCTAAGTCGAAAAATTACTAATAAACAAAGTAAGGGTATAGGCATCATTATTGATGATGCAACAGGAATCACTGAAGTTAGATCTCCATCTGGTTGGGGAATAGTGAACCTTAAAAGAACAATTGCTATTCCTGAATTCTGGATACCTGTTTCAACAGAAATTGCTACAATATCTTCAAATGAAAATCTAAAAATTCTTGCTAATAACGCACCAAATGCATAACCTAGCCAAGGAACAGCTAAACCACTCACAACAACACGCCAGTCAAATAAATAAAACATGTACAGATTAGCATAAATACCAAAGACAACAATAAAAATAATCATAAAGCCACCGAATGGCCCTAAAATTCTTTTGCAAAATTTTGCCACTTTTGGAAAGTACTTCTGAATCAGTAAACCAATGCCTACTGGAAAAACGAGAATTAGTAAAGTTGATACAATGTTAGTGTATGGAATGGTTATTTTGCTGCTGATGAATATGATTCTTCCGAGAGAGAACAACCACACCGGCATGGCAACTAGAAAAGAAAATAAATTAAAATATTTACTAACTTTTCATTTATTTCATAATTTAAAATACAATTCAAATTCTGCTTTTTATTAATCTAAAAAGCATGATTGGTATAATAGTTGAAATAAAAAATATTTTAATGAAATCAAAATTAAAGATCATAAACAATTTCTCCGAAGACATAATGACTTACCAAATGCAAGAACATTACTAATGAACGTCATTGTGATACTAAGATTCAAGCTGCCACCCAGTAAATATGTCCACATATTGCTAGCACCACCACCTGGACTGCAACCAAGAGTAAAGAGTCCAAGACGCATGTTTGGAGAATCAAAAATTAAATATGATAATGCAAATGATACCTAAATGGAGATAAAAAAGAAATATTTGTCAAAAATATACCAAGTTGAAATACATGTAGTCCTTTAAAAGTTTCATCGTGATTTTACTGTAATTCCTAAGAATGAATGCAGCATAAAAACCAGTTCAAATTTCATCATGGACCAACCCAACATGCCACTGGATCCCTAATTGCCCATTAACTTGCTAATGATACAACTGCTGTTGGCATGGAAACGTTCAATATACTATATGCTAAGCATAAGATTACGAAAGATAACGTTCAGCCTCATTAAATAAATTGGTACTTTAATGAAATTCAATAAGTATTTTCTTGGTGGGGTCATCTGTTAAGACTTTTGACAATTTTTTTTTTTTTTTTTTTTTTTTTTTTAATGAATACTGTAGTATCTTTTATAGGGTGTCTCAAATCTTTAGGGTTAAAATTCTGCAGACGGTGGAGGACTGAACACTATTTTCAGATCTAAACCAGATAAAGCCAAACTGCAACAGCAGCATTCTCATTAGCAGCACTAAAGCACATGAGCATGACAGCTATTTCCTGTACTTAGCCATCAAACTGTACAATGAAATTTCACGTGTGAAATATGCAAAACTGGATGAGTATGTAGAAATGTTTAATTTTTAAGTGATATATTTATCCGATTATGATGAGTTTATATTTTTTTTTTATTGCATTCATAATTGAAAGCAGAACAAGTTTGTGATGATAATTCTAGTAAATCAAAATTATACAAAAAAGTATAACTGGGGCAATTGTCCGAGAAAGTAAAACAAGGGCAATTGTCCGAGAAAGTAAAACAAGTGTAACTCGGAAACTTCTCGTTGGAATTCAATCAAATTTTAACGGTATACACAGTCTTATGTACCTTGTTATTCCCCCAAATTGCATTAATCTAGGCTTTACAGAACCTGAGTTATTAACTTGTTGATCTTGGTGGCAGCATTTTTATTTCTGTTCATATCTCAGTTATCGTTCATATTTGAACCCATGTTCATAGGACGTTTTATGTTTATCTTAACCTCTATAATACCCCCTTTAAGTATTTTACATTCGATGTAAATCATCCTGTATGTTACGGTTTGAGATAATTTGCATATGTCCCGATTTGCATAATCAAGTCATCGGAAGGTCACCAACAGATAGAACAGATAGTACACTCACGATTTTCTATTTGTCGTCAGCAATAGAATTGGGATATTTCCATTTTCTGCACAGGTAGGAGAGGGTACAACAGACTTTATATTCGCCCAGTGTATTTGGGGAGTTGAGATTGAATAATTTAGAATATTCTGATCATGGGAAATTGAAATAGTCATTATTTTAAAATTTTCGTGATGAAGTCCTTGTCCACTATTTTTGTTTTCAAAGAAAAAGGACTGCCTTAGGGAAATTCTGGCTTGGAGAATGCAGAGACGGGGAGGGAGCACACCCCAGCTCTGCATCAGGCATAAAAAGATCATTTCCATTGCACAAAATCTCCATTTCACCGTTGCCCTTTTTTTCATTACACTTTTAAGTTTTTATCCTTACTTTCAATACCAGTAAGTCCAAAAATAAGACTTTACCTTTAAATCATATACAAGATGAACTAAAAGAAGAGGAACAAACTTCAGGGGGTGATTCCTGACTAGAAAAGGAACAAAATATCTCATATGAACATATGTCCAGAAATGGATGGTTTGTCTGTAATAGAGAAATTAGTACATCACGTGATATTACTGTGGCAATAATTGTGTCAGTGTTACAAAAGAAGTTCGAAGTGGCCTCCTTGAGATATAATGCAAGTGTTCACACATCATATCATGGATTGTTGCACTCGTTCGAATGTTCCAGTCTGTATCTGAATAGCATCACAGGTTGCACTGATATGCTGTTCAAGTGTCTCCATATCAAGAAGTGGCCTCACATACATAATACTCAATTATTAAGGCGATTTAATTAGGGTGAACAAGTGGGCCATGAAACAGGCCCTCCTCATTCTATCAATCATCCAGGGAAGATGATGAAGTATAGGCAAACATTAATGTAGAAGTGGACTGCCACTCCATCATGAAACCGCTACATGACCTGTTGTACTACCCATGGTATATCCAAAAGCAACACAGGCAGTGCTGCAGAAGTTCCAGATCACTCAAAAGCAACTCTGCAACAGAAAAAACATACCGTCTCTAATGTTACAGGGCATGATGTTGTGCTTAAAATCAGCACCATTTCCTTGTTCTGTACAAATTGCTCTATTACCACTAAACCATCCATTTCTGGACATATGTTGATATGAGCTTTTTGTTACTTTTCTCATGAGGAATCACCCCTGAAGTTTGTCACTAGGGTTTTAGTTCATAGCTTTCATCTTTATAAATGTATCATTCCCACATTTAGCATTTTGTTAATCATAATTACTCATTTGTTTCACAATCCAAAACTTCACAAAGATCTAAGTTTATATTCAAATTTTCAAGCGAAAATGTAAATTTACACCCTTCGAAATGTACATCTGAGGCATTAAAAATGATTATTGTGGATTTGTGGTTTCTTCTCATAGCTCGATTGATCGTTTTGTCCACAGTTTCTTGGCGGATTCTACTTCTACTATTTTCAGATTTTATTCATGTTTCCATTGGAATTCTCCCTAGTTTTTCTTTCCTTTTAATGTTTATTATTAAGTAGCAAAAGAATGAAACTACTTGCTGGTTTTAGAATGCCTGCCTGTCTGTCTGTCACCTTCATATTTATTGTATTTTTTTGAGGTAAAATGTTAAAATTCGAAAATGTAGCACACGGGTTACTTTATTTAGTTTGGCCCAATGGGGTCTCTTTATTTTATTGGTGCGTCTCAATGGTGCAAGAAGGTGGATTCATGCCTATTTTAAGGTACAGGGTCAAATTTACCAGAAAGCTGGATCACTTCTTCCCCTTACATGTGAAAATCCAAAATTTCTACAAGTTTACTTCATGGGCGATGAAATATTAGAGGCTGATCAACGATGTGCTAATATATCTGGCGTGCGACTACTGGTCAGAGACAAAAAGTCATCCAGGTGCCGGGAACATCTGAACAATGGGAAGTCAGAAATTGTAGAATTACCAAAAACCACTCTGAGTTATTATTTAACTTCTTGAGACTGTTCACCTACAACTGTAATTACCCCAGGGAATGCCGGGTGCCTCTGCTAGTAGGTATATAAAGGAGTGAAATTTGTTATGCACATTCCTCTAGGCAAGATCAACATTACCATGAAGTTTAGGCCAAATTCTCCCAGAGAGGTCGGAGTTGTGGTGTTAGTGGTCACGTGATCTTTAGAACTGTTAAAGTTTTCAAAAGGCAACATACGGCAAGCGTTATATCATTTGAATGGAAATGATAGAGTTTTTTCATTTTGTAAATACAGTCGAACCTCGATATCTCGAAAGAATTTTATTTCCCTACATTTTCTCTATTAATTCAATATAAATTTCCCTCGTTATCTCAAAATATTTTCTCAGAAAATCTCGCTATGTAGAATTTTGACTTCATATGCCAGCAAATTGCAAAGCATTTAGATGCAGTTGAGAGTTAAGATTTTTTCGTTATGAGAAATTTTCATACGAAGATGAAGAAATTTGACGTCACTTCCATTAAAGTTAGGCAATTCTCGTGAGTTATGAAAAAATTCACAAAAAAATTTTCCGATCTCCTTGACAAGTCTCTGTTGTGTACGAGATGTTTGAGCATGCACAGTTTGTGCGTTTTTGAAGTTAGTGGCACCACTTTTACGTGGTGTATCTCTATAAGTACCATTTTACCCCATAGTGTTGCCTGTACTCTCGCAGTATCTTTATTAACCTAAAAATCTTGATTTATAAGAAATCCTCTTTATCTCGAATTTTTTTCTGTTCCCATGAAATTCAAAATATTGAGGTTCGACTGTACTAAATTCGAGAAAAGCAACGTTTTGATTAAAAATAAAAAATGGGGGTTAAAAAAGTGCGGATAAAAGGGGTAAAAATAGATAGGCTCAGGGCTTCTGCTATTTTTCTAGACCCTCCTCGGGGGGACTAATTTCTTGTTTTATCTTGATATACAGATTCAGGGGAACTATTCAAATACCTAATTCTGCTAGTTTTAATTCAAGAATTCTCTGAAATTTGATTTTGAAGACTGAATTTGTTTACTTATGTGAAAAATATTAAAATGCACTTCAAGATAATATTCTGATGGACAACTAAACCAAACAGATTTAAGTTCAAATCAGTAACTTCTATGAGCTTCATACTAATGACTATAGTCAGGGATGTGACAGACTTCATGTGTCATACTATTTTGTGCCTCTACACCTTAGTTCTGGCACCTCCCCCTAGCTTTGGTGCCCCTGGTGGTTGCCCTAAACATGGCCCTGACTATAGTCATACTTGATATCTAGAGACAACATTCAGTAAACCAGTGGCATGTATCTCATTCACTAAGATAACGTGAAGTGTGTGATTGAATGAATGGAATGAAAACATCATTAAGAAATAGGGGGAGGGAGCAGGGGCAAAAAAAAAAAAACAACGTCCTGCTTGGATTTTTTGTTGCGTAATATATTCCATAAATTACATCTTGCATTGACAATTCTATTTGGAAATATGATTTAGGTGGACATATGAATAATTATTCAAGAAATTATAAATTCTACTTACCAGTGGCATGAACAGGTACTGGCTGACAAGTCCAACAGCTGGACCAACAGGTCTCCTTAAGGTGGACTTGACCACGTCGAGGTCAAGCGAGCAACCCATGTTGATGTAATTGAGGAACAGTAACACAGAGATGGAAGCAATGAACACAGTGTCGATGACATTTTTTGGACGGATGACGCTCACAGGCAACAGCTTTGATTCGGTCGCCTGACTATCACCGGAGGCCCGCAGTTTCACAGTCGTGCGGCCCAAAAATCTACCTGTCAGTCCGAAGGTTAAATTTTTCACGAAAGTCGACTCGGACGGAGTCGTATTTAGGTAGATAGTCTGGTTCGTAGTCACTTCAGCAATTTGTTGGTCAGTACTGATTACTTCGATTTTACTGATATTAAAGTTGAGTGGCGACGCTTCTTCGAAGGATACCAGCCATTCTTCATTTTCGGGGAGTTTTTCCACTTTGTCAGGGTAAAATGTTCCGTTCCACAGCGACTGAGAGGAGGCAGGGCTGACGTGGTTGACGAGTATCCATAAGGGTAGAAAGGCCAAGACGTAGAGCAGAATGAAATGTAAGGGCCACAGGGGACACATGTTTTTAAAGATCAAAGCATCAACAACAAGAGCATCAACGCATGAAGAGGTGCCTGGACGGGTTTTTCAAAGCCTGTGCATAAGAAAAAGAAATAAAAGAGTAGAAAAAAAAAAAAGAAGAAAATGAAATAAACAATTAATCGTGCTAGTTTCACCTTTGCAATTGAAAAGCCTTTCGTACAGAACTTTACTTTAATGATATTAATAAAATTGGTTTTCACGAGGTTTAACGAAGCAAGGATACGCACCTTATTTTCCGCTGACACTTTAATAAAGGAAATATGAATAATAAATTCTTACCTGGGGAACAAGATGACGTGGCTGATAGATCGAAATTTCTCCTTACGAATGAGCTAAATTCGCAATAACTTAAAGAGAAGTGTAGTGAGTTAAAGACACGCACAGTCGCCGACCATGCCCGAGGGGAAACCGAGGTACGCTGGAATCGCTTCCCCCAGCGCTCGCTTCCCATTGGTGGTCGGCGCTTGCGCTTTCGCAGCGGCCAACGAGATCGACATCCTGCATCTTGGCTCCCACCCGCCTATCTTAAAAAGTAATAAGCTAGAGGTGACCTGGCTGCAGTGAATTATTAAATAGGGCGAGCCATGGCCTGTTCAAGCCTTTTGTTTGTCTGATTATAGCACATAATAGTATGTTATGGATTTCGAATAATAAGAAATCTGTGTTATTTGAAACCCATTTGCCAAAGTAGCGGCACTGCTGACCGGTTCACATGCTGTACGCAATCAGATGATAACGAGCTTACTATAATAGTATTTACCACTGTTAGCGCAATATTTATTGGAATTAATTCACAAAAACTGGACAGGTGTATCCGAATATCATTGTTATATTCCCCCACCCCCTCCCTCTAAACTTGTTCTATTTTCTAATAATGTTCTCAGTATTACGAAATCGGACTTATTAATTGCTGTTCTAGTTAAGGAAACGCCTTCGTCTCAAGAACAACTACAGCTGCAATATTATTAGATCACAATATAATGTTTGGAAATAAATTTTTAATTAGATGTAAAGGAAGCTTTCCATTGAAATTACTGATAAAGAAATGACTACATTGTAGCTATGTTGAAATTTTTCAACCGTACTTTGCACTTTTCAATATCCACAATCCTTTTGAAATTTCTTTTTCTAAATGATTCTGAGCAAAAAGAATTGTATAAAGATTTCGAGAATGAATTTGTAAAAAATTTGTTCCCGTACTTCTTTTCTAAAATATTTTTATTCCCCCCCCCCCCTCCCATCTCGTTTGTTTAATAGAGCTGGTTGCGATTATGTTTAGTTGTAATTTTTGGTCGACCACTAATTTTCATTTTCCCAACTCAGCTTTTTTTCCCACTGAAATCGACTTGAAAACTCATGATTTTGAAATTTTGGAATAATTCTCACAGGCCTCCCACTCTTCATGACAGAATTTTTTTTTTAAATTGGGGGGAGGTATTTCGAAGAGGGATGTGAAAAAACCTTTTTAACTCAAAAACACCTTATCAGAGCCAAACAATTCATTTACAAAAACTATTCGTCTCAATGAGAGGAATCCGTATATGTCGAATTTATTGTCTTTGGTTCGCTTTTATAAATGCTGCATCCTTTTCTTTATTTTAAGAAACAAATTAATATCTCTTAAAAAAACGTAACCAATGTCATAAAAAAAATCTGTCAAGGCACAGTTTAAGGAACCCTCTAACAATGTATTAACTTCAATTGGTTCTGCTATTTGCCGTTTCGGAGGAGTTAGCTGCACAATATTGATCACATAACTGCATGCATAAATACATACATAGAAAACGGGATTGTTTCTTCGAAATTTCAACATATCTTCTCAAATCATGAGTTTTTATTCGATTTCAGCGAAATAATAAATTTATATTGGGTAAACGAAAACAGAGATCCTCACTCTTAGGACAATTGGTTAAGCCTTTTAAGAGAAATAGATTTCTTCATTATAGATTTCTTCAAGATTACAGGGAAGTTAGAAAATTTTCCACTTGACGCAGATTTGTCCAGTTTTTGTTGAAATTCACAGAAATTCACAAATCTTGATTTGTCCTCTTTTACTCCCCATTCTTGATCGTAAAAAGCCACAACAGATCTGACCCATTGTTGAAATTTCACATTATTACAAAATTATTAATGCCTTCTATAACAACTTTTGTAAGAACTTTTCATTCAACGGTGGTGCGAACAGACATATAATTAAGTTTTTTCTAAAAATAAAGAAACGGTTGTAGCCTTCATACCAGCGAACAAAAGTCAATAATTCAATACGTACAGACCCCTCTTATTGAGATGAATAATTATTTATAAATTAATACATAAATAATTATTGTAAATAAATTAATACATAAATTGTTTGGCTGTGATGAGCCATTTGGGAGTTCTTAAAGTTTTTATTAGCGATACCCCCTCCCCGATCGTTGATGAGTTTCGTCCATCCCAAGCTTAATTTTATTTTTTTTTTCATTGAAATCGACTTAAAAACTCATGATTCGAGAAGATATATTAAAATTTCGAGAATAAAAAAATCTGTTTGTACGAATTTACGCTTGAACTTATGTACAAGTGGGGGTCCAAATTTTGCATACGTACGGAGGAACAGAAAGGAAATACTTTTTCGAAAACTTTCAACATTTATACTCGAATCATGATTTTTTAAGTCGATTTTAGTAAAAAATAAAAAAAAGGATTTTTTTTTAATACGTAATTTAAGTAAAATCAAGTTTTATAAAAGAAAAGAGTGGAAGAAAGGAGAAGGGATGTGGGTGTCCGATTCCAGAGAATGCGCTGTCAGAGAAGGGATCATCTCAATCCTTAAAATGAAGAGTAAATAAGCAAAGAAGAGATTTATTTATTTTTAATAAGCTTTGCGGGCCACAACTTAGCGTGTGTGCAAGAAGTATTATTTTATGTCTAAGTGGGAAGCCTGTGCGAATGTACCATTCCACTATTTCAATTGTTTTCTTTTTTGAATCTACTGCTTGGGTTTCCGTATAGTTTTATTTCCTCATGAGGAAGCCTATCTGCAATTGAGAATTCTAATGGGATTTATAAAAATTAAATTTTAAAAAATGCTTATTAATCGATAAAAACCAACAGAAAGAAGGAGTGCCTCCTGTGATTTAACTCCGATATCAAGAAGCATCGATTATATAAATATATTTTTTTTTTTATAACTTAACCCACAGAGATTAACTTTAAACATGAGCAAATTAAGAATAAGGAGAGCAACTAATGAACTTCAAAATAAAAATCCAGCTTGCGTAAGAAATCGATAATCTCTTATTAACGAAACCGTCACCGATATTATTTTGAATTCATTCACTTTCAAGAGAAGCACAAACGCAAGGTTCAAATTCAAATCGCAAGGCCATAGTTCAAAGTGAAAGCAAGGCTACAAACTTAAAAGCAAAACAAAGTGAATGAAGTACAAAAAATGCGAATAAATCCACACTTCTCCAAACAGGTCTAAGCAAGAGGAATGGAGGACGCCTGGTTAATGACATCTCGCATAACAATTCTTCTCGCATATAAAGAAAGAAATGACACGCAAATTTACTTCTGTTTCATATCAAGAAATAACACGCGAAACGAATAGCTTCTTATTTTTTTTTTTTTCTTTTGAGACGAGAGTCCAATGTTATTTATTGTCGAGTGCACTGAATTAAGCAGAGCACATCAGTCAGTTTAATAAATTACATTTGTCAAAACACGGACTTCCTCCGAAAATAAGGGGAATTGTCTTAATCCTCTCCCTTCACCAATTTTATATATGATTAAAAGTTGATATTTTTTAATTTTGAAATAAATTTTATTTATAATGATAAGGCATATTTTTAAACATAATAAAACCGTTACGTAAGAAAAACGGAGCCTCTCTCCCCACGAAAAAAAAAAAAGAAATAAAACGAAAAAGATAATCTTTTGAAGATTGCGATAATATAAAAAAATCGGCGAATACGAAAAAGTTACATCCGTTGGAGGTTTAATTCAATTTTTATTCCGTGAATATTTTGGTTGTTTAACAAATATAATAGAATGTACATTTTTTTATATTATGCCATGAGAAAACCCTGATATTTTTGTACGTGATCCTGTAATTTGAGCTATAAAAAGATCAAGCTATTTGCATTTTTGAATTTTCCAGAAAGATGATATAATTAACGTCGTTTTAACGCGCTGACATTATTATACACAGTATCCACAAATGATTAACCTGATTATACTGTACATTGCTTGACAATTGCTAAGGAACAGCAACATACTGTCGATAAATACTGTTTAAAGAAATAAACGTTACCAAAACGTCACAGTTAAATAAAGTATTACAGTGACTTTATGAATACAAAATGGCATGGAATTTGAAGTAAGGACACGAACATAATGGCAAAAGCAGAAGAGGTATCATGAAGCATCAATGAGTGACTTAAGAAAAATATTGCTTGTTTGTCACTGGTTTGAAATGTCAGACCCTTAGTAGTGAGTATTTCCTCCTTGAACCGCAATGCATATTTTGCATCTGTTTGGCATGCTCCCCACCACTGTTGAGAAAAGCAGTCGGGATCTTATCCCATTCTTCCTGTAACGCAGTTGTTTGTTCCTGCAGCGTTCTGGAAGGGGGATTCCTTTGTGCCACACTCTACCAAGAGCCCAGGCATGTTCTATGGGATTGAGGTCCGGGGAATATGCGGGCCACTACAAACGCTTGATATGCTCACTCTCAAGAACATCCGATATCATGTTCGCCCTTTGTGGATGGGCATTGTCATCCATGAACACAATGTCTGGACCAACTGCACCACGCAAAAACGAACGTGACCCAGAAGTATCTCACTGCAATACCGTAACAGACCCTCTTGTAAAGGTGTGAAGGGATGTTCTGGCATCATGCATGATAACCCCCCCCCTCCCACACTATGACTCCTTGACCAAAACGTTGTACTTTCCGAACGTGTTGTTGGTGATACTTTTCCCTTTTCACGACAGATCAGATGATGCCCAGAATCACTCTACATAATGAATCGAGACTCGTCGGAGAACATCACGGACCACTCCTGATCGCCCCAAGCACGATGGAGCGGAGAGAGTGGAATGCATTTGACAGGCTTCCGTGCATACAGCCCAACATCATTAAACCGACGGGAAATGGTTCTGGCAGAAACATGAGTGCCTGTAGCAGCGGCAAGATCTGCGACTATCTGTGCGGGTATTTGGTTTCTTCCTCTTTTTGCTGAAAGGGCTTTGCTACGGTCCCCCCGAGCGGTTGTGCTCCTTCGACGACCACCCCCATGCACACGTAAAGCGGATCCTCTGGTGGCAGCAGCAGTTTTCAAAGGAGAAACAACACTCTTCGCAACGTCCATTGCTCGCGCAACTTCGGTCACACTTTGCCCTGCCTCAAGCCATCCAACAGCTCCTCCACGATCGTAATCACTCAAATCACGTCTCTGCGGCATTTTGCAGACGATATATGATAGACGGACTGAAAATTTACAGTAACGTTCGCAAAACACCTGCACATGTATTCGCCCCTAACATTCCACGGCAACTGATTTTCACTGAACCACAGCTCATTGGGCACGTGACTTTTATTCAAATTATGCAAATCGAACAACAGAGTAGCAACCAATGCTTTGACGCGTCCTGCATTATTTTCCAGCGCCCCTATATAGCGGAATGCGCATATTCCTTAGCAATTGTCAAGCAGTGTAATATGTACACTGGCAATGAAACACATTTATAAACATGAAATTTTTAACCGTAAAGAAAAAACTTAATAAACTTCAACATGTACACCCTTATAACATTGCAAATATCCAACCGATATTCGGTTTCACGCAACACATTTTGCAACATTTGTGGTGTGACACCTTCAATTGCATGTCTTATGCGCTGTGGCAAGGTCGCAAGATCCGGAACTACTGCCGTGTAAGCAACATCTTTAACATACCCACAAAGAAAGAAATCTAAGAGGGTAATGACCGATGATCTCTGGGGTCATTAGGATTGGGCCATCTTTGCCAATCCACCGATTTGAGAATGTTTCATTAAGATGCAGACGAACTTGAAGAACCCAATGAGGAGGAGCTTCATCTCGCTGAAAGATGACAGTTGGTTGCATTTCCTATAGCTGAGGAATGGCATAGTTGATTAACACGTCAAGGTACACATTCCCATTAACTATTTCTTCAAAGAAGAAGAACGAGCCAAACACTGTCCACATATCCACACCACACATTAATTTTTGAACTGCCACTAATGGGTTCTCTTATGACATATGGGTTTTCTGATTCCCAGATTCTCAAGTTGTGCCTGTTAACTATTTCGCTTATATGAAATGTACCCTCATCGGAAAAAAGACACGCTGTAAGAAATCATTATCTTCATCAATCCGCTGTAAAATTTTGTTAGCAAATTGGTCTATAACGCAACAAAGCTGACCTCGATTCCAGCCGCCACCAAGTCCAAATTTTGACAAAGGCCAATCGACGTGGGAACGATGAGGCATACGAAGCTTCACAAGTCTTGGAGGTTCATCTGGCTGAAATGCCTGAACAATTTGCACTTTGTACGCATACAATTTCTGAAGTTTGCATACTACTTTGTGCACTGTACTCCTTGTTCGCGCGAAGTTTGTGTAATCGATTTCTGTGGTGTGACCGATGTTTGAATCGTCTCAACAGTTTCTTCAGAAACTGATGGTGTGCCACTGATTTTACCCTTAAGCACTGATCCCGTAGCTGAAAAGTGTGATCCATGACTCAAGTAATTTCACATCAGTTGGTTCTTTTTATAACGTGTCCTAAACATTCGCTGCACATGAACAGGAGATTTCGTTTCTGCAAGCCATACAAAACATTGAGCCTTTTCCTTCGGTAAAGCCATTTTCAAGATAAAGCAGCGACAGCGCTCTTACCTGGGCTCACTCAGAGTTTTTTGTCTGAAAATTTTTTTATAAATTCTTACCAGCGCCAATAGTAAAACCCCAACTGCTTTTGCTTGGCATTAATCGGGAAGTTCGATTTTTCGATACTTCGATTGTTACCATTGTTTTGCCTGATTCTAAGCAAAATAACCTACCCTATCATTTTTTGCTTCCCTTTTCCTTTGACGCTTTAGATAACCTAAAAATACATTATTTTAATTTAAAAATACATTTACTCACCTTTACTGTGTTGTTGTTTAGCCATTTTAACCAAAATAACCATCACAAATTACCAAA
Organism: Rhysida immarginata; assembly: GCA_023313115.1. Taxonomy (NCBI): domain Eukaryota; kingdom Metazoa; phylum Arthropoda; class Chilopoda; order Scolopendromorpha; family Scolopendridae; genus Rhysida; species Rhysida immarginata. Next base: position 1,061,217 of record JAHWFO010000211.1, on the reverse strand, counting down.
ACAATAGCAAAATGTTCGATTTTCAACTATCGAAAAATCGAACTTCCCGATTAATGCCAAGCAAAAGCACTTGGGGTTTTACTATTGGCACTGGTAAGAATTTATAAAAACATTTTCAGACAAAAAGCTCTGAGTGAGCCCAGGTAGTTCTCTTGTTAGTGGCGAAAGCGATGTATAGAACACACCCAACACTTTATGAGTCTCCAAGTTTACCTGCAACAAACCATCTTTAGTTATATTCATGGATAAAATATTATAAACTGTGAAATCAGGGTAGCCATTTGTGGACAACCTATATATGCTCCAGTGGTCCATATATCATCCTGATTGCTGAAACTGATAAGAGCCCTAGCGTCGGTCAAAACGTTTTTATAATCAATGAATAAAAAACATTCCAGGATTAGCAATATGGTAGCGTTTATTACGAGTTCAGTAATATTCGTTAGTTCAGTAATATTCAGTAATATTCCCGTAATAAACGCTACCATATTGTTATTTCTGGGCCGTTTTTTATTCATTTATTATTCAGCAATATAGACCAGAATGCAGCCTTTGGATTTCTTTATAATCACCATGGAAGTCCAAGTGCAGCAGTGAAACAGTCCGCTTATCACTGGATCTTTATCATTATTTGAAGGTTCAAAGTTCTAACTTTTAAAAATAGGCCCCGCACTTTTTCTTTTGCACCAGGCCCTGCTTTTTCTTTTGCTGGCCTTGGAGACGGCCAAACCAATCTATCCCGTGCTGTATTCTTGAATTCGCTGACGCAACACTAAATCCTAGATGGCGCAACCCATTGGGAAAATCGAAGTGAAAAAAACGTGTACGGGGACAAGCGCCCCATCGTACGAGGTCTCGATCATTTGAGGACGACGCTTCCAATGTGTCCAGATCAACCCGGTAAACCACACCCGTTCCATGCGTCAGGAGCCGCTAATCGCGCAGATCATACAGAAGGTCTATATCAGCCATGGCAGTGTTTGTAACATCTTGCACGCAGAACTCCATATAACAAAGATGGGAGCCACATTAGCTCATTCCATTCCAGAAAAAGCTGCGCAGAGACTCATCTGTCAACACTTTGACACCAAGCGGGACCAATCCAGACAGTCATTTCGACTGCCTCGCCTCGTCACATAGGACGAATGCTGAGTGTATCATACCGTTTCCCAGATGACGAAGAGGTCATCTTTGAGTTGGAGCAATTCCTCCGAGGACAAAAAAAAATTCTACACAAAGGGGATTCCAGCAGCTGATTCAACGCTGGGAAAAGGTTGTGGCTGTATTGGTCATATGTAGGGGAGGATTACCATTTTTTCGCTGAGCGTATCCGATGATCTCTTCCATCATGGTGATTATAAGGACTTTATGACCGACTGTCAAACGGTATTAACTCTCTTGTTATTGGTGACCATATTGTATTTATTATTTAGCAATTTATAATCTTAAGTCCGAATAAACAGTTTCCGCAATAGGAAGACCACTGCTTGACTCGTATTCCTGGATTCGTTTTGAATAAATAAACAACAAATCAACAAGGGTCCGAATTGCAACGGATTCTCGACAAATACAGGTACAGTTCCTCATTCATATCGTGAAAGACCACGGCTATGCAATAACATGGTAGATAAGAAGCTGGAAAAGTATATCTGAGTCCAATTACAAGTGTTCGAAGAATTGCTAATCGAACTGAGACATATCACATGTCCGTTTGCAGACTTGGTTTATACCCATTTCACCTCTAAAAGGTGCAGGCTCTGCACCAAATGGCAATTGGCTCCTTACTAACTATGAGTTGTGCTCAAAAAATTTTATGAAGCAACTTTCAACAGAGATGATGATCATAAAATACAAGAAACTCACGTGTGAGATGACCAATATGAAATCCGCATGCATCCCAATCTGGTTCTAGGCATGAACGAAAACCGATTTCTCGAACCTGTCGTTCTTCCAGACATCTTGACATCTCGGCATTATTTGCATAGTTGTCCCTGTCATTGCATAGCCGTGGTCTTTCATTAACTGTCTGTTTGGGTTAAGAAACCGTTGCAATTCGGACCCTATTGATTTGGACTTTTTTTTTTTTTACAGCAAAATTATCCCAGGAATACGTATTCAAAAGAAACAGAGACGGATCAATAGCAATATAACTAAATTTAATGCACAATGGTGGACGAGTTCCGAAGATTGACTTTCATTTACCAAGCTACTATAACTAGGGCTGCCGCTTGGATAGCTGATGATGGCTTTATGCAAACTAAATTCATTGTCCCCAATTTTTTTTTGGCGTTCTCATTTTTATCCATTTATTTATATATACTGTATATATTTATTTATTTTAGATCGTGGTGATAAAAAAGTTTCATTCAATTATCATAGTGACATAGCGCTCCCCTTGACAAGGCGTCTTTTTGCGGGTTATAATTTGCAGGGGGCTCTGCTACTATAGTCAGATTCAGGTAACCTTAGGAATTAGATTTACTTATAAATCGCAATCACGTGATCATTCACGATATGTACGATATTTATCACTCCGCGAAAAGCGATTTGAAAGCAAGCCATTCTCTGCGCAATTATCTCCCGTTAATTAGGTTCTAAAGAATTCTTAAAGCTGGTTGAATCCGACTATAAGTTGGGCCCTATATGGTAGACACCTTGACTGGGTTAAGAATTACAAATATCTTGGCGTTAAGTTTGATCCCAAATTAAACTGGAATGACCACGTTCAATACGCTCTCAACAAGGCCAAAAAAGGCGAAGTTCAGCCTGATTGCACTGTTGGGAAGAAACAGTGCGCTTTGTCTGGATAACAAGCTCTTGCTGTAGAAGGTTATGATCCGCTCCATCTTGCTTCACGGAATGCCTGCCTGGGCTGCTACGTGCAAGTCAAGTTGGAAGGAACTTCAATCCTTCCAGAATGTAACTCTCAGGACCATTGTTCAACTCGACAGAAGAATTGCAAATAACTACTCGATATACGATGACCTCGGTATGGCTCATATTGGTAGCTATGTCCAGGTGCTCCTCAAGAAGTTACTTCTAAAAATCGAGATTCATAATAATTCCTTAGTAGCCGTTATTTTTGGTAGCCTTTACGGGTCACTTACGATTTCGTAGACCTCGACATGTCCTGGAAGTCAACTTCAACGATATCAACAAGGGCTCTTCCCCGACTTCTGGATCTCCTAACCCTCAGGTGGTTCATAACTACGTCAATCCACAATCTTATCCCTCGTCCTACTAGGTAAGGATCCTATCCTCAGGATTACTCAAGAGGATCATCAGGCTTCTCCTCTATCTCAGTGTAATTCCTCTGGTTATTCTTTGGGCGAGTGTGCTATGGAAGCCCGGCTCCCGGACCGCTCGTGACTTTTTTCACTTCACCACTCGATTCTCGATTGTCGACTATAAGTTTCACTTGTTAGAGCAGTGTGAATGATGCATTAGTCTTTGAAGCGTCAGTTATTCTGTAAACTCAGTCCCTTCATTATTGATACGTCTCCTTTTTTCAGTTTAAGATTAATGCAAGGCCCAGCACTGTGTTATTACATGTAGAGAAGATAAAGACATCCTATTAAGTAGCGGAAGAATGGAGCTACTTATTGGTTTCACAATGCCTGTCTATCCGTCCGTCCCCTTCATAATTTCTGCATTTTTTGAGGTAGAAGGTTAAAATTCGTAATGTAGCTCACTGTGGGCATGAGTACCTTCACTATTTAGTTTGGTTTTGATTGGTCCACTAGGGCCGGAATTACGGGGGTGGGAGTTAGAGGGGACCAAGTGATCTATGTGGTATTTAGATATGTAAAGGAGTGAAATTCGATATGCATATTCCTCTAGGCAAAATCTACATTCCTATGAAGTTTGGGCTAAACTGTCCCAGTGGGGTCGGAGTTGTGGGGGTGGCAGTCACTTGGTCTTTAGAACTATGACAACATATGGCGTGTGATATATCATTCGATCGGAAACGATGAGAAAGGAAAAAAGATATAGTTCTTTTATACAGGGTGTTTCATAATT
>JAHWFO010000211.1:997695-1056797 GCA_023313115.1 Rhysida immarginata | reverse complement strand
GGGACGCGAAATGTTTTTATTCTGAATTAGGGGACATTAAAACCAAACAAGAAATTAATCCTACCGAGGAAAGTATAGGAAAGTAGCGGAAGCACTGAGGTCATCTATTTTTACCCTTTTATCTGCACTTTTTAAGCGCCCCCCCCCCCCATATTTTTAATCGAACAATTGATTTTCTCGAACGTAGTATTTAGAAAATGAAAAAGAGCTCTATCCTATTTTGTATCTCATCATTTCCGATCGAATGATATATTACATGCCATATGTTGCCATAGTTCTAAATACCAAGTGACTGCTACCCCCAAAACTCCGACCCTATTGGGACAATTTGGCCCAAACTTTACAGTAATGATGATCTTGTTTATAAGAATCTACATACCGAATTTCACACCTTAATGTGCATAAGTACGCGTAGACCTTTTGATCCCCTCTAATTTCCGCCCTCGAAACTCCGATCCCAGTGGGCCAATCAAAACCAAACTAAATAGTGAAGGTGCCCATGCCCATAGTAAGCTACATTCCGAATTTCAACCTTCTACCTCACAAAATGCGGAAATTATGAAGGGGACGGACGGACGGACAGACAGACGGACATTGTGAAAGCAATAAGTAGCTCCATTCTTCCGCTACTTAATAATCAATATTCATTTTCCCTCAATCTGTTCCCTTGAGTCGTTATTTGGACCTAAAGACGGGACACAAATTATGAAACACCCTGTATACATGAGTACATACTGTAAATGCGGATTAAAGGAGGGGCGGGATAAACGCTGTCCATAGAACTTATGATGATCATAAAAAAGTTTTGAACATTTTATAGATCGAAGCCGACGAAGACACCAAGACTGGTCCTCCTGGGGCTGAAAGACCTCCAGAACCAAAAATGAAGAAGCAAGCAAGATATGTCCACGAGCCAAGGATCGGAAAACCAAAGTCCGTTGTTCACTATATGAAATTTTTGTGTGCGGATCGCTGGAAGGATATTTGTGGTAAAGATGCTAGAAAACAATAATATTCTGCATGGTTTATAAACTAGTTTTGATAAATTTTAGTCTCTTTGAAATCTCTTGTTAGATTTATTATCAACCATGGCAGAAAAGTATTTTAGTTGTATGTAGTCTAATGTGTTACTAACATCAATTTTGATTCTAATTGTTTGTTTTGCGTAATTTGTCATTTGTAATTTCGTGTTTTTTCCTTCTTGCACACTTTAACTGACAGCTAACTATACAGTATGTTTCATATTTATTCGGACACTTTAAAAATTGAAGCAGTTGTCTATGGATAAAACTGGCGTTTTCAACAAGATAATGTACCAATACACAATTCAAAGGACACCAAAAAGTGGTTGGAATCACATAACGTTCGAGTTTTATCGTGACCATGCAGAAGCCCAGATATCAATCCAATCGAGAACTTGTGGGGCATTATGGCTACCCAGGTGTACAAAAATGCACGGCAATTTTCATCGTTTCTGAATTGAAGTCTGCAATTGAAGATGCCTGGTACTCTCTGGATCCTGAAACTCATTCAATCAATGCAAAACAGAGTTTTTGATGTCATCAACAAAGGGGGAGGTCACAGTGGACGTTAAATATTTTTATTACTGTTTAAACTGGTGCTAAATCGTGCCTGTCCGAATAAATGTGAAACCCTCAATTTCAATTTTTTTTCTAAGTTTTCAAGTGCTTTTTTTTTTTTAATAACGAGTTGTTTATATTTTTTGTTATATTTAGATGGCCTATAGTTCATTTGAAGCATTATCATTGTTGTAGAAATTAAATAAAGGTAAAAACCATTGACAATGTGCTATTTTTAAAGTGTCCTAATAAATTTGAAACATACTGTATATTTCGACATCACAAGGAAAAATCAGAATCAAGAACGGATGATGGGAGAAATACTTAACTACATCTTGTTAGAATGTATGCGATTTTTTAATGTTTCCTCTAAAAAATGGAACAGTTGGTAAATGTCAGGGCAAATGTAATAATAAATATTGCATTTTATATTTTTATTTTCCTTCGTTTTTTCTTTTTTCAATATAGTGATCGAGAAAATATCTTGGACTATCGTTTCGACTACCTGTTTTGGGGGAGAGGGAGGGGGAAAGAAAAGTCTTAGGTGACAGTGTCCAGGTGAGCAGTAATGATGTTCATAAAAGGGTGAGCATTGTAGGATTAAAATTAATCTGTGCATTTGTTTCTTTGCTTTTATACACAAACGCATAGGATGTCAACAGGGGTTTATGAAGAGCTCATAAATTCCTGATGACGAGTTTCTTCTACCTGTTCTTCAACGCAAAATAATAAGAAGTATCTGAGGTGCAAACAACGAGTTGAAGTTTAAAATTATGCAAATAAACTTTTTATGCAATTAATAAATTTCCTATCGATTTTAAAATAGATTATTTATTTTTATCACGTGTGAAAAAAAAATTGCTTTAGCTCATAGGATTCGCCTTATCTAACTAAAGCGTAATAATATGTCGCGTAACATTGAAAATGATGGCGCTGCGATCACTATTACTTCTGACTTTCCAACATGAAGACCAGAAAATCAACATAGCATCGCGATTTGTAACATAAATTAAAAATAAATAAATTTATATTTGTATTTATGTAAAGATAATTTAAAATTCTGCTATGTTGATCAATTCATTGTCGTATTAACCTCATTATCAAGACAATGGCAGTAAGTATTGACGAAAGATAGCATTGAGTTATTTAAAGCTTCTGAAATTGTCGGCATGTGTACCTGTCTTGTTCGATTTCGATTTTTATATAGCATTAATATTTTAAATAAATTTATAGAACGCATTTTGAGTATTTAGATTACTTACTTCAACATAAATATTATAATTTAAGTTTAAAAAATTAATGGTGTGTTTAATAATCTACTTGTGCACTGTTTCAAGATGTTGCTTCCGTGTAGATTGCTTTTAATAGCAATAAAACAATTCGGGTTGGACCAGCGTTGGACCACTCGAACCATGCAGTCCCTTGATCACCGGCGCCGGTCGACACGTGTTCACTTCCCAATCTGCTTTCCAATATTTCTTATAAAATAAATTTGATTAGACGCAATGTTGATGTAGGGTATTGATTCTTATAATATTTTTTTATTATTATAATTTTATCTATAGAATGAGTACGGCTAGAGTGTATCACTACCCTTAAAGAGTATCCCGCGTGGATGTATTCAATATTTATCACAAAATTATTTATTTGAAATACCCATTTTTTTTTTCATGAATTCAAGCCATTTACCATTTAAGTTAAACTCCTGTCATGCTTAAATTAAAAGTATCTGCGGTTTTTATAAAGCATTTCACTTTTGAGAATGGTCTAGATCTTTTCTATACTTACATTTATAAATAAAAAAAGCTGTGACTGGTTTTTTCTGTCATAGCGTTTTTCAACCTTTTTTTTTTTTTTTTTTTTTTTAATCTCAAAGTACACTTAAACTATTACTTGTGAGGCACATTTAAATTATGATGATCAAAAAGGAGTAAATAAAAAGATTATACGTTTATGATTTATTTATGAACACAGAAAACAATTTGTATTATGATATGATCACTTTGGGACTAAGCAAATTGATAACAATAATCGAAGTTGAAATAAAGAGGCATTGTGGGAACTTTCATCCATCCCTGGCAGTCTTTATTAGTGAGACGGTCTTTATACTAATTGTATAACTCAACAATAAATAAGAATATTCTATATAGTACAATAACAAATTTTTTATTTACTGTATCTTGAAAGGAAAAAAAATATTCTCAGCTTTCGTGGAGGGCAGATACATCTGCAATCGCTCCTTAGCCCACTCGTTCCCAAGGTTTCCTTCCCCCATAAAACCAACCCTCATCCTGCCGACTCAAGTCCTACGCCTAAGCTCAAAGAAACAAATGAATTCCAGTAAATTGTTGCCTAATTTCATATGAACGTCCTCCTTCAACTCGAATTTAAAACCTTTACTTCATCCCTATCAGTTCTTTTTTTTCTCTCTCTTTTCAATTGAAATTTATGTTCTGTTTACTCACACCTTGACTCACTTCCAACCTCCCTCTTTGCTTTCCCACCTTTCTATTTTTTCCTACTAAACTTGTGTCCTGAATACTAAACTTGTGTCCTATGGCCTTCCTGCCCCAAAATTGTGAATTTCCAGGTAGTATTTCTTACCATTGTTTTAATAATGTTAACCTCACCCTGATCCCTAACTACATACCATTAGGATCCTGAGGAAAATTACTGCTCCCTTTCATTTTTAGATACTCTTTTCCATCCAAATCCTAGCCCACTGCCTCCTCTTTAACTCGTCTGTGTGCCCTTGGACCCAAACTTCCCCCTGCTCTTCATCTTATTATATCAGCCTTGATGGCTCAGTGGTTGCTTGATCGATTCTGAAGCCCGAGGATGCTGGTTCGATCCTAGCCGAGGACGATGAGGATTTTTCAGGGGGAAATCCTGAGATCATGCACCTTCTTTGGAAGAAAAGTTAAGCCGTTGGTCCCATGTAGTTGTTTGCCGGCTGCACGTTAAAGAACCCTTACGAGGCAAAATTTTCGGCCCCTATAATGCCGTCCTGATTTGACCATAGTAGTTGAAAGGGACGTTAATACCAACCAAACAAATCATCTTTTTATCAACTTTATGTCCTATTAAACGTTCCCTCCTCCACCCCTGTCCATGCACATTTTTGCTTTTACTTATCTTATTTTTTATTCAACTCCTTTTTTCTTGTTTGCCTTTATTTATTTATTTATTTATTCACATTTTGTATTGCCATTATTTGCTATTCTAATTATAGCAGCCACCACTTACGTTGAACGATCTTTTTGACATGTGCAGTAAGTCATCTCATCTATATGCTTTGTCTGGATTTTACCCATGATGCACTTGTTCTACTATAGCAGGGTGTCTACAGGTCACGAAAGTCCTGAAAAAGTCACGAAATTGGAAAATGGTCACGAAAAAGTAGCGAAATTAGAAAATGGGTCACAAAAATTCCAAGTCGCAGAATTAAAATTTGCTCATGGAAAAAATCTGCTCATTCCAGTCTGGGAAAAATTCTTAAAAAGCATTTTTTTTGACGTTAAAAGTAATAAAATTAGGTCATGAAATTTTTTTTAAGAGGTCCCCCAAAAGTCACTAAAAAGTCTCTAAATTGACTTTCAGAAACTCTGTAGACACCCTGTATAGTAATGGTGGAGATATCGTTGAAGCGTGTAAAGCCTATTAAAAGTCATAATATAAAACAAATTGCATTCGAGTCGACTATTCTGCGTCATTTTTTAATTTATTAATTTATTAATTTCATTTATCTATTTAAAAGAAAAAAACGAAAATAGAAACTACATATAAATACGAAAACAATGTTTTGAAAACGAAAGCGGACGTTTCATGGAATAGCTAAGCGATTTACTTCCCGTTAACGTCTATTAGCTGGCGTTAGAAATGACATCATCCTGTCGTTCAACTTACGTGGCGGCAGCTATAGTTTGCTATTAATTATCTAATTTACTTTGTTTACTGCAGTTTTGTTATTTTCTGTTATTATTTTCATGAAAACTTTGTATGATTGGAGGTTTCATTAACCTATGGAACAGATGTCTATTGTAGCCTTCTCATTTATGGATGCAGATGATTCAGCTTCGTTTGCCTAGGATGAGGCACATAGAGCTGTGAGTAACAGCTGTGAGGATCAGTCACCTTAGAAAGTGGTCGTTCGTGATTAAAGGTGCTACCTCCATACTTTACCCGCACGGATCCCTAAAAATCTTACCTTTTAGGTTAACACCTTATCAACTAAGTTATTGTAGACTTGGAGAAATATCTTGTTGTGTTTTCTCTCTAAATATAATTTATATTTGAACATGATCATAGTCTACTCATGAGGAAGATTTTCATTGATATTTTTACATAATAAATGTAATTTAATTGTAAGAAGGCCTTGCCTTCAGATGATATGTCAGCTTTCATTAAAATAATTTCTCCATAATGTAATTTAAATCCGGGATTTTTTTTTAACATGAGCTCATTGGCCAAGGAGAGCTCGGATGCAGGCTTTCTTATCCTTAAGTCATCAGGGTTGCAAATCCAAGTTCATATCCCATTATGAGTATGGTTGTCTGTGTTTGGAAACCCAAATGGGTCCTCAAACTTTGATTCTTCCCCAGAAACATTTTACAGGGCGATTCAAAAAGTATTCCCTGGTTTCAGAAAAATTTTGTTTATTGCAGACTAATATACAAGGTGTACCAAAAGAAGCGGGACGGTCGAATATTTCGCGAAATTTACATTGGATCGAAAAACTGAAAAACACGTGTTCAATATTTTTCAAAAATCTATCGAATGACACCAAACACGACCCCCCACCCCCACCCCCGGGGGTGGAGCGGGGGTCAACTTTGAAATCTTAAATGAAAACCCCCATTTTTTATTGCAGATTCGGATTCTACGTGAAAAAGTGAACAAGTTTTAGCTGAAAATTTTTTTTTGATTCTCGATAAATGGTGCTGTAATCGCAGAAAAACAAATACAGATCAGAAGTCTGCAAACGGTCAAATTTCTCAGGACATACGCTTCGGAACACAAAATTAGTATTTTTGAAAAGGCTATCTAATGATACAGTATGACAGTCGACCGATTGATGGCGCTCTAATTGCAAAAACAATTCTTTCTCGCAAGTGAAAGTATTTCTACATCTAATATGAGGTTAACGTCTTTCGTTGATTTTGTATCTGACTTTAGTAAAAAACTACGTTTAGCATAATCCAGGAACAACGACGTGGACGTAGTAGTTTTTTGTTCCCTTCGGGGTGCTTGTTTTTAGTGAGTCCCCTTGCCTCTCACGATTGGCGCCAATAACTTTATTGTAGTAAATGCTCAAATTGTGCACCGTTTACTTCCTGCCAGTAAGCTAATCGATGGTAAACAGATTCGATGGAATTGTTTAAGTATTCTGCAGGTATTTGGGCAGCTACATCAATTATTCTCTGACGCAGTTCATCTAGATTTTGAGGTTTCGTTTTGTAAACCCGATTTTTTTAAATAACCCCACAAGAAAAAATCAAGTGGAGTTAAATTTGGTGACCTGGCAGGCCATTCGATCGGACCTCTTCATCCAATCCAACGATCAGGAAAATGTTCATCTAAATAATTACGAACGTTCCATCCGTAATGAGGTGCAGCACCATCTTGCTAAAACCAAACGTGCTCCAAGTTATCGCCAGCAATCTCCCTTATTGCTGGAATTATTTCATTTCGAAGCATGTTTTCATACCTTTGAGCAGTAAGATTACCATCGATAAAGAATGGCCCAATCAAATGATTATTTATTATTCCAGCCCAAATGTTTAATTTCTGTGGATATTGGGTTTGCTCTCTCGCATCCAATGAGGATTCTCGTCTGCCCAATACCTGCAATTATGCCGATTACAAGTACCATTCAATTGAAATGTTGCTTCATCTGAGAATACAATGTTGTAAAGAAAGTCTGGATCTTGATCTATTCTAAGCATCATGTTCTCACAAAATTCTAAATGTCGGTCGGGATCATCTTCATTTATCTCATGAACAAGTGTCATTTTGTAAGGATGCAATTTATTACTTTTCAAAATCCAGCGGACTGAAGATGTACCAATTTCTTGAGCTTGGGCAGTTCTACGAAGACTAGTGCGAGGATTTTCCGTAAATGATAATAAAACATTCAGCGCTTCTTCTTCGTTTGTTGCTGACTTTGGTCTTCCTAATTTAGCTCGATCTTTCACAGAGCCTGTAGCTTCAAATCTTCTAACCGTTCTCTCCATTCCAATTCGAAAAGTATCATTGAAAATATCTCTTGCTTCCGAGCATGACCTTTTCCTATCACCCCAGCCTACCATCATCAGTAATGATATTCTTTCTTGTTCATTAAGATGAGCCATTCTGAAAGAAAAAACACTTTTTCAAGTCAAATTTTTCTTTACAGATGAAGGTTCATCTGCTTGAATCAACTTAAGCAGTTGAACTAATGTGTCATTTAAAAAGTACCTACCAAATGGATGAAGCACAAAAAATCACAACAAAAATAGTCCACTTTTTGTTTACGCATTTATTAATAAAGAAAAGAATTTGTTTACAAGCGGAAAGAATAAGAAAGAGTAATTTGAAGGATTTTATTATGTTAATTTAAACGATGATATTTGCATTTTTGTAAAATGAAAATACGTACTATCATTGTTAGATTTTTTTTCACAAATCTTATTTTCCATGATAACAAAACCACCCATCAAGAATTAAACAATGTTACAATATTGCATTAAAATACTGTATTGAGTATGTTAATTATTTTAATTGTTTTAAATATTTTCATTGAAAAAATTGATTTCCTCTTAATTATACCCCCGGGGGCTGGGTGGGGGTGGAAATTTTTATGGTACTGAATACAGTTTTACATGTAGAATCTGAATCTGCAATAAAAAATGGGGGTTTCCATTTAAGATTTCAAAGTTGCCCCCACTCCACCCCCGGGGGTGGGCGTGGGGGGGTCGTGTTTGGTGTCATTCGATAGATTTTTGAAAAATATTGAACACGTGTTTTTCAGTTTTTCCATCCAATATAAATTTCGCGAAATATTCGACCGTCTCGCTTCTTTTGGCACACCCTGTATAAATTTTAGAGATGTGGCTTCCTCGCACAACACTTATCACTGTGGATATTGCAATTTTGCTTGAACACCAACTGTGGTTGGTGGGTTCCCTTTGCACAGACAACCGTAGCCACAAATTGTTTGTACTACTTAAAAATGCTGGTCTTTGTTGGTAGCTGTTTCTGAAATTTTGTCATCTACCGTTAGCATGTGATTTTATCAGATTTGCTTTGTGAAATTGCAGGACACAGAATGCAGTTTCTTTCCAGACACTGCAATGTTGCACATGCATTGCTCCTACCAGTCAAGTGTAGAACCAGCAATGCATGGGGCTATCTTAGTAAAATCTTGTGGACAACAGGCACAAATGTACATCCTTAATGATTATATGGCCCTTAGGATCCCTACAATGAAATCACGAGTGTAACTTGGATCCTTGATTGCCTTCGGGTGAACTTACCTACCAAAACCTACAATATTCCGTGCAACATAATTTGGAAAAAGCTGGCTTAGGGTCGCCTATTTCAAGGAAATTTTTAAAGCACAGTTTAAAATAAAATCTTTAAAACCACCAATATTGACAACATCTAAACTGCACTTGGTAAGAAGATGGGTTGTACTTAATATTATAGTTAAACCTCAAAAGGTTATAATGTGTCATTGGCTTTGCTATATTTTAATTACCCAATACTCAGTATTTAAACATTCTGCTAATTCTACTTTTATATCAAGACTGAGTTCTCCAATCGTTTTAACTACTACTTTGATTAAAGCTAACAAATGCCTTTTAAAAAATTAAACCAGAATTTGTCTAAAATGTATTAATAAAGTGATTTTTATTAGCCACAGAAAGGAAAGCAAGCTGCGAAGGGCAAGAAACAGATTTTGGAAGAAAATAAAAGTACTCTGAAGTTCTATGCTGCAGTTGCTGCTGCCACAACGGTAAAAAATAAAATTGTAATAGCGTATTTATAAACTACAAATAACATATAAATTCATTTTTTAAAGTTACTTTTATCTGTTCATATGGTGAATTAAAAAAAAATGGAAACACCAAACATATGGGCCTTGCATAATATTTTTTCAAGGCATGACTGGTTGGGACATTGCCATAACTATTATTAAATGCACAGAATTAAACTGGCCCAGTGTCATATTTGATGTGAAAATTCAACAAGTAGAAGTAATTTTGGTCTCACATGAAATGTAATCTGTTGTTGCATATTTGGCAGGTACTTAAGAAATCACTAATTTGTCATGGGAACTATTTGTGAAAATTATGGGGAGAAAAGGAAGGACGACCTCATCGAAGTACAACAATGGGTAGAACTGCAAGATGCATTGAACAAGATACATGACACTAGATTACAAGAAGAAAACATGAAAGCCAAGGAAGAATGGTGATCCTTTTCTAAAGGTCTATCACAGACATATTGTGAAACAGTCCTAAAGGGGTTTTAAGTGACAAAATCGTCTCTTGAAGATCTTGTCAAGTGACTTTAATGTTGGTGTTTCCATTTTATCTTTATTTATTTATTTATTTATTTATTTATTTATATTAACTGTAAGTAAATTTGGTTTCTTGTTTTATTTTATTTATTTCTTTTTTTTTTTTTAGATGAGTCATTTTGTTGTAAATTATTTCTTTTTCTGGGAAAGTGTTAGTTGGCTATATTGGGTAAGTTTTCCAAGTTTGCAAAGGTTCTCTTTATACTTAAAAATTCTTTTATAGTTTAAAAGTTCTATTTGATTCTCATTTCATTATATATTTTGAACTAGGTATTAATGGTGTTCGCAATTGCTATTCTCATTGCTAGTCACCAATTCATGACGTATATGGCCCGTCCAACGTTTTCAGAGACAGGACAATTAATAGATGGTGGAATTGATTTAAACATGGAGTCTGGAATTGCCGAGTAAGTCAATGAATTGCTAATAAATTGTTCGGGCAGAAATTGTTATTTGTGAATTAAATTATCAGATAGTAGAGAAAGTATACAGAAAAAGAAAATGTGATAAAGACATATGTTCAGAAATAACTTGCCTAATCATGCAGGTATTCACCATTGGTGCTTAGGACTCTATTCCATTGATTGATGAGTTTATATATTCTATCATGATTGAAATATGGCAAATGGTATGTGAAGAATTTGTCCAGGCAACATTTCACATCGTCATCTTTAATAAAGCTTTTCCCAGTAAGAAAATTGGATTAGAACAACTGTAGGTCTTATGGAGCAAGATCTTCAAAATAAGGAGGGTGAGGCAAAATTTCCCAATTCAGAAGGTGCAATATTTCTCGGGTCGTTAAGCAACATGTGGTTGAGTGTTGTCGTGGCGCAGTGCTGGGTGCTTAGTTTTAGCCATTGCAGAATGTAATCTGTCCAACAGCTCAATGTAAAAGTCTTTGTTATTGTATGGTTATGCAGTAAACTTCATAGTGGATTACACTGCAACAATCCCGCCAGTAACTGAGCACAACCTTCTTTGTCTGTGCATGTGTGACTTATCAACATTGAGGGATTTCTTCGATAATTTTTTTTTTTCAGTCTTCGTAATTTTTTTTAACATATTTTCTGTAATCTGTAATTCATTTACTAAATGTACTTCCTATTTTCCAATTTGCTACCATCATTTTTTTTTATAAAATGCATATACGAATTATTATAATTAATGATCCACAGTGATAAATGAGCATTTAAAAAAAAAAATAAAATTTTTTTTCATTCTCTTTTTTGTGTAATATTCACATATGTGACTCACTTCAACTTCTGTGACCAACCTAGGCAAAATCTTTCACATTTTCTTTCATTTTGAGCACTAGTTTTTCAGATACTTTCTTTACAAACTGATATAAACACTCAACAGTTGAAAATGTGCAAATTTCTTGGTCATCTCTTCAATTTTATTTTGTTTCCCTTTTGTATTCTTCAGCTATAGTGGAATGTTGATTTTATATTTCGCCTACAATGTTTTCCCATTTTGTGCATAATTGTTCTTTGGTATCAATAATGTTACTAATTTCTGATAAATGAATGTTGCACGTCATACATTTTTGTTTGAGGTGCCAAATGAGAGTTGTTGTTTTTTTGCATCTTACTTATTTGATGTTTTTTTTTTCTTTTTATTTGTCCTTCCGCACAGTCAGCTGATTTCAACTTTTTTTCCTGCACTTTCACATCTTTTATGCATAAGATAGTGGGGGAAGTAAGAAAGGTTCATAAGGAAAAAGTCTTAATTGGTTAGCTTTCATGTGACAAATACATCCTTGTGCAAATTAATTGAAACAAACACGTTCTCTATATTACTCATAATCCTGTATTCAAAACTAAAATGAAAAGTCAGTTTGATCATTTTTTATACTGCCTGATGCAATTATTACATTAGCAGTTACAGTATTTCATCAAATTTTAGAAAAGTGCAGATTTAATTCGAGCACTTTTCAAGATGGATGGGACACATAGGAAACAACGAAGATCGTAACTCTGCACGAACACACAGCTAAGTAGTGTCAAGAGATTGCTTCAGTGGTTTGTGTGAGTTTAGCAACTGTCAGCCGTGTCATCAAGTTGAAGCAAGAAACCGGGTCAGTTTCTCCTAAACGTAAAGGAAAATTTGGTCGTAAGAAGAAAACAACTCCTAGTGATGGCGCTTATTGCTTCAACAAAGCTAAAAGGATCCTCGCAAGATTTGAAATTGTTTGTTTCAATTTATTTGTATACAGTGTAGGTGTGCATTGTTCTTTCTGGGGTAATTGTCTCGGTCTCAAAAGGAGACTCCATGTATTTGGACTCACCGATTTTGATAAAAAAATATTCTATGAATAGCTTTCACCAAATTAAACACCCATGCAAATTTTCTCACTTTTCAAAATGTTCTGAGGAAAAAAAATTCATGAAGTTTGTTCTAATTGTCTGAAACTGTAGCATAGACTGTTGTTGTGTTCAGGTGATCTAGTGATAAAATGCAACAATTCTATTTTGCAGCTAAGGGTTTGATAATTTTTTTTTTTTTCCCCTCTTTGTAATTTTTTTTAACATATTTTCTGTAATCTGTAATTCATTTATTAAATATACTTCCGATTTTCCAATTTGCTAACATCATTTTTTTTTTATGAAATGCATATACGAATTATTATAATTAATGATCCAAAGTGATAAATGAGCATTTAAAAAAAAAAAAAAAGTTTATTTATCCACATTTAATTATTTTTATTAATTTTGCAACTTTTGGGATGACATTTAACTCTTATAAATTTTTGCACCATGTACTTACTATTATACATATATATAATTCATCATATTGATATCTATAGTTTATCAATCACCCTTCATTAACATTTTTAACTAGCACATAAGCCATCAAATTTCAAGTTCCTATTTCTAGGAGCAGAAGTTAACTATGACCTCTGTCTTCTTTTGTAGTTTTTTTTTTTTTTAAAGGTAAATATAATTTGTGACAACCTTTCAATTTATGTAAAAAAAAAATAAATAAATAAATAAATAACCTTAGCAAATCAGAAATTTTAGATTATGTTTAATTATAATAATTCATATGCATTTTATAAAAAACAATGGTGATAGCAAATTGGAAAATCAGAAATACAATCACTCACCAGTCATGGCACACCCCTCCAATCAGGTTCCCCCTATCTGTAATGAGACGGATCCCACTGCTTCCATTCTCGGAATGCAGGTGCACAGGACTCCTTGATATCACGCAATCATTGTAAGCAAAACTAGCTGCAGAAATGACAGCATTCAAAGAGCTATCTGCATTTGAACGGGGGATGATTGTTGGTGCCAGATGGATGGGTGCCTCAATATCAGATGTAGCCAACACCCTGCAATTTTCCCGCACAACCGTTGCAAGGGTCTATTGAGAGTACACCCAACGAGGGTTTTCAACCCTTGTCGGACAGCGGATGGGCCGCCCACGCCTCGCTTGATGCTAGAGGTGTTCACCGGATCACCCGGCTTGCAACTGCTAACCGATGGGCGACAACAGGCCAAATCACCATGCGGTACAACCAGGGGCATCCCACAATTGTGTCCGTGATGACAATTCGGCGAACCTTGGCAGCTACAGGGTTTGGGAGCAGGAGGCCACGATGGGTGCCACTCTTGACAGCTGCACATCATTGGCAACGCCTAGCCTGGGCCAATCAACATCGACGTTGGACCGCTGAGGACTAGCGAAGGGTTGCCTGGTCCAACGAGTCACGGTTTCAGTTGTATCGGGCCGATAGTCGTGTTCATGTCTGGCACAGGCTACACGGAGCCATGGACACCGCTTTTCAGGTGGGGACCACTCAGACAGGTGGAGGATCCATACTGGTCTGGGGTGTTTTCTCGTGGCATGCAATGGATCCATTGGTGCATCTGACATCCACTCTGCGTGCTACTTCCTACATCGATCTGCTTGGGGACCATCTGCACCCCTTCATGAACTGTTTTTACCCCGCAGGCGACGGCATCTTCCAGCAAGATAATGCACCTCCACACACGGCCCTTGTGACACGGCAGTGGCTGGAGGAACATGCTACTGACTTCAAGACAATGATTTGGCCTCCACGTTCCCCAGATTGCAATCCCATTGAACATTTGTGGGACGTCATCGAACGATCTGTCAGGTCATCACCAACACAACTGGTAAATGCAGCATCATTATGGATTGTAGTGGAGGTGGCATGCCTTGCAGTGCCTGTGGATGTGTTCGGGGACTGGTAGACTCGCTTCCATGACTGGTCGTCGCCATTATCTGGGCCAGAGGGGGCCCAACACATTATTAGCCAGGTGTGCCATGACTTTTGGTGAGTGAGTGTATATTTAGTAAATAAATTACACATTCCCTATCATGTTAAAAATTTTGAAGAGAGAGAGAGGAAAAAAAAAAGATAATCGAAGATGGGATTTGAATCTGTACCTGCAAAATAGAATTCTAGTGGTTTGCCACTAGATCGCCTGAACGCGATAAAAATCTATGCTACGATTTGGGCATTTATAAAGTATAGTCAGTTATAATCAGGGCCGGACTAATACCTTTAGGTGCCCTAAGCACTACTCACCTTTCTCAGTATAAATCCTGTTTTTCTGAGGATTCGGGGGCCCCGATTCACATGCCTAGTCTAATGGAGCCCTAAGCACGTGCTTAGTCTGCTTATGCATAAATCCAGGGCTGGTTATAATAAACTTTATGAATTTATTTCTTGGAAAATTTTGAGAAGTGCATCGAATGACTTTGCATAGGTGTTTAATTTGGCGAAAGCTACACGTATATCAAAATCGGCGAGTCCGAGTACGTGGAGTCGCCTTGTCAGTGATGGACACTTCAGTTAAGAAGTTTTAGAAGTTCAAAAGTTTTTCAGTTACTAATAAAGTAGTGACAATCAAGAGTGAAAAAAGATTTTTTTTAAATTTTCTTCCATCTCCCATAACAATTGATAATTCTCACCATAAAGTATGAATATAATATATATTTCATGTTTCCTTTTTCAAAATTTTTATAGTATTTATATTATAGTATTTATTTATTTATTTATTTATTTATTTATTTATTTATTTATTTATTTATTTAAACTTATATTTATAGTATTTATTCACATTTGTTTGAAATGTGGATTTTCTCCCTCCTCCTCGACCTCGATTTTCTCTTTTGCTGCTGGACTGATGAAAAATGTCAAACTGGGATTCAACTGTATTTTTATTTTTTTTATTTTTTTTTAAGTTTCAGTGGCTTGTGATTTTTATTCATGTCTAAATTTTGCAAATATTTTTTTTTATATAAAAATTTAAGAGAAAGTTTAAAATTCCAATTCCAAATAAGTTCGTCAGACAAAAAGTTAGCACCTTGGCAGTAGGAAATTCTAGTTTCTCTCATCTCCAACAATCCTTCCTAAATGCATGTAAGGTGAGTGCAGTGTGAACTGTTTTGGTATAGGAATGGCAAGTAACAGGGATATTGAATTGTCTGAATTAAAGTCATTCACTGATTTAAACATTGATGTTTGGCTTCCATTCCCTCCAATCATATTTGCACATGTTCTTTACCATTCACAGGTTTGCTCTTATGATTCTTATCCATAAAATAAGTTAATTGGCTTTAAATTAATTTTCAAGATATTTAATTTCCCTTGGACTTTTTATACTTTAAACTATTTTTTAAATGTAGTTTTCAGTTGTTATGGTATTACTTACAATGGAATACCAGTTTTTGTATCTCTCCATCATAGAATGATGTTGCCTCTAATGAAAACCACATGTATATGCCTTCTTTGAAAATGTCATTCTTGATTAAATATTGGCCACCAAAGAAATTTCACTTGGATTATGTCTGGACTGTAGAAGGATGATCAGTTTGATAGCTGCTCTGTGAATCCAGGTGATTTCTTGTGGCATTTTCTCCTTACACCTCAACAGGTTTTATTATCAGGTTCGTTATATTTTAAAGCTTATTGTAGATGAACCGTTATTTAGAATGGATCCTGTAATAACTGTAAAAGGATGGTGGCTATTCATACCCTGCTAAGTTCATTAAAATTCTATTACAGTCATTAATTCGTGGACTGTTTTCTTTTGTTGCACCATATGACAGTATCTTCACACACATTTACACATCTACATCCTCCTCTCTCAAAGTGGTGCTTTTGGCCACTATGCACGTCTGCCAGCGTTCATATAGCTGCTGGAAACGCCTCTGATTAATATCCTGTATGGCTGCTATTGTGGCAATGATTCTCAGTCTATGGCTTTGTTGCTAGCACTACTGATCAGATCACTGCAATTTTCACATTGGTCTTGCGTCAAGATGCGTGGAACACTGTGTTGTTGGCTAACATGCAATATGTTCAGATCATCAGTCGGAATTTTGTGACATATACCTGGCTAATCCCTAAGCTGCTGTGAGGTCGTCGACTGATTCTGATCAGTTAGGACAGATCAACGTTACAACCTCTGCGATCTTCGGTTCAGTTCACTTGTTGGCTCTTCAGTTCGCACATCATCCTCCAAACTGCTTCTTCCATCTACAGAATGTTTGTACCATTTAAACACAGCACTGCAGTCCATGTCTTCGTTACCATACACTTTTTTTTTAATCATCTGAAAGGTATCACTAGCTGATTTGTTTAATTTTTGGCAGAACTTCATTGCTCAAACTGCAACATCATCGAGTTCCACTACTGGCATTCACTTGTCTTTCAAAACGGACACCATAGTTCTTTTTTGCTCTGCACACAGACAATTAACCCTTTCTGGAATGAGAGAGGAACTTATAAGATATCAACAAGTTATGTAGCCTATGTGCCGCAGTGTATGCTATTGACACTATGTGGCTAGTTCACAAACTTAATCACTGCGTTTGATGTGGCACTTGTTTGATGTTTTTGTCTGCAAGTTTTACATTCCTTGCATTCAAGAAATGCATGCAGGCCACATTTCATAGACCGCAGTCTGATCAACTGTCTCGACCATGATAAGCACACAAAACAATGTGTTAGCATGATCTGGCTTGTTAAAGGATGAAGGAATTCAGCATACATGTGCACATTTATGACTGCAACATAGTAGCGGCAATGAATGTGAATGGAACTTACTTTCTGGATATGCCTTGTACTTAATATAGCAGTTTTCAAATTAATACAGGGGAATGACTCCCCGATTCGGGAAGCTAATAAAAACCAAACCATATAAGATATTACTAATATTTTATTACTTTTGGAAAGACAGTAAGACCCGACCCAAATGTCGTTTCGCACTTACATCATTTATAAATTTCCACCACTGTTTCGGTTTTAAGACACTTGTTTCACACTTGCGCCAAAAAAAGAAACAAAAGGGGTTCCTTCCCCTCCCCCCCCCCCCCCCCCAAAAAAAAAAAAAAAAAAAAAATTATAAAAAATGCAACAGTATTCAGTTATCATTGTGATGCTTTTAAACATTTAGAAGTTGCTATATCCAATTTTCAAGAGAATGGTCCCGACTATGAAAGCAGTTCTCATGTAAATAAAGGAATAAGAAATTTGTATCAGTGCTACAGATAATTGTACACCTAAAAAGTCAAGCTTCTGTTCAAACATCTCTAACTAGTTTTTTTTAAATAAAGATTAGTAAATTAAGGTTCTTGGATAATTTTTTTTTTCCTTATACAGGTATAAACATGCATCTGCATTATATTAATATACATGCGTTTCTCCATTTTTGGCCAGATGAAAATTCAAGTACAATTTTTTATAAGCACATGTATTCAGTTTTATTTTATTTATTTTTATTGGAAATGATGTTTCGACTTACATTCCACTTTGCGAGAACCAATTAGTGACGTAAGTCGGGGTCTAACTGTGCACATTATGCAGTTTTATCAACATGTTTTAAACAAAACATTTAAACAGCCGCATATTTCCATACAGAACACCGTGAGGATTGCTCAGTTGAAGCACTCATGGCGACCACATTTTCCGGTCCTGTTGTGTATGAGGTTGGCCAGGGGGGTATCCGTTTCAGTGCAGAACTTATTTGTCTGAAGTTTGAAACCCAAGTGTAAATGGTTTTTTAATAGGGAACGGGATCCATTAGCCAAGCACGAAGTGAATGCGAAAGGCGTGCTGCATTGTGTCGGCGATCAGCTAAAGAAAAAGCTTATTGTATACTAGAATATATGAAAACTTCATCAGTAATTGTTTTAGAGAAAATTCTGGACCAAATTTGCAAAAGAAGAACTTCACTGGCAGGACATCACAAATGGAATCACAGTTTGAGGAGATGGACTGCTTATGCAAGAGAAAAAGCACAGGATGCCCATCTGTTGACAACAAAATGATGGAAAACATTCCTGCGATTTACTTAAGAAGCCCCAGTAGGTCAGTGTATCATGGCAGCAGAGAAGTTAACATGGCATTAAGCAGCAGTGTTCCACGTGTTATAGTTCAAGCAATGCAAATATCAAATGGTTCGGAATGTGCTAAAAATAACTGACTAACCAAAATGACTAATCAAATCTGCGTGGATTTGCAAGCATAGCTGGAGGTGGATGATCTCATAAATAGACTTTTGTTCACTGACAAAGCCAATTTTCACTTATGTTGCAAAGTGAACAGGATATATGAGATTTTTGTGGCACAGAAAATCTACATGCCACACTGGAATATGAACATGATTCTCCAAAGATAAACGTTTTCTGCATCAACAATGAGTATGCACCTTCTTTTGATTTTATCTATCTCAACATGCTGTCCTAGTGGTTTCTGCCATAATTGGAAAGAGAGGTACCTGATTTTATTTTTCAGCAAGACAATGTCCTGCCATATTGGCATAAATACGTAGATGGTTACTTCAACTAGCCTCTTCTAGCATTGCTATACAGCTGGGTTGAAACGATGTTCCCTTGATGTTGCGAGGGCCCTCCCTCCCCAGATCACCCCACCTAATTCCTTGTGATTTTTTTCTTTGGATTTATGTTAAGGACAAGGTGTTTGTATCCCGAATTCCACAGACTTAAAACAGTTAAAGCAGTGAATAAGTGACACGGTCGATTAAATTGATGGGCTATGTTAATGTGGGTGTGGCAAGAACTGGACTATCATCTTGACATCTGCCTATCACAAAGGGCATCCACAGCAAACAGAGTTAATCTTTCTCATATTATTTTGGTTTTTGTAAGATAAATTTATTATAGCAGTCATTGATATGTATTTGTTTTTTTTATTTGTTTCAGTTTTCTTTATATTTTTTTAATTTTTCCCCTTTTTTTTTATTTTTTATTTATTTATTTTTTTTTTTACCCGACTTTTTAATTACCCTGTACAATGACAAAAAACGGATTGATCAAAACTCGATAAAATGTGAATAATTTTAGGAAATTTAAAGCAAACTATTTTATAGATATGCCTTTCTTTAAAAAAAAAAATGGCGTTTTTTCCCAATCCCTTTTTTATTTTTTTAAATTGCTTTAATAGCTCTAAATAGTAACTTTGTCATTTTTTCCATGTCATCATTGCGTTATATTCTTTGTTTTGGGGGAAATATTTGAGATCAAAACAAGTTGTATAGCTGAGTTTTAAAGATTCTTTTTTTATGAACTTCATGAATGCATTAAATCCATTATTTTATGTGATTATTTTATGCACTTGATGCATTGTGACCTGCAGAATTGTATTGAAATAGACATACGAGATGGTTTGGTCGTAAAGTCCTCACAATAATCATGGAAGCCGTGAAAAGACAATGGTAGCATGTATCCACATTCCTGCAAAAACACCCAAACCAATTTATTCAGTGTTGTATATTTTGTGCGTTCACTACCAATCCACCAAAACTAAATTGGCATTGAGAAAATGAAGGTGTAGGGGGAGGTGGGGAGAAGAACACATTTGCAGAGGGAAACTAATCATTGTTTTGCTGCACTTGATCAAGGGTATCTTCCAGTATGATAAGGACTTTATAATGATCCTCATATGATAGATTACAAGATGAATCTTAACAAAAGCTGTGCTAACTTGTGCGCCATAGTAATTTAGTAATACAGTGCAGGATTATTCACAAGTCCGTGAAACATTTCAAAAATTCATAACAAATAAAGTAAGCAATGGGTCATAGTAAATCTTATGGGAATAGAGAGGTAATTCTCCAAGTTTTTTTAAAAAAATACCTTGCACATAGTTGCCATAGTTTGCAGTTAGGAGGTAGCAATAGCAAATATGGCGTTGGGATAAGATGCAAAGGAAAAGAAGATGCTAAGTTAATGGGATGCCACCCCGATTCCCGGATTCTATTTCTTGTAGGGGTTCGTCAAGGAGATTGTCTTTGTGCCTCCGTTTCCTGGTAACCTACTGGATCTTCGCAATTGTATCATTGGAGTGGTGCATTAACACAGTATCTTCTTCTTCTTCTTGTTTGCATCCTATCCTGAACACCATATTTGCTACTGCTATCTACTAACAACAAACTATGGCAACTATGCACGTGGGATTTTTTTTTTTTTTTTAAATTGGAGAATTTACCTTTCTAAGGCTGTAAGATTTACTATGATCCATTGCTTAGTTTACTTAAGAATTTTTGAAATGTTTCACGAACTTATGAATAACCCTGTATTTGGATTTAGTTTCACTTAAAACAGGTGGAAAGAAACCTTTACTTTCCCCAATTGTCAAGGATAATTTACTTTTTTTTTGTATAATTTTTCCTTTTGCATTGCAGGCATGTCAAGGATCTAATAATTCTCACTTCAGGCTGTCAAATTTTATCCTTGCTTTCAACATATTTTTGGCTTTTATGGTTTCTGGTAAGTCTTTTCTTATTAATCAGGAAATAAATGTTTGTCGTGTATTTATTTGATGATTAACCTGTAATTTTATTTCTTCAGGCACCAGGACGAGCATTTTATTTGCTGTGGGTTAATATTTTAGGACCGTGGTTTTTCCAACCACCTCCAGAAGTTGATGAAAAAAAGCAGAGAAAATTAGAAAGAAGAGCTCAGAAAAGGTTTCAATAAAAGACAATTATTAAAATTTGAGATGGTTCACAACTAATTTGAGGAAATTGAAATAAAACTCATTTCATGTTTCTGTAATCATTTTTGTTAACCATTCCTATTCCATTTTACTTCCTAATGTCTTGTTCATTCCTTATCTTCAAAACCCATTCAATTTGGTTGATGAAAAGTTTATACCAGTTTGGTAATAAAGGGTATCTTGTTATTGCATTCTCTTTCAGATTGTTTTCCTTTAATAAAATGAAACGATTATTTCTGCACTATTTTTGCAAAATTTTCAAAGATCTACTAGGAGGCAGCAGTTCCTATAATAATGTGCTTTTGCAAACCATGGATGAGTTGGTAAACATCATTTGTACCCCATATAATATAGATGCATGATTTATCAAACTTTAATAGGATCCAAAAGTAAGGATATAGCGTGTTTGTGCGTGTACTTT
Organism: Rhysida immarginata; assembly: GCA_023313115.1. NCBI lineage: Eukaryota > Metazoa > Arthropoda > Chilopoda > Scolopendromorpha > Scolopendridae > Rhysida > Rhysida immarginata. Next base: position 1,035,237 of record JAHWFO010000211.1, on the reverse strand, counting down.
AGGTGATGGTTGACCTGACTCCACAAAACGATTAGTTGTCGAGGATGGATAATTTATTGAACAACTGAAAGGTTACGATACAGTATTATAAACATTTTTAGGAAAGAAACATTTCATGATTAATAAAATTCAATCAATGCAGGAGTTCGTTGATGCTGAGATCGTTCTGGAACAAAAGGAATGGGAGCTGGTGAGGCGGTGCTGTAGTCGACCGTGATCATTCCTAGAGTCTGTCTGTTCAGGTGATCAGAAAATCCTGGTCCTGGTTTCGTCATCATTCCCAGGATGCCACTTGTGTGTCTAGTGGCCTCTGGTGAAGCTGCTTGCTTCACCGCCGTCTAGTGTTGACATGCGGAAGGTGTCAGTGTTTCTCGCCATAGTACCCCCCCCCCCCCCCAATGCCGGGGGCACAGCACGTCACAAGTATCTGGGATTGAAACGTGCCTGCCGGATCAGGTGGTGGTGCGGGTGATGGGGTTGCATGGGGCTGCAGCTGGCTGGCTGGCCTGATGCGGTGTAGTTGTCATTGTTGCTGTAGCGCCGGCGATGGGGTTGACTGGAGCTGCAACTGGCTGTTTGGTGTGGGACGATGTAGTCGTCGTCTTGGCTGCAGAGTCGGTGGTGGCGGTGTCGATCCAGATGTAGGTGGGTTTTAGGTGGTCCATGTGAAATTTGGTGGCGTCCTGCGCGAGGCTTGTGATGGCGAATTGTGTCTCTACCTGCGCAAACGACAACTGGGTTTTTTTTTGTCCAGAAGGGTGGCGACTTGATGGCTATGGGGGCTACAAGAGGGGATGCTGGCTCTGTATCGTCACTGGCCATATTGCTTTGACAGAACGATGGTCTGGCTTTGGGAATCGCGTGTTGGCTATTCTGTGGGGGTTTCACCCTGGAAAACAGGGACTCGTGCCTTTGCCACGTGTATCAATGGAAATCTGCACAACCTCTTTTTCCGTTGTTGCCGTGGTCGAGGGCTGGTTGTTTTCTTTTTGCAGGCTCTCGCTCCCTTGATCGCCTGGTGGTTGCAGTTTCTGTTGGTGGTTCCATCGATTCCGCTGTGTCGAACTCGTGGTTCACGTCCGGGTCACCAGTTGTAGCGTGTTTGTGCGTGTACTTTTGGTGATGGTTGATCCGACTCCATAAAACGATTTGTTGTTGACTAAAAGGTTCTGATATAGTATTATAAACATTTTTAGGAAAGAAAGATTTCATGATTAATAAAATTCAATCAATGCTAGAGTTCGTTGATGCTGAGATCGTTCTGGAACAAAAGGAATGGGAGCTGGTGAGGCGGTGCTGTAGACGACCGTGATCATTCCTAGAGTCCGTCTGTTCAGGTGATCGGAAAATCCTGATCCTTGTCTCGTCATCATTCCCAGGATGCCACTCGTGTGTCTAGTGGCCTCAGGTGGCCGTCTGGTGAAGCTGCTTGCTTCACTGCCGTCTATTGGTGACACGTGGAAGGTGTCTGCGTTTCTCGCCATAAAAGATATGAAAAAAAAAATTGTAAACTATAGGAATACCTCAATTATCGCATTTTGATTTATTTTATTTAGGTATATACAAAAATTTGATACAAAAATTTTAACTATTCTGCTATAAATTCAAATTACGGTAGTCGCGATGTATTGCCCATTACATATGCAACCAGAATTAGCCTACAAGTCGCCACTCTCCAGTACGCTCTCTTGTAGCGCTTAAGGGTGATTTCAAGTCTATAGGGAGTGCAAGTGACTACGTCACAGCTGACGTCATTTGCGCGATGAACGGGCCGAGAGCCTAGGAAATGGGATCGCTGGTTCCAAACATTGGAACCATGCAATATACGTACTAGTAACGTTGAAACGGGCGGCCAGTAAAAATGACATCTCTTAAATTATTATGTTAATTTGTGTAATTGATACTATTATTAAGACATTTAATCCCATGATATAATTTATACATTAATATTAGAACGCTTTTTAATCACTTTTAATCACTTAGCAAAAGAATGCCATCGTTCGCGGATCTTTCTTTCTTTGGGAAAACGATAGATGTCTAAATCGCTGTTTTGGCTCCTTCTTGAGCAGTGAGGAACTAAACAATTTCACATCTTAAATGTGTTATAAACACTGGGCTTATACAAAGCGATTTTATTCCATCCCTACGTTGGAACCATGTTAAATCCCGAAGCGAGAAGACTTGTTTGGAACCAAATCGAGTCACGTGACTGAAGAATTCCAAGGACTGACGTCACACTTGCACTCCCTATAGTTCTCATGAAGAAACTTGGTGATCAGCTTAGGACAGGGAACTCAAACGTTTCACCACATAGGTACTTCAGTATTTTTCAGCAGGCTGTAGTAAAAAAAAATGTTCATATTTTCATCACAAATGATAAAACTATAAATGTGAATGTTATACTTTTACGTTTTATATTATTATTTTAAAAACTTATTAAACTTGAAGTTCCATGGGCCGGATAAAATCTCATTGCGGGCCATACTTTGAACCCTGGCTTAGAAGTTAAGTTGTATGTTATGAGGCAAGCATAACCAAAGCCGAAATTGCAACAGAATGCAGCCTAAATGAATCAACTGTGCCATGTTTTAGACCACGCTACCAACTACGATAAAGTGCATCGACCTCGTCTGAGTTCCCCTAAGAAAAACAAAAGTCATCTTGTAATTGAAATGAAAACGCTAATTATCAGTATGGATATAAGATTATAACCAAAAGAGAATTTCTCTTAGTCAAATGACTATATAAACAAAAGCATTGAATATAATTGGAAAGCAAAAACGATTTGACGTCAATAGTGGAAGAAATGCGAGTTCTACTACTCTACAAATTCAGGGTGGTTTGATCAGTTCAAAATGCTTGTAAAATTTAATTAACATCCTTTGAAAAATTCTTGTCAGTGGTCACCCATTATACATGCATTATTTATCCCGATTATTGTAGTATTTTTCGTGGCAACTGCGATAATTGAACTATTCTAATATATTGTGATTAAATGATAAATTATATATTGTAGAACTCAAAACAGAAGATGCAGCAAGAGATGAAGTGGTTGCTATGCAAAATAATGAATTGGGAAGCATAATGCAAATTAGTAAGATAAAACTGCTGTAGACAAACTTTCCTGTTCTTTGCAGAAATCAGATATTATTTTTTTTTAAATAAGTATTGCAACTGCTTCAGTTCCCGATGTGTGGTTTTGCTAGTTATGGGTTCTGCTTCTCTTTTAAAAATCATTTGTTAATTGCTATGCAGTGGATGCCCTGTTTCTCTATACAAGTTGTTTTCAATGACAACAGCCTCACTCATGATTGATTGTTTTTTAGCCACAGTTAGTTTTTTTTTGGCAATTGTCTCAATCAGCTAGACGAGTTCTTGTTCGAAGCTAGGTGGTCCATCTTTTTCCCAATGTGATAAAATTCTTTGATCCAAATTCTTGAATCCCATGACCTCAAACGATTTTGCATTAAAACGGATTAAAAATGTAAACAGTTTCATTCACGTTTCTAATTCATTGACCATGTGTCTGCGCATGGAGAAAAGGATATCCACTGTAGAACAGTTGACTAATCTAGGCTGTTCCCGACACACATCTGGCAGAATTATGCTCTGGAAATTGAACCAAATCCAAATTGGCAATCTAAACCAGGTGGAAAGAACAGGAAAGAACCCCCTCCCGATTTCTGCAAAGAACAGGAAAGGTGGTCTATAGTGGTGGCTGCAGTACTAATAAGACTGGATAAAGGTTATGTGATTTGACGAATCACGGTATAGTTTGTTTTGTACTGATGGTAGAGAGAGGGTTTGGCAGGAGCCCTATGAAGTAATGGATCCAGTGTATCTTGAGAGAACTCTGGTTCCTTGTGGTGTCATGTTCTGAAGTTTCTGCTGGTATGGAACCAGTCCCTGTTGGTATTCATGGAAGATGGAGTGCGATCCATGGACTTCTGAAAATTGTTGTCAACTAAATTGAATGCTGCATTTTTATCTTATGTATGACTTCTTCATGGATGACAATTTTATTGTTCACGTGCACGGTTGGTTTAGTGACACGAAGATAATTCCGACATTTATCCTGGTCACTCCAGAGCTCAAATCTCCCCATAAGAGTGAATGGAGATGTTGGAACGACGTATCCGACAGCAAATCCTCTGCCAACAAATCTGTGAGAATAAGAGAATGTCGGACGAATGCCTGATTTTCTGTTGATTACATTATTTTATTGACTCTGCCAATTCGCATACATGCTATAACTCCAGCCAAAAAAGGTCTAAAAAATGTTAAACATGTTTCTAATTTCTTGGCCAGTGTGTGGACGAAACATGTTTCTAATTTCTTGGCCAGTGTGTGGACGAAACATGTTTCTAATTTCTTGGCCAGTGTGTGGACGACAATTGACAGATTGTTCTGCAACCATTTCAAACTCAACTGAGCACACTGAATTGTAAGGAATTGATATAAATAGCAATATGGTAACACCTAAACCACTGATTTCGAAGCATAACAGGGAAATTCGTCTTTGATGCAAGGAACCACTTCATTAGACAATTGGAGAAGTCGTATGGTCAGACGAGTCATGTTACACCCGGTTTCGTAGAGTCGGTCGGCATGGGGTTTAGTGGTGGCCTTAAAGTCCAAGTCTCAAGAGCAGTTACCACTGTCTGAGGTATGTTTTACTCGTATGGTTTCACTGGTCAGGTGAATTCGAAAATTTACCTAAATAGCAGATCTAGCAGATTTTGCAATATTACATTTCTATTCAGGAAGAGTTCGGTTCTTGTATTTCCCATCATACACAAAATGTTCAGGAGTGGTTCCAGCAACATCACAGCTACTAACAGTATCTTTCGTGATTTCCATCAGAATCCAGATTTGAATGCTGTAGAGAAAGTATGGGATATGTTGGAAAAGTGATTCGAAGTCATCAACTTCCCGTCTCATCTGAGCGATTTGAATTGGGGGTCTGAAGTGATTCCTTGTTTCGATATACAATTCTGAGCTTCCAACAGCAAATATGAATGAATGTGGTGAATGGGAGAAATCAACAAACATTCTTAGGTTAAAGAATTGCTATATTCTTTTCTGAGGTGGTTTGGAAAATCACAGGAGTTGCTCGAAGTTGCGACCGCCAACTTAACAAGACAACTCAAAGCGTCATTTCATCAATGATTGAACATCTGCTGCTACTGCAATTTCTGCAGCAAGATCCTCTATGGGCGTCTTATACGCTACGTTGCGCAAACGTTCCCAGAAAAAGAAGTCCAGAGGTGTCATATCGGACGATCTTGGCGGCCGAGCAACTGGGCCTCCTCATCCTATCCACCTAAACCGTATGTAGCATTCAGATGCTCCCGAACCGCACGGGTGAAATGCTGGTGCCTCATTCATGCTGGAACATAAAAGTTTGCTTTACATCCAACGGCACATTCAGAGCATCAGAAGATATCAGTCTGCTACTTTAACAGCTCTGAAAAACGATTATCATGGCAAGCCATCAAAAAAAGAGGGGTAAAAAAGCTACGAGAATACACTGAGTGAGCATATTATTATCTCTAGCAGTTCAAGAAGGGTTTCCTTCAAGAACACCTGCTATGTCATCTTGTCCACCTCATCACCTCATCCTCATCGGCAAACAGAACAATTGAAGGGAATAAGTCTGCAGACCCACGTAATGAGGATAATCAGCAGCGTTCAGTCCCTGCACCCGCTGTTAGTGGAAAGGATTCCTAGTTCCAGACAAGGCTATGATGCATTCCAATTTGTGGAGGCAGTAACGCTTGTGCTTGTTGCTGGGTTATTTTGAATTCGCAGCAGAATGTCTTCCTCAGTTTCAGGTGTTCGTCTAGTTCGACGTCGGCCTGTATCATTGAAAGGAATCGTTGTCTCTGAGACATTGATGTAAACGTGTAAAAGTGTGTTGGTGTGGCAAGCACCGATTAGGAAAGCGTTCCTGGCAGAGGCAAATCAAGCGAGTGGCGGACTTGGCGGCCGCCAGAGGCCCTGAGTTGGGAGGGGGTCCGTATTCGGAGAAGAAAAAGATTACTATTCATAGTTTAAAAATTTAATATAATAAAACCTCGGAGGTTTCCCCTATTCTTAAATTTTAACATTTTCTATGCTTAATGGCCCCGGCTTTTTCTTTTTTTGCTAGAATATAAACATCGAAGAGTGCAAAATTTTAATGGTATCGAGGGTGGGGGACGATGTTTACAAGTACACAAATGTGTACCCAAAATCCGCCATTGGCGTTAGCACGAAACTTAGTCTTTGGTCGAGAGACAAAAGCCGTCAAGGATTTCAGCTACCGTCAGTACTCTGATAGATTTCGTCACCTCAACATGTGCTCGCTTCGCGTGTGGCCTTAATCAAAAAAATTAGTTTCTGAAATCTCTGTATTTCGTCTGTTTGTCAGTTCCCGTTAATAGTAGGTTAGGATACGTTAGATTAGGTTATTTGCGCGATTTGTGATTGATTTTTTCGACTTAAAATTTTTTAAAGTACTCCAAAAGTAATGCATTGCATTCCTTTTTAAGGCACGAAAAAATATTGACTTCATATGGACTTCATATCAGCGTAAGAAGAAGTTGATACTGGTGTCCGATCCAAAAATAAAAGTTTTGAGAAAGCCCCTTATCGTTTTGTTTATTTTTGAGAGCAACTGAAATTCAACTCATTCTATCGGTGATATCTTTCTCAATTTTCATGATATTTGCTTGGGCCTTTTATAGGAGTAGCTCTACACATTTCGCTAATAAATTATGCAAAAGACAATTTGGTAACGCATGCGCAGTTAAACATTATTTAGTAAAAATGCTCATATTTCATCAAATATTTAATATTTTTCTATTCTGATTGCAGGATGTTGTCTGTACTGTGGAATGTCAATTTTCCTGAAAATGGCATTGCATTGTGTTGAAAACCCTGCATGTTATAAATAAAAAAACTTACGAAAGCATTTCGATTTTTTTAAAGAAACCTTGATATCTCCATGACTATACGAGCTATTCTCATACAAATGAATACAGAAAAGTAAAAGAAGCCTCTTAAGCATATGCTACAGCTACAATGCATTTCAAGCATTATTTTTTACAGGGTGATCCCAAACATTATTTTTTGTTTAATTCGTTACTGGTCCCCTATTTGCCTTCGGGAGAAAACCTTCGCTAAAATATATGATGTGTAACATCCTTTTTACACCCCTGAAATTTCAGGATAATTCGTCAAGTATTTTTCTAGATATTCAACAAAACGTCTAAAATCGAAAGTGTCCGATTACTTTCTTCCAATCAGTGTATTTAGTTAAGAAGGTTCACTAGAAACTGTGGATATAATAACCTAAAATAAAAATAAGAAAACACTTTATCATAAGAATTATTTAATATACGTATGTACATTTCGATTACATACATTAATTAACGAAGTAGTATAATATGTTGTTTATTAATGAATGATTTTATACTCATTTATAAATGGAGAAGATAAAATAATAAATAATAAGAATAAATAATAACAAGTTCACCAATGAGAGTTTTTGAAGAGAACTGAAGACTTGTAAAGGGCGTAATTACAGATACAGAATCGACAATCGACAATCGAACAGTGCAGGGAAAACGAAACGAGCGTCCGAAAGCAACGCTTTCACTGCCGTACTCGTCCAGAAAGTAACCAGGGGAAATACACTGAACTAGACAAGAAGCCAGATGAAACCTAGTTAAGTAATCCAGATGATAAGATGAAGTCCTTTCCTATCAGGACGATAGGGTTGATTGTTGATTGACGAGGGACAAGGGACACGATGAGCTAGCAGATCCAATATTCGGGAAGCATAGCCTTTTGGATGTCGTCGAAATTGATGTCCAGGATGTGACGAGGCCTGCGATGCCTGAGGAAACTTCTAAAAGTGAGCGGATGCTCAAGAATACCTGCAACCAGAGGATTGGGATGGTCCTTCATCTTTGGAAGCAGCTTTTTCAGCAACTCCTGGACGTAATTTCCAATGGGAGGTATATCAAAATCGTCGGCAATAGACGTATTTGTTGCAACTCTCTTGTCAAATTGGGCAATGATCCTCAAGGTAACTTTTTGGAAGGTTAGAGGTCGTTTCCATCTGGACTCACACATTGCCCAGGCAGGCATACCATCTGCATAGCTATAGTTTGCAGTCCAATCCAAGCCCGCTGTTTCGCCCCAGAAGAGCTAGCAGACTGAATTTTGCCTTCTTTGCCTTGTTGGTGGCGTAGAGACATGATTGCCCCAATTTAGCTTGACATCTATTACCACTCCGAGTTATTTGTAATGTTTTACCCATTCGAGCTCTTTACCAAAAAAGGAAGAGAGGACTCGGGGATTTTCGAAGTTTCTTCTTAATGAACATCGCTTTGCATTTGTCAACATTTAGATTGAGTCTCCACTTAGCAAACCATTTCTCGCACAGATGGAAAGCAATTTGCAACCGAGATATGACGTGAGTAGTCAGTAGTCATGATGGACGCGTCGTCAGCGAACAGATATAGCTTACACTTTGTAAAGGTTGGGAAGTCATGGATGAAAAAGTTGAACACTGCAGGGCCCAGGACAGAGCCCTGGGGAACACCAGCCTTGACGTCACAAGGGTCAGACATGGAGCAGCCAACCTTAACACGAAATATCCTGTTCGACAGAAAGGATCTAATCAAGGCAATAAGATCGTCCGGAAATCCACAAATAATCATTTTGTTTATCAGGCCTTTGTGCCAAACCTGATCAAAAGCTTTTTGGACATCCATAAACACAAGACCACCATATTTAGCACAGTTAAGAGGAGTGTTTAGATCTGCAACAAGCCTCCAGATCTGGAGTTGGGAGGAGTGACCTGGGCGAAAGCCGAATTGTGTGGCAAAACTGTTAGCCACACAGAAATCGTTAAACCTCTTAAGAATGACGCGTTCAAAGACTTTTGACAGCAAGCTTATGGGCCTATAGCTGACAGGTTGAGCAGGGTTAAGACCAGGTTTTAGTATGGTAACGATAACAGACTCTTTCCACTTGAGAGGAAAGTAACCATGTTTCCAGCAGTCATATATGGCCCTGGTAATAGTCGAGACAACATTAGGAGGCAATTACTTGAGAGTACTATTTGTGATTTCCTGGTTTTAAAGTGCTTGATGACATCGGAGATTTCGTGAACACCAATAATGTCCTCACAGGTAGAAAGACGATGAGTGAGCTCATAAGCGATACATCCATTGTTGATAAAACGAACATTTGGGAAATTATCCGGGTTATCCTCACTAGGAGTGGGAAATTGTTTTACCAGGGAGTCGGCGATCAGCTGAACTTATCTTGATCACTAGTGATAGCATTGCCATCTGTGGTATGCTCGGCGGCAAGTTGATGAGTCTGTTTCCTTTTAGAACCCTTACAGTACCCCAGAGCGAGTTGTCCTGGATTGACAGGGACTTTAGCTTTTCGCTCCATCTTTGATTACAGTAAAGCTTTAACCTCTTCCTGGACCTTGCGAGGTAGCCTGTTGTATTTCGTCGTGAAGAAGGGAAGTCGCTTACGCTGCCATAACCTGCTATAGTATGAGACGCCTGATGTAAGTAGGGAGGTCGAGATGTTCAGGACGCTTTCGATCAGCAGTGGAGGCACTGGAAGTTGTAGCATCATTGATAACACGAGTAATAGAAGTGATGTTTGTATTGATATCCACGTTGTCAATAACCTCCTTATATGGAATGTTATTTTCTCTAAGGAGTTTCCAGTCTTGCTTTGAGTGAAGCCCAATCTTCACATCGATGTTTAAGCCCTCAAAGATAAGCATCACTAGACGGTGGTCAGAGGATAAGTAGGGCTTGAAAAACCCTTTGAGAACTACAATGTCCAGCACGTCGCTGACAGGAGAGTGGCCGCAGTAGTATGTGTCATCAAAGGGGCCCAGCAACGAAGGTGTCAATCTCCTTTAGGTATATCCATAGAGGATATTGCCATTTTGGTTGGAGCATTTGGAATTCCACGCAGGGTGCTTAGCATAAAAGTCTCCCGTCATAACCACTGGAACGGGCCCAGACAGTAGTAGCTCATCTAGCTCGCATGGCCCAAGCTTGTGCCTAGGTGAATTATACAGAGAGGTGAATTTAATTTCGCCTGCATCAGCGTCATTTATCATCACGGAAACAGTTTCCATTCCTACATAATTCGGAATGACAGTCTCACGATGATCAATGCCATCCTTGACAATGATAGCTGCTCCACCAAATACTTGATTGGCGTTGTTACTCAGAGGTCGATCCTTTCGATAAACATGATAACCAGGCAAGTTGAAAGCTTGAGTTGATTTCAGGTGCGTCTCACACGTGAAAGCGATGTCGATAGTCCAATTTATGAGGAAATTGTAATATTCGATGCGCTTCCGATAGATTTCCCTGGCATTCCATATATTGCAACGAAGCTTTCCGTGGGTAATTGTTCTATAGTGGTGTCTGTCCATGGTCAGTTCTTAATTTCGTGGGACGCAACCTGTGGCAGTACGTTGCCACTTTCCTTGAAAAGGTTTAGAAGGTTACCCAGACTCCTATAAATGCTGCGCAATTGGATTGGATCGACCGCATCTGAATGAAAAGAGCTGGATGTGACCGAAGCATAGGCTCTGCCATTATCCACTTTGATGCTTATGATCCTTTTGACTTTGGAATATTTCGGACACTTTGTGTAACTTGAAGTATGCTGACCATCACAATGGTTACATTTAGGGGGGGGGGTCTTTATCCTTAACGTTTGTATAATTCCTCGACTGATGGTTGCCTGCGCACTTAGTGCATCGAGGCGATTCGATGAATCCTTGGGAGATGTGACAGATACAGAAATCGACAATCGCACAGTGTAGTGTATCGGTATTCGTGTGGAACTTGAAGCATAGCTTCCATAATCTCACCCTTCATATCATATTCCAAGGGAAATACACTGAACTAGAAAAGAAGCCTGATGTACCCACAAAGGTCATCCAAAGTATGAAAGAAAATTGCCTCCTCTTGGTGGAGGAAAATTTGATTGACGATTGTCTGAAGTAGGAGTATATTACATAGTAAGCCACAGAAAAAACGAAAGAATTTATGAAACCCAGTAATCTGGGAAGATGACATTATCAATGTCATCAAAATTGACATCAAGGATATGTCTTGGATTACGATTCCTTTTTCTATGTAGAGAATGTTTTAGAATGCCAGAGACTAGATCATTATCATGATTTGCCATAATAGGCAGCACGGTTTTCATGAGCTCTTGAACATATTTCCCGACATGGGTCATATCGAAATCATTATGAATGGAGTAATTGCGAGCAATTCTCCTATCTAATTGTGCAATAGTCCTTAGGGTAATGTTCTGGAAAGTTTGGAGTTCCTTCCATCTTGTCTTGCAAATCGTAGCCCAGACGGGCATGCCATATAGCAAGATGACACGAACAATTATTTTGTATAACAGTAGTTTGTTATCAACACTGAGGGCACTGTTACGACCCAACAGAGCAATTAAGCTGAACTTTGCTTTTTTGGCCTTGTTCATCGCATAAGTCATATGCATATTCCATGATAGTTTTGAATCAATAACAACGCCAAGGTATCTATAATTATCAACCCATTCCAAGTATTTGCCATATAACTTTAAGGAGTCAAGATTTCTCTTTTTCTTCTTAGTGATAAACATTGCTTTGCATTTGTCTACATTCAGTTTTAATCGCCACTTGCTAAACCAGATTTCACATTCTTTAAGGGCTTTCTGCAAACGAGATACAACAACACTAGGCTGGCGTGCCCATGTCAGTATAGCAGCATCATCCGCATAAAAATATAGCTTGCAGTAAGAGATTTCAGGGAAGTCACGCATATAGTAATTGAACAGATATAGAAAGGGGGAAGGGGTTTTTTATAAGCATAAAGAGCCAATAAACGTAGTTTGCGACTATTGGAGTTATTTATAGAAGACGAGCCAATCCTAGACGTCCATCGGGCCTCTATCCTGGTTAAGCAATTCATTGATTGGTGTTTGGGCGATCTCTAAACATTCAAAGAGATTGAGAAGTTTAGGCTGATTCATCATATGCAAGATCCTGTAGGAAATTTTGTCACAGTTATGTCCTGTTTTAAGAATATGGTCTGCGAAGCTAGAATTATTGGTATTACCATTTCTTATACAGGAGAAATGATCCTTGATCCGCGTGCTTATTCGTCTTAAACTCTGACCAATGTAGCGTTTTGGGCACGAATTACAAGTGATTTCGTATATTCCACTTCGGTCACACTTAGTATATTCCACTTCGGAAAATGAAGCTATAAACGAAGACCTATTTCATGGCAGACAAGGTGAGAAGAATTGCACATGCCTATCCTTATTTAGTTATTCAATTAACTCCCAATACGTCAAATTGAGCGAGCTAGAAACAGAAGCCTATCATATACACATGAGTCTAGGCTCTCTCACCACCTCCTGGGAAAAATCCACAGGGAAAAACAGGGAAAAAATACCGACAAGTGAAGAAGAAATTGGGCGCCGTACAAACAGGACCACCGGTGAAGGAAAAAAAATGCTGATATGGAAAACAATAGTTATAATAATATCATCAATCGTGCCAACATTAAATTAGCAGATGAGGAGCTGAAGTTATTAAAAAGAAGGAATGAAATACGCAGTACCAGATAGGAATAACGACGTAAAAAGTTTGATCACCGCCCTCCTCAACGACCAACCAAGTCTCAATAATCAACAGAATACAGATTTCCGTAACCTATGCAGGAAGCAACTTGAATACAACCTACCGAATACAAGTGTTCCCAACCTGAAAACGAAGTGAGGAAAATTTTCCGGAAATTGAAAGCTAATAATTGTGTATACCTTAAAGATGATAAGTAAAACAATCTCGTGATTTTGGACCAAACAGAATATATCGACAGTGTCCAAGCTCTATTAGATGACGGCCCGTACAAAAAACTGGATAAGGACCCTTTGCTTGATCTCATTAGGAAAACTAAGCCGTGCATCACCAAATGTAAGTTTTTGTTCAAAGACATTCCATCTTACCGGCTAATTCCTAAGAATCCTATACCACTGTCATGTATAGAAGAGTATTGCGCAGTGGAATTTTAAGAATACTAATGCAGACAACAGAGTATATCTTTTGGGTTTAACATGTTTATTAAAAGAAAACAAAAAGGTGGTAAATACGAAACAAACACTAAGATGAGGGCTACGATCTTGCTTATGCGCAAGAAACGCCTATGGCCTTAGCCTTGCCCAAACGGCGGAATAAATTCCCGTTTTACAATCTATCTGATTATTGCAAATAAATACAGTAAGTAACGGACCTTATGCCACTCACGTCCTTATCGACGTTAAAATAAAGCATGGATAACATTGGCCCATCTAAGGAATGGTCCTCAGATTTACAAATGATCCACGTAATGGGACTGAGCTATTACGCTCGCCCCCTCTCAAGAATTAAGAGATTATACAGCAATTTCAAGCTATTAAGAGAATAGTAAAAAAGACATCACAAAATAACATAGGTAATATATAATACGAGGCCTTTCGGTCATTTTATTTACAAAGACCTTCTTCAGGTTAAAAGCTATCGGAAAGTAGAGAATGGAAAGTAGCAGAATTCAAACTGTGACCATACGCACTGTAAAATTACTGAAGAAGTACTTGGATAGCGGTACAACCATGGTCTTTCTATCCCCTGGTCTGTGCACGGCTATTGTTCTCTAGGTTAAAGTTTGGTCCGTAGACAATATTGTCCGCCAGATGGCGATAGCTGCGACTCTTCAGTAGACTCTTAAGTAATTCTCCTTTACATAACGTGTAAGGATTGAAATTAAAGGAAATAAATTTAAAGTAATATACGTTTGATGAGTTCACAAATTTTAGTAAATATGTAAATAATGATTGAAATTTGAAATGTTGTCCAGTTATTTGAAGAAAGGCTGATTTTCATTTGTAGATCCAATTCATATAATAACTTGTCAACATCTCACATTTCTTCTTCTTTTCAGCCTAAACGAATTTAATCGTGTGACTGATAAGTAGATAAAGAAAATAAGCTTTTATTAATAACGGAAAAATACAAATGTCCATCCCCTAGGCGGGACTCGAACACGCGACCAAGCGACTCAGAAGTCAGCATGCTAGCCTCTTCGCCACTTAAGCAGTCTACATTTCATGTTTCAACCACTTGGTGAATTCTTAAACAGATGCATTTTTTAAAGTTTATTTTATTTACTTTCCATCATTATAAATTATGTAAAGGAGTATTACCTCAATAAAACCTCAAAAAATAAAATGTAAATAAAAATTTATTGATAATAAATTTAATCAATGCTACAAAACTCTAATAATGTTATTACCATTCAACAAATAATTATTTAAAAGATTTAAAATTTTTATCAATTTAATGTTAATATATTTATAGTTACTGAATTATACTATTGTTTCTGAAAATTATTAATGTGTTTAAGGAAGAAAAAATAATTTTTTCCATGGTTCCTGTATGGTAAAACTGTGCTATTCCTCGGTAAGAGTAGAGCACTAGATAAAGAGTGCTCTTTATCTAGTGCTATAGTATTAGAGTAGTGTGCTACTCTAATACTATGCTAGTGCTCTAGGTAAGAGTAGAGTGCCTATTATTATAGGCACTCTAGTAAGAGTCGTTTTTAACGCCATCTACAGTGTGTCCTTGACAATAGCCCAACTGAATAGGACCTGTGCACAGAAAGACCATGGTACAACCACACCCTACTATATAGATAACAGCCTGTTCAATCGACACGATTTCCACTCAAATCTTAAGACCACCTTAGTTCAACGACTTCTCACGTGAGGGCGCTTTTAGAATGGGACACTTTGGAAACAATTGTGTTTACTTATGCACAGAGCTACAGCTGATCAAGTCTTTTTAAGTGTCAAAACGAAACAATATCAATTAATATGCACCATTAACAAGCCAAAGCATGTTACTTTTTCAAAAAAAAATGCGACATGTTATAAAAAAAAGTTTTTTAACAATTATATAAGATTAAATCCCCTGAGTGGATGCCCCCTTACCGTGGGTCAGGGGTTTGGGTGCTTCAGGGATTCTGTGAGCTATACTGGTTGTAGCACTGCTACTTTAGGGTCACCCTTACCAGAAAGGTCATGGTTGAGAAGTGAGACGAAGAGTATCCAAACAAACATATATCTCATGATGTCGACGAATGAGAGAATTCATACTGCATCGAGTGTGGCGCAGGTTAAAGTCACCCGCGTTCGGGAGTTAGGCAGAGGCTCTCGTTCGAAAAATAGTCGACAGTCTCCCGGCTGTTATCTCGGAGCAATGCCTCCGAGAAGCCCCACCAGTGCACTCGCTATGCGCTTGGGGAAACGGTTGGGGGCAGCGCATGCCTTTACCCAGGAGGAGAAACGGGTAAAGTGACAACGGGATCGGGTGCTGTCAATCGGCACTTGGAACGTATTCTCCATGACAGGAAAGGAATCAGAGTTAATGGAGGAAGCCAAACGGTATCGACTGGATATCATAGGTATTACCTCTACGAAACGTCCGGGTTCTGGAACTGTGGACTTAGAAGAAGGGTGGAAGCTTTTCTACTCTGGTGTCGACCCTAACATGACTGCCCAGGCGGGAGTGGGGATACTCACAAGTCCCCGGCTGGCAGATTATGTTGCAGATTGGACCCCTTTAGGTGGAAGGCTGTGTCTCCTGAGGCTTCAGATAGGGAAACGGTCTCTCTCTCTCTATTCGTTGCATATGCTCCGAATGCAGTCACAGAGTACCCACTTTTTCTAGATGAAGTTGATGCTGCTCTTAGCAGGAGAGGGAGTGCAGATTCTGTCATCCTGATGGGCGACTTCAATGCACACGTAGGGGCTGATGACCAAACGTGGAAAGGCGTGATTGGGAGGAATGGTGAACCCGATTTAAATGCGAATGGGAGGTGCTTGTTGGATCTCTGTTGCAACAATGGACTTTCCATCACAAACACCTTCTTCCAGCACAGGGATGTCCATAACTATACCTGGTACAGGGATGCAATGGACCAGAAGTCACTGATTGATTTTGTAATCGTTTCAGGCGACCTATTCCGATCAGTGTTGGATACTCGTGTGAGAAGAGGGGAAGAACTATCAACTGATAACCACCTTGTTGTCTGCACTTTGCGGTTCTCTGAATCCATGCCAACCAAACGAAGTACTAGGTTCAGACAAACTTGGCGCATCAAATGGGAGGCATTGGAGGATAGAGCTGTGAGGAAGACCTTTGCAGATAACATAACTTCAAGTTTCAAAGAACTACCCAGTTATCGTGGTACTGTTGAAGAGGAGTGGCAGTTATTTAAAACTGCTGTGGTTACTTCGGCTGCATTGTGCTGTGGTCGTAAGCGGCTGAGTGTGGCGCAGGGCAGTGAGAAAAGGACTGCATGGTGGAACGGTGAAGTCCAAGAAGCTGTCAAGGCAAAGAAGGAAGCCTATTTGCTATGGCTTGCAAATAAGTCAACTTCGAGTCGAGTGCGGTACACTGAGGCGCGAAAAGCAGCAGCAAAGACAGTATCAACAGCTAAAGCCAAGGCCTGGGAGAAGTTCGGGGAGAAATTGGAGGCAGACTATGGTTCGGCAAACAAGGTGTTCTGGCAGACCGTGCGCCGCCTCCGTGGAAAGAAGTCTCTTTCATCACAAACTATTAAGAGTTCAGATGGGAGGCTTCTGAAAACGGAGGAGAGCGTATTGCATAGGTGGAAGGAATACTTTGCATCTCTTCTTAATCTGGTGACAGCAACAACTGAGGTACATGAGGTGCACCTTGGAGCGGAGAATAGTCACGGTAGTATCACTGAAACAGAAGTCAGATGGGCAATTAAGCCCCTGAAGACTGGCAAAGCTGCAGGTGATGATGAAATCCGGTCCGAGATGTTAAAGGCCTTATATCAGGATGGTATCCTGTGGCTGACTCGAGTGTGTCAGGTTGCTTGGATATCTGGACAGGCCCCTAAGCAATGGCAGACAGGAATTGTGATCCCTATCTTCAAAAAGGGAGATCAGAGAGATTGCAACAACTATCGAGGCATCTCTTTGCTCAGCATTCCTGGGAAAGTGTACGCTAAGTGTCTGGAGAAGAGAAGTCGGGAAATAGTCGACTCCAAACTGTTGGGGGAGCAGTGTGGTTTCCGACCTGGCCGAAGCACGACGGATCACATCTTTGCTCTAAGGCAAATCTTTGAGAAATCCTGGGAGTATGCAAAAGAGGTCTACGCTTGCTTTGTGGACCTCGAAAAAGCATATGACAGGGTTCCTCGGGAGAAGCTCTGGCAAGTGTTGCAAGAGTATGGAGTGGATGGGCAATTACTGGTTGCTATCATGTCTCTGTACGAAAGCTCTGAGATGTGTGTACTAATTTCTTATGTACTAATTTATTAAAAGTAATTTATTTTTTGCTTATTAATTTATTAAAAGTAATTTATTTTTTAAATTACTAATTTATAAAAAGTATTTTATTTTTTATTTACTAATTTATTATAAGTAATTAAATTTTTTATTTACTAATTATTTTTTAATTAATTTTTTATTATTTCTTTAGTAAATCATTTTTTTTTTCTAATTTATATTATTTAAAATGTAAACATTGTGGCCCGTTTGAAAAAAAATATTCTGTAAAAGCAGGAATGTTTTTGCTTATGAAATGAACAAAGATGTAATGAAATGAACAAGATGTAAATATATATAACACTGAGTTTTATTTATTTTGAATAATCGATATCAGAAAAACTAAAATCGATATTAGACATCGATGTTTGTTTTTACATTGATGTTACAGGTCGTAGCTTTAATCATCAACCAAATATTTGTTAAACACTAAACATCAAATTTTTGTAATTTATAAGTCCATATACTATTTGGAGTAATAAATGTCCCAGTATTTTTACGTTATCTTTCGTTGCTAAACAGCTGTACAATAGATAATGAATTCGAAATGGTTTAAGAATGTCGAAATAAAACATCGATGTTAAAGAACATCACAAATTCGATGTTCGATACATTTTGAACTCGATACTTCGGTTAACATCATGTTATCACCTAGCACTACTAATTAATATCTTTCCCTCTTTTTTATTGCTCAAAGGATATCGTGTACAAAAAAAAGTTGTAACAAGTTATATTTAATCGTGATCTTAAACTAATGCATCGTAATAACGTCACAAAGCATGGTCGTGTTTTTCGCCATGAAGAAATTTTTTCTTCCGATCTTATGAAGCCATATTTTTCTCCTTTCATCATTTCTTTTTCCTGTAGGATCTGAAAAATCTTCCTTGTTTATTGCTGCAGCCCACAGCACAACAGCACGGCATTATTAATTTCGTATTTTAAAAAAAGCTCCTCTATGCTCTATGTTGTGTATGTTAGCCAGGGCATCAAAATGGAGGCGGAAGCCACGTGTGGCAGCAAGAGCCAATCAGATTTCAAAGCGGCGAGGAAAAGCATGTCCATACTCTCCTATAGACAGTGCTCTATTTCACCCTACTTAAAAGCGCCCTCCTCCTTTACTGCGGTGAAACTTGGAAACTGTCGATTGAACAGGCTGTTATCTATATAGTAGGCTGTGGTACAACACTATCGCAAAGACCAAGAAAAAAAAATAATTTGGAGGCTACAAACACAGCGGACGCAACGGCCGCCTATAACCAGGGAGAACTCGGGACGCTGGACACAGGGCCGGAATTTTCCTGACGTGCGGCTGACGCTACCTGCGCTGTTCGAAGACGGCCACGCACTCGCGTTTATAAGTGGGCTTGAAGCCGTAAAAAACTGCAAAATATATCAAAGAAAACAGAATGAGTGCGCAGTTTAAGCGGGAAAACATTAACTAGCAAATTACGCCTAGCCAACCGAGAGCGATGCTTAAACAGTTGGAGCGGAAAGCTTTCAATGCCAAATTTTTAATTCTACGCCCCTCTCACCTGTTTCGCGCTTATCGTTTAAGCAATGCGCTCGAACGGGTTGAATTGTCCTTTCTAGGGTTGCCACCTTCAGAGAGTTTCAAAACCGGAGAACCGGAAATTGGCAAACCGGAAGTCAATGTTTTAAGATTGAATACCGGAAATGGTCACATTGCTTTCAAATAATGATAATGATATAAATTGTATGTAAAATTACATGATAAAAAATATGTAAATGCTTACCATTTAAATTACAAGATTCAAATTAAAAATATATAATGTCACATTTTATTAAATTTGAACGTATATTTTGAATTCTCCCGACAACCTTCCAGTGAACTTAAATGTTCTGGGTGTTTAATATATTCATAAAAATCCATGCAGGTCATGTTATAATTTATTAACCTAACCTAACCTTCAAAATGACTTTCGAGTCCCACAGTTACGGCTGCAACACTGGAGATTGGCTGTTTGAAAACCGGAGACCGGAGAAATAAGGCAAAAACCGGAGACTCCGGCCCAAAACCGGAGAGGTGGCAACCCTAGTCCTTTCCCAGTTAACTCCTCCCACTAGAGTGCCTTTATAACCAGAGTGTGGCTATACGCGGGACAGTTTTCTATTGGTTGTTCATTGTCACGTGCTATTTTCCGCCATGTTGTGTCCAAATTAGCATAGCGTTGTGTGGAGATAAGACGGTTTTTTGCAATTTTAAAAGAGTTTAATGACCAAAAATTACCTTCCTGTGCTGCAGTAGGGTGTTCTAATCGCTCTGAAGATGGTTTTATAATGAAACGTTTTCCTCGCGATCCAGAAAGACGATCGATTTGGGCCGCGAAGACGAAAAGAGTTAAGTAGAAACCTTCGGACAACAGTTGCCTTTGTGAGGTTAGTAAAAATCAAATGTTTCGATATATCGTATTTATTCTACGATAATCGCCTAAAACACCTAAATTTGTGAGATCGTATTATACAAGAGGATAATGTTAGCGCTGCAACAATTAGGGGGAGGGGGGATCAAACGAATTTCGGGCTGACGGAGTTCAAACGAAATTAGCGTTTAATATACTTCACAGTGCATTAATTATTAATTAAACAATATATACAATGTTCAGTTCTTTAAACAGTGTATTAATTCACTTTGTTTGAATTTCCCCTCGATTAAAGCTAAAACGAAAGTAATTTCTCAAAAAGATGGCAACTTCAAAACTGCTCCGATCTGACAAAGTTGCATTTTGTCCTGTTGCTTCTTTTCCGATCATAGGGCTTTTCCGATCATAGGACTTTTTTTCTGATTTTTTAAAAGAAACATTTTGATGAAGATCAGTGGTGGGAAAAAGATAGTCGACGGAAAAATTTTGGATGTTAAAAAAAAGAAACTTATTGTTAAAGAACAGAAAAAATGTACAGGAAATTATGATAGCAAAAGTACGGCAATGCATACGAAATTGTCATGAAATTAACTTTTCAGTTTTACATATTTAAAATTTCATTTGTATTTTGTTGTTGTTAAATTTAATTTAAAAATCAGTCAATAAATTGGCCTTTTTTTTTCCTTCATATAAGCTTATCTGTTTTATTTCGTTTTTTTTCATTAACGAAAAATTATCAATTTTTTTTTAATAATTCCTTGATTTATTCTTTAATTATGTAATGTTTAATAAAAATTTTGATAAGGTGAATATTCATTTTATTAACAAAAATTGTGACTGATAATTAAATGAAATAATAAATGGGAAAGAAGCGAAAAATAGGAGGAAAACATTAAATGGGAAAAAAACCAATAAATTTTAATTTACATATTTTCGGTTTATTTTTTTCTCTAATAATTAAAAGTGGACTTTTATTTTCGATTTATTGATTTACTCCATTAATTCGAGTTTTTTAATGCCAAAAGAGCAAAATTTCTTGTTTCTGCTACACTAATCTATAGACAGATTGGACACAACATGGCTGCCTGGCCTCTCATGGCCATTGGCCACACTCTGGTTACAAAGGCACTCTACCAACGCCACTTAGAAACACCTGTTTCTAGGTGGCGTTGATTCTACTCCCACCAGCATTAGGCGCCATCTGTTATCAGATTCCTCTGAAAATGGCGGACGTAGATAGGATCATGCTATGTACTACAACCATGTATTCTACAAATTCTACATGATAGCCACCAAATTAATATGCTACAATAATATGTTCATTTTTAATGTTCATCCCGATGGGATGTTGTATCATTCCTTTTTCAGCTGATTTATACGTCAGGAAGCTAGAAAACTAAGCCCTAAAGGAATTCAGATATTTCCCAAATGTGTGGCACTGCTACGTGGACGATATCATCACTTTATTTGGCACCAGTTCTTGCGATATAAACCTGTTTTTGGAGGATCTAAACAAATTAGACGCCTCGATTAAATTCACCATGGAAAAAGAAGACAACTGTAAGATAGCCTTTCTTGATATCTTGCTAGTAAAAGAAGACGGGGATCTTAACATATACGTATACCGAAAACCAACCTTCACTCCACAATATGTACATAAAGCATCTAACCATTGCTTTGCACATAAGTCAGCGGCCTTCCACCAAATGTTGTTAAAAACGCAAAGACTTCCATTAACAGAAGAGAGGAAGAAGACAAAAATCAGTTAAACTTCAATCACATTAAAGCAAAACATCAACTACACAGATTTACAGATTTTTAAACAATATAACATCACTGTTCTCAAAAACTTCTTCCTGTGGGTTATGTCCTTATTGCATTGAGCCTTCAATTGCTTAAAGGACGTGTCGGATTGGCTCGCCTTCTATAAATATCTCCGATAGTTGCAAACTACGCTTATTGGCCCTTTATGCTTATAAAAAAACCCTTCCCCCTTTCTGTATCTGTATTTACGCCGATGAAGATGACTTGGTCATCGAAATGTACATACGTATATTAAACAATTCTTGTGGAAAAGTGTTTTCTTCTTTTTACTTTAGGTTAATATTTAAAAAATTTCCCGGAATAAAGGCACAAAAGTAAACAGAATGTGTACTAATAAGACAAAAAAGGAAAAAATAAGTATGTGGATAATAGTAAATAAAAGAAATAAAAAAACTCTTTCACCACAGCAAAAATTAAGGAAAAATACAACCTGAACCTGGAAGCGCTTTTCGACAGCAAGGCTATCACCATTCAGCAGGGACCAAGGAGTACACTAGGGGGAACCGAGTGAACTGACTTGAAAGCGACAATCGACAATCGAACAGTGAAGTGTACATTTGTTAGGATGGGACGAAAGCAGCGCTTTCACAAAGCTCATCCAACCAGAATAAACTCCAAATGAAATACACTGAGGTAGTCAAGAAGCCTAACCAACCCAAGCGGTCTTCCATATTATACAAAAAAGAAAATAAGATTGACGATTGTCAGAAACAAAATACAAATGAAATAAAAAACACAAGGAGAAGAAGATTATCACATCTTCCAGTAGTCCGGGAACGAGACGTTGCTAATATCTTCAAAATTGACGTCAAGAGCGTGCCTCGGTTTACGATACTTCGTATGCCAGTTCATATTCAATGAGTTCTTCAGTATTCCATTCACAAGTTATTGTCGTGAGTCTTCATCTTCTGTATCATAATCAAAAGGAGATCCTGTATAAACTTTCCGATATGGGCCATGTTTAATGGATTGGTTTTTCACCGTCCTTCTGTCCAGCTGAGCAATGGTCCTCAGGGTAACATTCTGGAATGACTGTAGTTCACTCCATCTGGTTTTACAGATAGTCGCCCACGCAGGCATGCCATAGAGGAGTATGGTCCGGATAATCGATTTGTACAGAAGTAGCTTGTTGGCAATGCTGAGGGCGCTGTTGCGACCCATGAGAGCTATGATACTGTACTTAGCCCTCTTCGCTTTGTTCAGAGCATAGGACATATGCCGGTTCCATGAGAGTCTTGAGTCAATGATAACTCCCAGATACTTGTAGTTGTCCACCCAGTCCAGTTTCTTATTGAACAGAACAAGAGAATCTGGGGGACGCTTGAGCTTCCTATTGAGGTACAAAGCCTTGCACTTTCCGACGTTAAGATTCAACTTCCAGCAGTTAAACTAGTCTTCGAACTGCTTCAAGGCGCACTGCAGCCGAGTGATAACGTGAGCCGGCTGGTGTGCCCATGTCATAATGGCAGTATCATCCGCATAAAAATACAGATTACAATTATCGGGTTTCGGGAAATCATGTACAAAGTAATTAAATAGCACAGGCCCGAGGACAGAACCCTGAGGGACACCGGCCTTTACAACACGGGGCGTGGAAAGATTTTCTCCAACTTTGGCTTGATAGGATCTGCCGTCAAGAAAGGATTTCACCAACAAAATCAAATCGGCAGGGAACCCGTCTCTGATCATTTTGTAGACAAGGCCCTCATGCCACACCGGGTCAAAAGCTTTACTGACATTGAGAAATACCACCCCACAGTACCTGGAGAGGTTCAGGGGGGTGCTCAGGTCTTCAACGAGCCTCCATATCTGCATCGGACAAGAGTGGGCAGCACGAAAGCCAAACTGCTCTTCCCGAAAAAAATCATTTGCTATACAGTGGTCTTGGAATCTGACGAGAATCGTTTTCTCCAACACTTTGGATATCGTGGGTAGCAGGCTAATAGGTCGGTAACCTGCCGGAATCGCAGGATTTTGCCCCTGCTTGGGGATACTCAACACAATAGATTGCTTCCAAGCCACAGGGAAGTAAGAAAATTTCCAGCAGACGTTAATGATATTAGTGAGATAGTCAATAAAGTTCTTCGGGAGATTTATAAGGGCGTTATTACTCACCCTGTCTCTTCCTGGAGCATTCTTCTTTTTCAGTTTACTTATGATGGTCGCGACCTCTCCAGCTTCGATGCTGTTCTTCGTTAAATGCTGTGGGACTTCATCAAAGTTGACAATACCTTCTTCCACACGCTGAGACATGATTTGGCTCTCGGGATTATCGTTGGTAGGAGTAACAAACTGCATTTCCAGTGAATCTGCAATGACTTGGGCCTTGTCCTGATCAGTTTGCACATAGTCACCTTGTGGTGTACGGAGTGGAGGAAGCGTAACATTCTTCTTCTTCTGTAAAGCTCTGACCATACTCCAAATGGAATTGTCGCGAGCCGACAAGCTTTTGAGTTTTTCATTCCATCTAGCGTCGCGAAGCTCTTTTATTTCCTCTTGAACTCTTCGCACTAACCTGTTGTACTTGGTTTTGAGCCAAGGTTCACGATAGCGTTGCCATAGTCTACGGGTCCTGTTTCTTTCAGCAATTAGGCGTTGGATTCGATGAGAAGGTTTATTCTCTGATGGATACTTACTAGCTTCTATAGCACTGTTAATACATCTGATGATGTCATCAACAAGTTGATCGATGTCCTCTGTACAGTAAGCAACGTCGGGATGGTAGCCATAGTCCTTAAGAATATCTTTGCAGAGCTTCCAGTCTTGATGATGTACGAGTTCCTCTCGGAAATTTATGTCAACATTGTCAAAGTTCAACGCCACAGGCTTGTGGTCAGAAGAAAGATCATCAATCGTGAAGATATTGTACAGTTTGAAGAAACCCTTCACGAGCAAGATGTCCAAAACGTCACTACTTGGGGAGTGGTCGCAGTAGTAGGTGTCCTCCACAGGTCCAGCAGCGATGATATCATCTCTACCTTGTATGTACCTATAGAGAATCATGCCGTTGTAATTCTGTTGTACCTTGTAGCTTGGATGTTTGGCATTTAGGTCACCAGCCAGGACGACTGGAGTGTCACCACTGAAGAGTTCATCAAGCTCGCAAATGTCAAGATAATGTTTAGGTGAATTGTAGAGCGCCACGAACTTCACTTCACCACAGGAGACGTCAATGATAATGATGGAGGCCGATTCCATACCTGCATAAGACTTGGATACTAATTCTTGGTGTTGAATTCCCTTCTTAATGATGATCGCAGCGCCCCCAGACGCACATCTTGCAGCATTTGAAGCCATTCGAACCTTATGGTACGCACAATAGCCAGGTAGCTTGAAGTCTTGGCTTGGTTTGAGGTGAGTTTCACAGAGGAAAGCAACGTTGATTTCTTGCTTTATCAGAAAGTTGTGAAACTCGATACGCTTTCGGGGAATGCCCCTAACATTCCATATCACGCACCGAAGTTCACCTTTGTTGATTACAGTATAACGTTGTGCAGCCATACTAAAATTAGTTGGTCGTAAGGAGCCCACTCAACTGTGGGTAACTTTTGCCTAGATTAGAAAACAGATGAAAGATACGTCCTAATTGTTTATTCATACCTGGTAGGTCGTTGATGTTGGGGCCTTTATCTTCCGGCGTAGACACAGCGGCAGCATAGGATTTGCCTGCTGTCACTTTAGAACTAGACATCCTTTGAACTTGGGGGTATTTTGGACATTTCGTGTAGCTTGATGTGTGCTGTCCACCACATCTGATGCACTTTGGGGGGTCTTGTCCTTTGATCTTGGGGCAATCTCTTGACTGGTGCCCCTCAGCACATTTATTACAACGAGGATCTTCCGTGCAGCCCATGGATACGTGTCCGAAGCGCAGGCAGTTGTAACACTGTAGTGGCTTCTTGTTCCCTCGAAAGGCCTCCACTGAAACTGCCAGCGGCCCAATACGTGTTATGTTTTTTAATGACTGGTTGTGTTCGGTGTTCGGGAGTAGAACCAAAACCATCGGCATATCAATGGATCCTTTGGCTTTCCTCAATCGAATAACCACTTTTTCCGGGAAGTAGTTGGCTCTTTTTAGGTCTTCTTGGAAGTCATCGAGGTCATACGTAACATCCACATTATGAATTACGTATTTCAAAACCTTCTCCGACTTCAGTTGATGATGCTGAATTTTTAAAATATTATCAGACTTAATTCCAGAGACTAACCTGTTGTGTGTTTCTTCATCTTCACATTTAACTTTGACGGTTTCAGCTCTGCCCGTATGGACGGTGATCTTTTCCACTGGAACATGCTTCTCGAGCTCAGTTAAAATCATCTTAAACGGGTCGCCATGAGTCCGCACGATAATTGGCGGTACATACCTCTTCGTGATCCTACGGTCTTTATTAGCCGAGCGACCTTGTACATTCTTCGGATTCCTCATTCTAGTCGCGCTGACGACTTTTTCGTTTACTCTGGAGACGGTCTTTAGGTTATCGATCCTCGTGCCTTTTCTGAATTTTTTATTAGCAACACCAATCCAGGGACTGCTATCCACTTCTTCATCGGTTCCATCAGAGTGACTTCTCTTATAACCACCGTTTGTCGAGCAGTCACTATTTTCAATTATATCCATAGACTCTAAACTTTTAGCACAGGCACTATTATTAAAAACATTACTTACCTTGCTGTTATCAACAGGTGTATCTTCCTTGGAGTTACCTGCCTTCGGAGTCCCAGAGCATTTCCCAAAGGCTTCCTTCAGTTCGCTTATCTTTTCAATGACATCTCTACGAGAGTCCTCGATTTCCTTGTTGATACCTTCGAACTTCTCTTCAAAACGTTTATGTAGGGATTCGACTTTTTCTTCCAGTGCCCTATACTTAGCATTTATTTCATCCCGGAGAGCTTTTAACATTTCGTTGAACACTAGGTCAAAAGCAGCAAACCTAGCATCCAAGCAGCATCCCGGTAGGCCTTTTCGCAGGAGACAGTTTTACCATCTGCCACTAGCAATGGCATTTTAGCTAACTCCAACGTGGTTAATTTGGACGAAGCCATCATAATCCTAAAATATAATTGTACAGAACCAGGGGGGGGGAGTAACCTCGCAGCTAGGTGTGTGCTAAAGAAGCCGTCGTAAGAAGGACGCACCTAGCTTTAAGGAAAAAAGAAAACAAGTCAGGTTTGCGAGAAAGTTAATTCTACGCCAGGGACCTACTCGTGAATGATTAGAATAATAATAGATGATATGAAAAGTCCTTAGCTAGGTTTGCGAGGAAATTAATCCCAACGCCAGGGACCTAGAAGGATAATGAGCGTCTTGATGTACTAGTTTACGGGAATATTAATTCCAACGCCAGGGACCAGCAAATAAGACGTAACAGAAGGTGAATATCGCCCTGAAAAGGACGCACCGTGAAATGAAAGTAATGAAATGATACCTGAAAAGAGAGTAGAGGTGATACCTTGAAGAGCTAGTCCTGTGTCCTCATCCTGATCTATCATATCAAGAGCATATGTGATATTGACTTGAAAGCGGAAAAATTGAATATATATAGCGAAAAGACCACGGTTTTAGGCCAATCAGAGAAATTACACCAAAAGGGGACAAATTAATGATTGGGCAGTTGGGTCCACCATTGGATTCATGCTGAGTCGCCAATGGGACCTGAGTCTCAATTATTATTGTTTTTTTGTATGGCCATACTTTCAAAAGCGTCCAGCAGGTGTTTTTTATTTACTGAATGTAACAATTTTAAATTATCGATAGAAAAATCATGTCCAGTCTCGATGGAGTGTTTTGCTATGGCGGAAAGGTTGCTTCTCCCGAATCTTCTGTGGTCTATGTGTTCTTTAAATAATGAAAGTTTAGATTTTTACAACAATGAAATTTACAAAAAATAAAGTCCAGGTCAAATTTGAACGCCCCTCGTATTATGCGAGTGTAAAAAAAAAAAGCGGGAAGAAAGATCGCCTGTTCTAATTTAAGAGTTTTATTATGGATTCGTGCTTTCCTTTGACAGTGAATGCGATTTATAAATTTTTCCTTTCTCTTTTGAAGTGAAACTTCTTAGGACACATTATTGGAAGTTCGTTTGATGGAAATCTGAAAGTAACGAAATGTGAAACGTTTATACCCTACAGTGAGTCACTCTTGGCCGACACATTTTATTATGCTCCCAAAGTATACTGGCACGGTTTCTTCAAGCCAAATGGCAGTGTTGCTCTCTGTCATAATTTCAATAGGGCAAATTTAGTCATTACTCACATAGAGCATTTAATTTACCCCTAAAGCACTTCTTTGGCCATGAATGCAGCAGAAAAGGTGAAATTGGTGCATCTCATTGCGTTTTGAAAAACGGTCAGATCATTCTCACGATAGTTAGCTTAATTATCACCAAATCAGGCAGTTTATTAGATAACTTGCTTTATCCATGGGATTTTGTTTGCATCTTCACTCGGAAGGGATTTAGATTAAAATCCCAAGGATTTTCAAAGCTCTCCAGAAGCCACAGCAAATGACTGCAATATTTACACATAAAATTCAAATTGAAAAGAATTAATAATCCAGCACTGCCAACCACAAAATCTGAGACTATGATGGATGTAAAATTTTCTACAAATTCAAAATACTTACAGTAGTGATAAATTTTGTATCGTATTATAGTTTTCATGAACCAATAATTTGATTTTTCAAATTTGGATACTTCCTAATTGAATTTATTTATCATTTAAGTTTTTTTCAAACATATAATTGAGTTTCATATTAAAATATTTTTGGTTATAATGTTTTGTTCTTTTTAGTATCATATTATTTGGAATACATGTTATATGCTTTGCATTAAATATATCAAAGAATGAAATCTTAGATTTGCTACAATCAAAACATATCAGAACATTTACCATTACATGTTTGTTATCCTTCTACATTGAAACTCAGTTTTTTTATATCACCCCAAGTGTTTCATTTTTAACCTAAGTAGTGATCAGTTTTTTTTATTTTTTTTTTTTTAAAGTGATGTTTATGCGCAATCTTTAGGTTCATGAACCAGAAAAATAGATTTATCACTTCTTTTATTTGGTATAAATAAACCTTGATAGCGGATTGTTAAATTTCTATAATTATTTAAATACAGATAGAGCCCTCAAAAAAATAAAAATGTACTTAATTGGATTTGAATGCTTTGGTCACACTCTAACGGGACACTTGATATGTTGCTGTTTATATTCCCACAATATTAAAACTGATGGAATGAGTGAAAGGTTGGAAACTAAAGTTTTGAATAACCTAACCTAACCTAACCTAGGAATTAAATTAAGATGAGAAATGAAAAGAAAAGTTCCGCTACCTGGATTCGAACAGGGACAGGAGTACCTAGCTTCTCGCCTCTGCCAAGTAGGTCCTGAAGTCTAACGATAAGAAGGCATCTGGCTCGCAGTCGGGAGTTCCTCTTTTCAGCAAGCTGGTAAAAATTCAGTAAGCTGTCTCCAAGTGTCCTAAAGAGTGGGTACACACTAACATTGTAAATTGTCTGCAAGAGTCTGCGGTGGCCCGGTTGGTAAAGGCTCAAATCCAGGCTCAAATAGTAAATAAACAATTATAAAAACGTTTTCAAGAGGTAAACTCATCTCACCATCATAATTTGATATATTTTGATTTTGAAGATTTAAGAATGTAAGGAAAAATATAGGTAATAATAATTTTAAACAATTTAGAGCTACTGTGATCAAAAACAACACACTTCACAAAAATTCATTAATTTGTTAAATTATTTTTATAGCATACCTCCCGTTTTCATTTAGGTTTTGCCAATTTTGTTTTTTTTTATATGTAATATTTCTCAAATTACTCTTTTCTTGAATTTATAGACTTTCGAAATGATTTTTACTTTTTCCAACCTAGGATGTGAAGATTTTCTAGGAAATGCTTAGATCATTGAGTGTAATTGCCCTCTCTTGTTCAATCTTATTCTTGGCCAATGTTTGTATAGGGGCATTTTTTGTAAATCTGTTGTCAACTTATTTTGTATTTATATGATTATAGTAATGTAAAAAAATCTTGTGTTGTGGCTTGATAGTTTTGTCATTACACATAATTCAATGTTAATTCCAACGCAAAAGTCTAAATTTCTGAAAACGAAAAATAGTGTGTAACTTTAGACTATTGTCATAATCACTGGCACAATCTTACTTTCTTTTTTTTTAACAGCCTATGAAGCTTTAGGAGGAATTCAACAGCGTTAAATGTAAAAAAAAAAAAAAGTTGCTACATAAATCTATTTTTTCTTTATACTTATTATCATATTTTCTTTAAATTGTGGAGTGTTGCTCTGTTTAGTCCTTCCAGAGAAGATTGCAAGCAATTATGATTTCTTAAACTTTTTAAAATTTTTAGTTTTTTTACTTCTCAAAACTTGTCAAATCTAAGTTAAGCAGAAAATTATATGAACCAGCTTGAAGCTGAAGGAAATAATTTTTCTTTAGTTTCTCAGCAGAAAAAACAGAAAGGAAAGAAACTTGTAGGAACTTTAAGTAATTTCTTTGTCCTCTTGAGAGAAAGGAAAGGGGTAGCTGGAAATTCGAAAAAGATGGTTTATTGTAAGATCAGGAAGGAAAAAAAAATGTCATTTTTCTAAATATTTCAAACCATCCTATTTTGTCCGAAAATAAGAAAACTTTTTTATTTTAATAATGACAACAGCGAATAAATTTTGAGAAACCCGAAGGAGGCGCTTTAATAGAAATGTATTTTTCTCCATTTTTTCCAAAGAATTCGGATTGATAAAAAAAAATCTTTTCTAAATGAAGAAAAAAAGTAAAGTTGAAAAATGAGGTAGGAGGCTGATGCTGCCACATAATCGGGTAAATACAACATATTAAGCGTATTAAAAAATTCCTCTTCGCTCTATTGTTAATCGCAGCATCCACAAAGGTTAACCACCTACAACGGGTTTATGTTCTTTGCAATCCAAAGAACAATAAAACAAATTTCTAATGTAGTGAAATTCAATTAAACAGAAATCGATATTTTCTTCCTATAATTTATTTCCCTCACGATAAATAGCTCGGCTTCGGCCGCTATACAAATTGTTGAAGTCGCTACAAAAGAACGTTTTGCTTTTCTACATTTTTTGCCATCAGACAAGAAGATTATGCAATGTGGGCCGGTGTGTTAACCTTTCGCCGGTGATTTATCCGTATTTCTATCAAAGAAAGTTCTTCGATTTTTATCTATGCTTTCTTTTCAAAGGGAACTTAAAAGCAGCATTCTCTTTAGATTTCCTCTCGTTTGTTATTATGATGGGCCTGAAGAGAATGTGAAATCGCAACGGCAACAACTACAGGGATTGTTGTTGTTTGTGGGTTTGAGAGTATAGAAACAGCCTAATTTTTTTTTATTCATTTTTTTCATCCGTCTTAACTCTCCACTAGAGTGAAATGCAACTGAAAGCCCATCAAATAGTAAGTAGCTAGCGAATAAAACGCAAGCGTCCTTCCTTCTCTCGCATCGGCGCAGTCACTGACCTCCTGGTGGGTCACAGCGCGCCTGTTCGGCTTTAGCAGACGACAACGACGCCGACGCGAGTTGGTGGCTGAGGGCGCCGTTATACACGCACCATAACGCGCGCTCTGCGTCACTATCCCAGTGGCCTAGCAGACGGCCTCTTTGGCGCAGTCGGACTAGGGTGGATTTACAAGGTAAATACTACGTTTTCCAGGATAGATAACGAAAGCTTAAAATTTTTTAATGATTTCTTTTTCTTTTTAAAAATTTTTCAAAAAAATCGTAACTCTTAATTTTTATTATTGATTTTTATTTTTATTATTCGCAATTACGCGAATGCAGTGGGACGGGACTACAAGTTTCAACGCGTGCGTATGAAACTTGGAAGCCAGCAAGAGTCGCATATCCTGACTGTAGAGGGGTGAGACGGCGGAGAAGCTGAGTAGGGGGAAGAGGAGCAGAGTGGTTTACGAAAGGAATACTACGGTGAAGCGAATTTGGAAAATTTTTTAATAAGTACAGAAACGCTAAACGAGAAAACTTGGCCGACTGCATTGTTGTTGTTTCGTGGCGATTTATCCTCTTACCTGGTTGCAGATGAGCACGAGAGGTCACGGTCACGGACGGCCAATTGAGAGAAAGCTCTAGTCTTGGTCCCCCCTCTCGGCAAGAACCTTTTTGGATGCTCCCCGAAGACCAAATAACAGGTAGGAGTTGTTCTCTTCTATTTTTTTTTATAACTTCTTTATTATCACTCTATCATGAATTCTGCTTGAATAGAAAGTAGACTCAATTGTAAACTTCTAACGCTTAAGAATTCGTATTAACCTAGTTTGTAACTTCACTTTATTACGATATTCTGAAGTTTCAAATTAGCATTTTAATATATTTAAGAGTAAAAAATTTTTTCATTATTTTAGCAATAAAATAAGGTTCTCCTTATTGCTCCTAAAAATTAGCTTCACTTCTTGCAATAAATTTTTTGTTTTGATTTTTATTGGAATTTGCATTATATAGTGTTTTTAAACTGCAATTCGTTTAAACATTTGAATAACAAGTTTCTATTTAAATTTGTTTGTTTTGATTAAATATCATATTTTTAATATATCACATCATTTTGGTACCTTAATGTGAGCATGATCAAATAGCAAAAATGAATTAGTCATTATATTAAAGAAACTTATATTGGGTTATTTGAATGTCTTATTTACTTATTATAATAATTATAATTATTGATAATTTGCTATAACTCAAGTTATTATATCGATGCAGTTTTCAAAACGTCACCGAGAGAGTAGTCCAGATCAAATGTAATAATGTAATGTCGGGTTTTTATTACATCACATCATTTTAGTCATTATGTTATACAAGCCTAAAATGTTTTCTTTGAATCTCTTATTTGTTTATTACAGCTGTTTATTATTTCGATGGCATTATAAAAGCATCGCCTAAACAGTAGTCTAACGTAGACATTTATGGAATTGAAACTTTGTAATATTTTGGTATCTTTTCTTTAAAAATGTTATTTGTTAATTGATTCAGGGATGCTCTTGACTAGATCTTTAGTTTTATTTTGTTTGTAAACCATTTCTAATAGTTTATAAAATCCTTTTTTTTAATTATTTTATAAAATCAATTTCCTTTGAGAGCTTTTTTAAATGCGCAGCTTTTAAAATTACTTCCACTTCCGCCTATCTTAATGGCTTTATAGTTACTTTGATTGTTTTTATTTTAAATCAAAATTTTTGAAGACAATGAAGCAATTTCGAGATTATTACTTTTTAAAAAAAAAAAGAAAAAAAAAGAAAAAAAAAAGAAAGAAAAAAAAGGACTACTGCGGAATTCCGTTTCGTTTGTTCCTTAAAACATTGACCCGTTTACGCTATTTGGGGTAAAAACCAAAGCGCTTCCCCGAAAACCTCCCCAAGTCGGTCAGCTGAACCGGCTCGTGCAAGATGCTCGCGGGGAAGTTGGTAGTCTTTCCGGAAGTACGTCTTTGAGGCGTGATTGAAGGTGCGAAATCTTTGATCTCCAACTGCGACGGGTATCCCGTGCACGTGAAATGGGACAGGCAAACACGCGCAGTAGTTATGGCCGGCTGCGTTGCCTCGTTTGCAGAGGAGGCTGCGGGAATTAGTCGCTTCCTCGCCAAATTTCTCTCGGCGACACTTCTTAAATGACCGAATTTCCAGGGAAATGATTTAGGACAGCGAAACAGATTTTGGGCTGCTTTTATAGCGAAGTGCCTTCTCTTAGGATACTAGGCAGACGAAGTAACCTTGTTAACACTGACCCAGAAGTTTAAATTTGTATATTACATATATCGTGCGGTCTTCTTCATTGCTCTTTACCGAAGCCCTTGCATGTTCTGAATAAATGAATAAATAAATCGTTTTTTGGTTTCTGCTAATAATAAAGCACTAAAAATAGTCCCTAAATATGATGAAGCTCATTTAATAATAATGTTAATAGAAAATTAGACTTATGGGATCTGTCATCTGGTAAAGGGCATTTTTGTTGCGGGGGTTCCGAGAGGATGATTCCAATAGGCCAAGGGTCGTAATTAATTCAGAAGGCCCTCGTTTGCTGCTAAAAATTGAGGGATTCCATCCAAGAATCTCCAATCGATACTTGACTCCACTCCAAACTTTGACGCACACAAATGGTGAGCGGAGCCAAGTTTTTCGTTGCCTGCGTAAACGGGATTTCATCAGCGCTCTTCCCCCCATCTAGAATCCCAAATGCATTATGTCGCCTCTTTCTATCTCTCTCTCTCTCTCTCAAAAAATAAAAAAATAAAAACTTAATTACATAATAAACATCGATTTCGATGCACCATTCTGAAAATATGTATGCTGTCCTTTAAAATTTCTCTTTAACAACCCCTTCATATAACAGAATTTTGTATCAACTTGTTTTGCCGCTTCAATAAACAAGGGATCTATTACTTCTTATTGTCTGTAAATGTAACATTAAACTTATGTTTGTTGTTCACTTAGAGCGTGACTCGGCTGAGTATCTAAAGGAGACAAAAAATGATGTCATCGCAAGAGTATCGATCGAAAAAGAGTAAGGGAAACTTTATAGGAACAGGTGTATTTTTTGAAGTGCAAAAGATCCCGAGACAATCGATAAATCGTTAATTTAACCACAAAAACTAGAGAAATAAAAATACTCTGACGCATTGGTTAGTTTTTTTTATTACAGAATTTGTTTCGGCTTTTGATTTTAAGGCTGTAGGATCTTGTTTAAAAAGAAATATTTTTATTAAAGAAGAGCTGGGAAAGTGGAGACTGGAAAAAAAAAAAAAGTACAAATTTTGACAACTTAGTTTTCCAATTTTTGGCACAGGCCTTGAAAGTATATCAACGTTACTCGTGGATGTTATTACGAACTTATTTGCGTATTCTTAGAAAATCTTTTAAAGGATGGATGGTCTGCTTTTGAGTATTGCCAAAAAATATATATAAATTTTGTCAGATTTTGGGAAACATTCAAAATACTGTTTTTCGTTGTCCTGGCTAGTGATTTTTTTTTTTATTAATTTTTTCATGTTTTTATTTAACTTCCTTTATTTTTTGTAATGTTATTGATGGGAGAAGAGAACCCATTACTTTTTTTGACGTTAACAAGGCAAAAAAAAAATTTTTTTTTCTATTTTGAAATTAAAGAAATGTCCACATCTAACTTCGCTTTTTCTTTTAGCAAAATTAAGGTCAGAGTGAAACAGGAAGAACTCTTTGAGAAAATGCTCTAACGACTTTCCCTTTTCCCACCCCCTTTTTTGAGAAATAGAAGAATTCATGAATTAAAAAAAAATAATTCCTTTTTCTTCGTCACTGTGATTTTAGAATCTGAAGGGAGAAGGAGAATTGGAATAATAATTTCGCAGTAGTTCATCTTAGTTCACTTTTCAGCAAGTGCTTTTCAAATTCAAAAGACGGTCTATTGTTGGATTTTATTTTTTAAAATTTTAGGGAAATAAAGGTTTTTAAGGATGTAAACTTGAAATTTTTTTTGTCCTTAAACATTTAACCTACTTTCTGGTAACTTTTTAAAGAAAAAAATTTACCCAAACTCGGCCACAGTCACTTTTGTTTTGTTCCTCCGTCACGAAAGAAATAATCATAAAGAGGAGAGATGTTTAAATGAATGAAAGTTGAATCAATAAAGAAATTTCAATAACATAGAAGGACAAATGGGTTAAAATGCCTATTAAACCACCAACGACTTCGTTACGTAAGACAAGTTCACCACAAAAGTGGAGAAATCTTTGTAATGTTATTCTTCAAGTTGCTTAGTTATTTTTTTCCGCTTTAAAGAAAGTAATGTTTCCCTTGGATTATTTGAAGCCATAAAACGCATTGGGGGGAAAGTCATTTGGTCGCCTAGTAATGTTGACTAGCCTTTTTGGAAGAATCGATAGATCTAGAATTTTTCTTGAACACGCGAACAAAGCATTTGAGTTAAATGGGTTGTTAAAGAGAGGAGATGTCAATTTAAGTGGATGTTTAAGTTTTTTGTCTTTTTCCCTTTCAAAAACCACTGATGGACGGCAGTGGTGGGGAAATAATTTTTGGGGTATTCGCTAAATTTTTTGTAACCTTTTTTTTAATTTTTCTTGACCAGCAGGGGCTGCTATGGGCGATGAGGAGGACTTGGAGTCGTTATTCAATGAGAACCAACCACCCTACGTTTGCCCGTTCGACGCCGAGTTGCAGTCGGTCGCCCGTCGTGACGTCAAAGAGGAACGTTCCGTCAGAGAAACTTCGTTGCGGGAATTTCGCGAGTGGGTCATAGCGCAGCCGCACTTGATTCACTGTCGCCTAGGTCAGTTCACAACACCTCAACCCCTCCTCCCCATTGAAATTCATAAACATTCTTCATTGTTCCAAATTACACTTTTATTATTTGTTTTTTTTAAGTTGATATAAGTGTTTGCGCTATTAACGCATACGTGAAAATAAATTCTGAACAGAAAAAAATTGCATAAAATTTTACAAATTTATATACCTCGAACGTATATACTTTATTGATATATTTCATAAAACATTTCTATTATGCGCTTTAGTATGTACCTACCTATTAATTTAAGCCTCGAACTACGCTACGATTATCATTTGACCTTTTATCTTCATAAATTATTTAACATGTAAAACAATTATTCTTGAAATTAAATTAATTCACTGAGTAGTAACATCTTATTAATAATTTGTTAACACAATTATGAGAATTTATTTATTTTTTTAACATTTACTATAAAGCGATTATAATCATTATAATCTGTCAGGGGTCGTGTTCTTCTTTTGAAAAACTTCATTTTACCGATTTTTAGAGTTCTTAGAATAAAGTAATAAATCAATAGAACTAAATAAGCAGTTTGCCTGCTTCTATGAACTAATTAGTATTATTATTAGATTGTATTAATAATAGGCCTTCAAATTTCGGGGTTTGGTAAGAAGCTACGATCATTTCCAGCAAATAACTGCATTAGCGCTTATTCATAAATGTACGAAACTTCAGATTTGGCATGGGTCGAAATAGAACTTTTTAAAATGTATAATAATATTAGAGATATATAACATATTTATATTTTTTCTTCAGAAGTTTGGTTCAAAGATCCATGAAATTATATACAACTAAGTGTTGTATTAATTTAGCCACTAGCTATTGGGTGTTGCCTTACTTTTGACACGTACTGAGTCTATATATAGTCAGCAGCGGGTATTAACATTCCATATTATTTTTTATATTTTACATTATATATTGTCTTCACTGTTTGTCTATGTTTCCTCCTTCGGCGAAAGTTCTTTCCTCGTCACTAATTTCCCTTTCCGCGTCATTTTCTTCCGGCCGTAATTGTTATGGAAGCGCCTCCGAACTTCGAATGATCAGATAGTCATCAAGTCCAATTAAAAATTAAGCCACCCTAAACGTTAGCTTAAAAAAAACGAAAGAGTTGAATGCAAATTAAGAGTTAAAATGGACGAGAACGGAAAGAAAAGGAGGCGGAAAAGCGGCCGTTGGGTGAAGCACGGAAGTTGCGCTGAGTAGCTAAACCTTTCCAACCTCATCGGTTTCGCTTTCGATCAATTAAAAAAAAAGGCAAAATCATTCTACTCCCCTTAGTGAGTAGAAGTGATTTTGAGAAAGGTTATCGACTGTCAATGGGCCAATAGGGTTGGTTTGTCGGCATTACTTCCTCTCTTTCACGAGTGACCTCCCCTAATATCCACCTTTCTTATCTGATTCGAAAACTCATGATTCGAAAAGATATGTTGAAATTTTGAAAAAAAAAATTCCGTCTGTGGGTGTGTAACCAATTTTGTGCAGCTTGAAGTATTTTTAATGACAAATGGTTAAGCCTAGTTAGAGATATTAATTTTCTAAAACTGAATAAACTTG